>BDDA01000068.1:164609-227841 GCA_001662385.1 Chlamydomonas asymmetrica
GCGGGCGCTGGAGGCGCGCATACGCCTGCAGCGCTGCCTGCAGGTACCTACCCACCCTCTTACCTGCCTACTTTCACAGGACTTATTGCATATGGTTGGGCTTGACGTGGGGGATAGAATAATGGACGCCATGCGCCATTACATACGTGTTCTTAGTTCACAGCATTAAGCGACAACCCCGTGCACTCTTGAAAGCATTTTGGTGCCCGCTGACATGGCAGCGACGGTACTGCTGTCTCGGGGGGTTACACCTGAAGGGTCACCCTAGGGGTGTGGTGCACCTTGCCGTCCCTGCATCCTTCGCCAATCACAGTTTGCGAATCTGGCCTGCCGGCAGCAAACCTGTAGGGTACACGGGCACGCATCCGGGCTTGCATCACGTACTGACGGGACCGGTGTGCATACGTTGGTTGGTGCATGCAGGGCGGTAATGCACTTCCCCGCCCGGCCGCGTATCGCGGCCTGACGGCGTCATCGGATAAGTTGAAGAGCAGGTGAGAGCTATCCTGCGCCTTGCAGCGCTACGTATGTCTGCGGTGTGACCAAAGCAAACTACTATACTCCCTCAGAGCGCACGCACGCACGCAGCATGGTGCCCTCCGCTACATGTGAAGGCTGCGGCTTGGGCTCGTGTCCGTGGGCCGTGCCCGACCACCAGATTAAAACTGAGGTATCACGGCATCACATGGATGGCAAGCACGTGGATGGCAACCCTGGCTGGGTAACTCAACAGGGTTTTTGCAAGGATAGGATTCTGCACGAGAATCTGCACGCTTGTCCTGCATGGTTTCGGCGCATACTTGAGTACCTGCATGGCACCAGCAGGACTGACGGGCGATGCTTGTGCTGCTTGCATGGCGCACAGCTTTGCGGCGCTGCGTCGCGAGGCGGTGGCGACGCTGACGGCGCTGCTGGACGTGCAGCAGACGCTCATGGCGCGCAACGCTGCCATCACTGGCATCACCGCCCCGCCCGCGCCCGCATCCTCCTCCGCCCCCGACGCCAACGGCACCGCAGCGCTTGCAGCGCAGGGCACTGCCGGGAGGGCGCAGCAGCACCCGCAAGGCGCCGGCAATGATGAGGCGGCGAGGGAGGCAGCGGAGGATGAGCTTGAGGATGGCTGGCAGCGGGCGGCTCAGGAGGCAACAGCGCCGGGCAGCGGCAGCGCTAATGGCGGCGCGGTAGAGGCGCTGTGGGGGCGGATGTCGACGCTGTCGGCGGCGCTGGTGCCGTTCCGGGACGCGTCGCTGGACCGCTGGCACCGCCGCACGGTGCTCAGCTCCGGCAGCGCTGCGCTGCGCAACAGCCTGCGCGCGTTGGGCCAGTCGGTCTCGCACCAAGTGGCCGCCATCATGCGTGACCCGTCCAAATTCATCACCCGCTCGCGGCTGCCAGTCGCGCTGCGGCCCCGCGTGCTGGGGGACGCCACCGCCGCCAGCGCAGCTCCCCCGTCTGCCGGGCAGGAGGATGCGGACCACGGCCTTCCTGACCAGCAGCAGCAGCAGCGCGAGGAGGGCCGCGCAGGCGTTAGTGACGAGCGCGATGCGGAGACGTTTGACGACGGCGAGTTTTACTCGCAGCTGCTGAAGGAGCTGCTGGATAAGGGAGCTGCAGGTGGGACCGTCACGCAGTAGAATCGGGCTGTGGGCTGTACAGTATTGCAGCTAGCGCGCCAGGCATGCACAACCTGAGTGTACAGTTGAATTTACTTCCCGTGGGGCCATATGCGATGTGCTTCCCGTGGGGCCACAACCTGTGTGTATGTGTATGTGTGTACATGTGCAAGGTTGCGTTAAGGATTGAGAGTGATATCTGGGACCCACACAGCCTCCTTCATGAGCTTCAACATCGTGTCGTGTGCGTCGGATTGCGGGGCCGAGCGCTGTGAGTGTATCAGGTGCTGGGGGCCGAATTAGTGACGGCCGTGCTAACAACGCACACCACCATGCGCCATGCGTGCAGGTGGCGCCGGCCTGGCTGCCCCCAAGGCTGCTAAGAAGCGCAAGCTGGTGGACCGCAGGGCCAGCAAGGGCCGCAAGATGCGCTACCACGTGCACGTGAGTGTGTGCGGCTGGTGTGCATCAATGTGCCAGAAGGCAGTGCACACGGGGCACAGGGCGGGGCGGGGGGGGGGGGGTATTGCGGGCTGCTCTGGAGAACTGTGGTTGTGCCTGTCCTACATGCGTAAACAGGCGGGGCTGCAAGTGCTACCTGCAGGTCATGCTCACTTCTTCACCCCCTTGCCGGGCAGCGCAAGCGGCATGAGCGGCGTGATACCGCTCGTTTTGTGGAGGAGTGTGCATGGTTACGAGTGAGATGCGCATGGGGGGGGGGTGCGTGTGTGTACGCGGCCCACGTAGGCATTCATGCCTGGATGCAGCGGTGCAACATCTGCAGTGAAGAGGGCGCCCTGTGCATAGTTGCATACGTCTATCGTATATGTACTTATGTACTTAAATGGCGTGTGCAACACGATTACACAACGCAGGAGAAGCTGGTCAACTTCATGGCGCCGGTGGAGCGCGAGCCGCCCGCGTACGCCTCCAACCTCTTCAGCAACCTCTTTGGGCACGTGGGCAAGTGAGGCGCAGCAGGCGTCACGTCACGCGCGTGCGTCACTACTCGCTGCAGGCAGCGCACGCGCCTCACGCAGCGCTGCTGTGCGGAGACTGTGGGGCCCGCAGCAGAGCGGCGACCAGCAAGCGTTAGTTGTGAGCCGCAACTTCACCTCCCTGTGTTCGAATTCGTGGCCGCAAGATAACTGTGGAGGGCTTGCCACCTGGCGTATGTGGCCAGGCCAGGCGGCGAGCACCTCCTGCCTGCTGAGCGCTGGCAGGCGGGTGTGCTGCTTTGACATGACTCGTGAGCGGTGCTGTAATAGGGTTCGCAAAGAGCGGTGGGTCAACTAACTGCGTGCTCCTGCCGCAAGCCCCGGCTGCTCCGGCAGCCATGTGTAACGCAAAGCCATGCAAGGCCGTTCGTCTGCGAAGTGTCAGGCTGCGTGGCATCCTCCGCCTGAGCTGCTTGTCCATTGTGTGCGGTCCCTGCTGCGGTGGTCAGCTTGCGCCGGAAGGCTAGCATTCAGCGCCAACACCCCACAGCCCAGCCACTAGCATACACGCACATCTGCAGCATTGTTGTGGCGTGGGCTGCTAGGAGGTGCATGCGAAATGCGCACGTCACATACTAGCTCTCGTAGCTGCCCAGATGCTGCAGGCGATTTTGCATTTTGCGAACAGGTGCACATGCGACAGCCGGTTCACACTATGTTGTACCGCCTAAGCAAGGGCATTGAGAAATTGCTGCTCTATCTTGACTCTATGGCATTCTTCTCACACAAGTCATTCCATATACATCCACCTCTAATACTCTTACAACACGCTTTCCCAACAACCACAGCACTGACAAGCAATGGCAGCAGCGCATAAGCAGCCTGCGGTTCCGTCGCCACAGAACCTTGTGTATGTATCCAACCTGCCGTTTGAGTGCACACCTGATGTCTTGAGCGACCTCTTTGAGACAGAGCACATAGATGTGGCGCATGTGGAGGTCCTCAAAAAGGGGTGAGGCGCGAGGGTGGTTCACACGCAGTCAACGCGCACTTTGACTTGCTTCAGACAGCAGTGCTCAGCGTACCGAAGCGGTATCCTTGCTGCCACAGTTTAATGGTTGCTGACAAAGGCACACGCGCATGGCTTCGCCCTGACCCTTGCGCTGGTGGCAAATGCAGGACCGCAACGCGGCTCAAGTCGTGTGGACTAGCAGCGGTCACCCTCAAAAGCAATGAGGACAAACCAAAATCACTACAGGTAAAGAATAAGCTGTGCTGCAGCGTAGCGTTGACGCCTCATAACACTTTTGGTCCGGCTGACATGGCATGACTGGTCGCAGAGCTGGTTCTTAAGAGAGCAGCCAGGAGATAACAGTTTCGCCACTAAACTGAAACGCATGTCTTCTGCACCGGCTGAAGTGTGCTTTACGCTTGTATGCTTTGTGTTGCTTCTCATGCCCCTCTCTCTGCAGGTCATGGACGGTAAACTATGCTATGGCAGGTCCGTTATGGCACAATGCTAGCAGTGATTTACATCGTTTGATTATGCTATTGTTATTGAGGCTGTCAGTCTGGACTTATTCGCCTGCGTGATATGCCTGCATGCAGGCCGATGATTGTGAGAGCGGATCGGTTTGTGGACGACGACGTCAGCTATGTCCACAAGGCTTGAGCAGCGCCTTGCTGCCAAGCCGGGGCAATGTGCTGGCTGCGGCTGCGTCCTCTCCTGACCTGTCTGGCCCTCCACTTGTCCATGCTGGTTTCGGTTCTCGTATGGATGGTGTTTTTGCATACAGTATTCATTTATACAGAACCTGTACACAATTTCCGCTTCTTATGACTATACGCTATCAAGCGCACTGCGCTCATCCAATGCGCAGTTCTGTGCGTCACAACGTGCGTGCAAGGCATCCATGCACTTGCCGCTTACGACATTTTCGCACGGCGATGGCAGCATGGTGCTTGGACATGTGCAAAACGGGGATAGGGCTTCACCCTCACACATACCCTAATGCGCAATGGTCATATGCATGCACAAACACTGGGCACATTGCATTATTCGCGCACAGTTACGTACTTACGCAAAGCGATCACCAACAATGCATAGCGGCATAGTATTCGGTGTTTCCATGCATATGGCGCCACCATTTCAGTTCCCTGCTTGTTTTGCATGTGTCATGTGTATCGCAATGACCAGCATGTAATCGTACCTTGAGGATGCCGCAGTTATTGTACATGCATAAAAGCAGTTCATGGCCGCAAAACCATCATAACATAGACTGGCGCACAGTACAAATACAAGTCAGGCAACCATGGTGTGTGTCACAGCGGTGCATGCGAGGAGTGAATGGCGTGTGTGCTGCTGCACGGAGTGGATTATGATGCATGCATGTGATGGGTAAGGGAAGCAGGGAGGGCAAACGGGGATCAGAACAGTGTCCCCAACTTTATGTTAACCAGCAAACGCCCGCAACGTCAGCGGCTGCCTGCGAAATGCCAAGCTCGCGCCATGGGCCCGTGTTATTCAGCTTTGAATGACGAAGGTATGGCAGCGCTGCTATGTCCGGCTGCTGGGGCGTACATGCGCATGCAAATGCATCAGCGGACAATAGGGTAGCGCCACAGGGTAGCGCAGAAGCGGAAGCCAACGCACAACACAGAGTCAGCAGAGGTGCCAGCGCCACACCTAGGCAGGAACGCCACCGCCAAGCAGCAGCAACGATCTGCGCCTCACAGAAGCACTCATAGATCCAACCGATGTGCGCTCACTGGACGGCGGGGACGGCCGTGCAGGCAGCTGTGCCGGGGCGCCCGCGCCCGCGCTAGCGCCGGGCCGGACCCTGGCCGCCAGGCTGTCGGGCCCAAGCGCGCTGCTGCCCCACTGTGCAGGTGCAGGAGCAACACCGGGCCCTGGTTCCTGCTGCTGCGCACGCAGCCAGGCTGGCGAGACGTCACCACATAGAGCAGACATATCGGATAGGCTGTTGGACCGCTTGCGCTGCAGCGCACCTCCGACAGAGTATGGCATGGAGGCGCTGCTTGTAGCTGCTGCTGCTGCTGCTGCTGCTGCTGCTGCTGCTGTTGCTGTTGCTGTTGCTGCTGACGATGATATTGCTGCTGCTGATGCACCAGTTGCCGCAGCCTCTGCGGCAGCTGCCAAGTCTGCAAAGAAGGCAGGAGCCACTTGGGCGTGCCTGTCGCCGGTAGCGGCCCCAGAAGCCACCATGGCGGCTGGGCCAGCCACAGCTGCGTCTCCCTCGGTTGCTGCTGTGGCGGCCGGCAAGCTCAGGGACATGGACATGCGGCGGAGGGATGCCGTAGAAGCACGCTGCAGTGTAGGCGTAGACGTATGGCGAGCGGGCCGGGGCGGCATGCATGTCAGGGATGCACCGGGCGACGCGCTCACCAGCGGCGCTGGCGAGTGCGCCCCTCTTCCGTGCATGTGACCAGAGCTTGAGCCCGGATGCACATGCGGTGAAGAGGTGTGGCCTTGAGCTGCACCGTATGAGTTGGCGGGATTGTGGGCGAATGATGCGGCATTGGCGCTACCGGCAGCACTGCGGCTCACGCCCACAGAGCTGTCGCAGCGCAGTGGTCCCCCATTGGCGCTTGCTGTAGGGCTGGGGCTGCTGTGGCCCAGCCGAGTTGGCCCGAGGCTGTGCAGCGAGTGGTGGTGTGTGGCAAAGAACGCAGCGCGGGCGATGCCGGAGGCGGCGGCAGCGGTCCGCTCGCCCAACGAGGTGGTGCGTCGGATCACGCTGCTGCTGCCAGTGAGCATCACAGTGCCTTCCGGCACTGCGGTGGTGGCATCCGCAGCAGCGCTGGCTGGTGTTCCGGCTCCGCCGCTGCTGGCAGCAGAGGGCAGGGAGGTGAAGGAGCCCCAGCTGCCTTCAGATCGTATGCTCGGCTGGCGCAACGGCGGAGGCAGGTGGTGGCGGTACTGAGCCTGCTGCAGCTGCTGCTGCTGTTGCCACGCCTCGCCCGCGCCTGGCGCTCCGCCGCTGCCAAGAGTGTCAGGCGGCTGTGCAGCTGCAGAACTGTTTGGGCCGGTTCCGGAGCCGCTTGCCCTGTTGGAAGCCGCTGAGGAGTGCGGTGGTGGATAGGGCTGGCCGAATGGCGTGAGCGGGGATTCGTTTGGAGCCGGCACCCCGTCATCGCCGCCGCCGTCGATGACAAGCACGGCGTTCGAATGTTGCTGCTGGCGATGTGCAAGGCGCTGATGGTGATGGGGGTGTCGTTGGTGCTGGTGCTGGCTTGCATCGTGCAGGGGGGCCCCGCTGGTCGACTGGTGGCTGGTGGTGGAAGCTGGCGTGGGCGTGACCCAACCGGACCCACTGGCTGAGCTACCCCGGGCGGCACGCCTGCCGCCAGCGCTGCTGGAACCAGCAGGGCCATACATCGTGAAGCTGCTGCTCTTCCTGACTTCGCTGCCGCTGAAGCTGTCGCGGCCGCCGCTGCTGGCGTAGCTTGGCACCGCTACCAGGCCGGCGCCACCGTGCTGTTGCGACGGCTGCTGGCAGTGTCCGGACAGCAACGACACCCCATCGAGATAGCCTGCCAAGGGATGCCCCGCACGGTCTATAAAGGAAGCGGAGCACCCAGAGGTGAAGCTCCAGGAGGTCCGCAGGGCAGCGGCAGCAGGTGGGTAGATTGAAGCAGGCGCGGTACTGAACACCGTCGTGCTACCAGACGTGGTTGCTGCTGGGGAGATGGGCTCCACATCCCACCCGCTGCTTTCAGGGCCATCAGCACTCGCGTCCGCTGGGTTGCTGTGTTGGGCTGCCTGCTGGCTCGCGTCGCAATCGGAGTCGGGCTCCGGAACCTCCCCGGAACCGCCAGCGTGGTCGTGCGTAACGCGCTGTACCTCCGCCAACAAATCGTACGAGACCCGCCCGGCACGTAGGGAACGGGCGGAGCGAGAGGCGCATGGCGGCCGCTGGTGGGGCTGGCGCTGCTCCGCGCCGCTGTCGCCTGCGGACAAGGAAAAAAAATCAACCGGCTTGAATACAGCGGGCCCAAACACATTGTCCTGGTCAAGTCGCATATATGTGTTGCCTTTCACTGCTGTGCTGACCGCTGCCAGCAGCTGTCTGCCGAGGAGGACACTATCAGGTACACGCTTGCCTGCGCTTGCTGAAGCTTGTCTTTAGTGTCCTGCCCACTTTACAACACCATCAGCAGCCATATGCTCCAGCTGTGGCTTACATGCCACTGGGTTGCTCTCATACCTGTGGTTTGTACACTGCCGCTGAAGCTTACGCCGCTTATGCCGCTGAAAGAACCGGAACGGAGGGACACCCCCAGGGACGGCTTCGCGTTGGCTGCAATACCAGTAACAAGTATAGCAGCATCAAGTTGAAGTTGAAGAACCCGACAGAGCTCCTTGCAAGCAGTTCAGTCGTGCAGTTCAAGGACCCATGCACTTTGATGATGAAGCTTGAGACGAAGCACATTTACAACCCGCTAAGCACAGGTGTAGTTGCAGCTCACCTGTAAGAGCAGGACTGCCTTCGCTTGTGCGGTGTGAGGAGAACGACTTGCCAAGGCTCTGCACGCTCGAAAAGCTGGAGCGCCGCTCACGCGCAGTTGGGCGCAGCATGCCGTGTGAGGCCGGGTGTGGGTGTTGCTGCCGCACAAGAATTTGCTGGCCATTATCCTGGCCTGAATCCCTGTCCCTGCCTGTCCAAGCACAAGCGTAAACTACGGCGTCAAGTGGCTGCGATGCAGTGGCAACGCACCGTGAGGCTCGCCTATCAAAACCACGTCGGTGAGGAACTACCACACCACTCACCTTCTAAATATTCAGACTCCATTTCTTTCAAGAATGCTGTCTGGGTAACACTCAGGCGTGCCTTCCCCAGAGTCACGGCCTTGAGCCCGCTCTGCTGCAATTCATCGTACGTCACTTTTGGTGTGCGCAGCACGTGTTCCTTTGGAAGGCCCAAATGAGACAGGTGTTGCTGCTCCCTCAACCTAGAATAGGCCTGCAAGCAAGGGATATAGGACCTAGGTGAGTCGAGGTGAAGGGAGCGCCCACCTAATGGCAACATGGCAAGGAGCCCTCTCAGGCGCGTGCGGAAGGTCCAGCGCATACCTGAGCAGTTTCCTCCTGTAAATGGCTCGCGATGAACGCCATGGTCGCGCCGGAGGCCCCTGACCCGGCCCCGAAACACGGGTTGTGCACCTGAGAGGAAACCAGGCTAGTAACTCAAGACGACAGGAAACAAACCATTAAACACATCGCTGACGAAGCTGGAATCTCGTCTCGTCGTTCGCGCGAACTGGCCGTCCATTCGAAACTGCCGTGTGTCTGACTTCGTCTGAATCGCATGCTCATGAAAATGCTTCATTGCTGGCAGCGTTGGCCCAGGCCGCGGCATTGCGCCTATTCGTGTCTTCCTGGTTCAGCGAATCCCTCTTAAGATTTTAATCATACTAAGTTCTTGGTATGAAGGTGCATAACGTGGCTGCATCGACCTGCTCGCGAAGGATGCACCCTCCACACTTGGCGCTGAGCTTGGTTTGTGTACGGGGAGCAGTCACAGTCGTAGGCATAGGCACACCGCAAGCATGTGGTGAATCTGCGCAACGCCCGCACAAGGTTGTCAGCTGTGTGAGCTGTCCATGCACAGGCAGGGCCTTGGTTGCTGATGGGTTTGACTGTCAGCGGCTGCACAGTGGCAGTGCGTGCACCGAAGCCTGCTACTATGTGCATGCACCCTAGTCAGCTACTATGACGGAAGTGATGGTCAGCACGTACAGAACATGTAACAATGCAGATTTTGCTGCATGGGTACCGCCTGCGCTTCTCTTGCAACATTTGTGTCGCTGGCCAGGGTGGCGGGGCATCCTGCAGAGGGTGACGGGTGACGATGCAAGGCTTGCGCAGTGTGCACGCACAAATAGATTGGGTGACTTGACATCATTTGGCCACACAGGCCATTCATGGATATGACTGCAATGATAAAAGGATGCATGGGGAGGATGCCCAGGTGTACAGTGTACACGCATGCCATCATGAAGGCGCCTGCAACGTCAAAGGTATGATTGGGAGCTGTGAGATCGCGCAGGCAACCAGCAAGGAGTGGGTAGCTCGAGCGCACGAGATGCAGGTCGGGCGAAGGACAGTCGAACAAGGCGTGCTGCAACTCGCATGCACGTATGCGACAAACGCGGCATGCATGCTCGTGAAACAGGACACGGTGAAATCCTTCCAATGGTAACAGGCGGCACGGGGGAGCAGGAGCAGCGTGCTTGCACCAACAGTTGTTCCTTGCGGGAGGAGTACATGTGGGTAATGTGGTAAGAAAGGTGTAGTTTGTCTGAAGGGACGTTGCCATACCAGGCAATCATGCATGCGCAGGATGCGAGACCCCGATGGGGACATTCAGGGGACGACGGGTCAGCAATTAGGGCTAGCCGAGTTTGGAAGTGTGCAGTAGCAAATGCGGATGACACTATCGCAGGGGCAATGTGATTAAGATGCATGGCACGTACCAACACCAAGCTATCGATAGTAATGAAACTCAGAGGAGGTGACTGCACGCACAGTTTGTGTTGGTCTGAAACTAAGCTTGCAACACGACCACAAAGCATGGGCCTGCAAGTAAAGGGAGTGCAGCGATTGCCATGCATTCACCTGCACGCTGTCAAACATACATACAACGAAGTTACTGGCGCGTGGTCCAAAGATCATGAATGACTGGGGCGCCAAGCAGGAACCCAGTGAACACAGGTGTGTTGTTGTTGCGGTCATTGCGTCCCCACTTATCAGTGCAATGCGTGCCACAGCTTGTATAGTTGTATGTCCACGCACACACACGCATGCACACGACTCTACGCAGCTGCCAGGATGCGAGGTGAACCCCGGTGCCAGTGACGGTTGGCAGCATCGTGTCAGGTGATGACCTGGTCAAGGGCCACCTGGTTGACTGGTTTGCACCATCTGCCAACCACACTGCATGCATTCCCCCTCGTAAGGCCACATTATGTCATTCAAATGCGGGCAGCGACAAAGGGCTTGAAAGGAACACCGCTGGCACAACACGAGTGCCACAGCACGGCGCAGTTTTGTGCATTGTGCATGCTATGTCAAGGGCGCTGGCATGATCGATGCTGCGATGAATGATGATTGATTGTGCCATAGTACGGTAATGAATGTACGACGCTGGTCATTGCCCATCCCCCACAGGGGAGGCCCAGCAGGCCCTCGGCGCTGTGGCAAAGTTCGCAATGGCAGCCAGAGAGGCAGTGGTTGACACAATGGCCAGCAGTACCTTGTGCGCAGTGGTGAAAGCTAGCAGTACCTAAGCATGCAGGCTGTGCTTGCAGTGCGTACCACATGCATTGCGGCCTGCAACATCCTGAGCAGTGTCAAGCGCGTTCCACATCATCAGCATCCGTCATCAACTTGGTGGCAGTTACTTGCCTGAACCTTGCTCCACCCTGCTGAGCATCATGAATGCCATGCAAGGCAAGTCTCGAGAGTCAGTGCTGGCAATGCTGTATTCCCTTGGATTCGAATTGCAAGCCTTCCACGGGTATCCGCCTTGGCCCCGGGCTGGATGACACCCAGGTACTGGAAACACTGCCTCCTGCTGCAATGCACTGGCCTGATGCAGTTATCAGCGGGTATTCGCCTATTTGTTCCTGTTGGATCCGTTCAGTGCGTGGTCACGGTCGTGCGCGGCGAGTCATGAGCGGTGGTGGCGATGGACAGCAACGCCTGGCCCACCCGGGAGAGCGCCTGCGCATTGAAATGAATGGACGATAATCAAACCATGAGCGTGGCGACCAGCCAAGTGACAGCAGGCACGCATAAGTATGTAGGCATGTGCATCTAGAGATGAATGTGGGTGTCTGGTGCTGTGTCCAAGACTCCCAGCAGGCTGAATGCCTGACATGAGGCTGTGAGCGTGCGAGGCAATGACTGTGCGGTGTGCACCGCAACACTTCTAAATGCTGCCATTTCGGCCTCAGTGCCTAACACATGCACAGGGATCAGCCCCATACCACATTTACTCCGCTATACACAATAGCCTGCGACAGAAATGCCTTGTGCTCATCACGTTCACACCCACCTGGCCGTTGTTTGACACCCTGCCGGTGCCGCTGGTGCTGACACGCTTGAGTGACGACGCAGGCAACGTCTCCTTGGGAGGCGCGGGCACATGCACGAGTGCGGTACTGGCGGTAGCGCCCGCCTCGCCTGCCGGCCGGGTCCAAGGGGTGGGCACCTTCATGATGCTGGCGGCCCACTGAGCCACCTGGGCCGCGCGATGGGCGCCGCCACCACCGCCACCGCCTGCAGCTGCACCCGCAACTCGATCCGCTCCCGCGGGACCTGCTGTGTCTGTGGTGCTGCAGAGGCCGGCGCCTCCGCCTCCACCGTCACCTGGGGACGACACACGCTTGCCAGCAGCGCGCGGCGACTGCGTCGATGCCACGGTTGAGCTCCCGATCCTGCCACCGCTGCTCATGCCCGCCCTGTACGCATGAGGCGGACCGTCAAGGCCCGACACGTATGCGCCCGGCATGGATACGCGGCTGCTGCGGCGCGGACTGGTGCTGGCCTGATCCGACCAACCCACGTTGCCGGGCGTTGACACGCGGTGGCCAACGGGGCGTCGGGACACCCCATCAGGGCCATGGCTGCCAGCGTTGCTCATCCTGCTGGGGCTGCCCGACGGGCAGATGGTCACCTCGTTGAGGAAATTGCTGGAAATCCAAGAGCGCGTCCCGTTCGTGACTGCAGGATCTCCGGGCAAAGCAGGCACAGGAACGGATGCGGATGGCAAGCTATTTCCAGCAGCGCCAACACCAGCACCACCACCACCGCCGCTTGTGCTGGAGACAGAGAATCTCACAACGGTGTTGCCAGCGGTGCTGCCATTGCCGGGCACAGGCGTGGCACCCGCCTGCTGTTGCACAACGGGCGTGCTCGCAAACCTTGCAAGCCGCGTGCTGGCGCTAGGCGGCCGCGTATGATTATGCATGCCAGGCGACTCGGGATCGCGGGACAGGCGGGAGGATGGTACGAGCGGGGCAGTGGCAGATGGTGCAGGGAGATCCACAGACTCCAGGGGGCCAGATGATGCCACCGAGACCTGACGGGCACCGTGCAGAGCGTTATTGTCATGGCTGCAGTCTGTGCCCGCGCTGCTGTTGCTGCAGTTGCTCAGGCAGCTGCTCAGAGCCCTGGCGGCACCGTCGTAGCTGTGCCGTATGCGCAGCAGCATGTGGTATTGTGGAGGGGGAGGAGAGCATGGGGAGTCCACAGCGTTATGCTTCCGGCAGTGGGTGGTACTACAACTGATACACCAGCAGCGGTCAAGGCTGCAGCAGCCGCATCCTGCCCAAAAGGCATGAGGACCTGCATCTCCCCACATGGAGCCGCATCCTGCTGGCTCGGCCAGCATTGCCCACCTTGCCGTGGGTGTGTGGTGGGCGACTGCCGGTGTGAGGCGGGTCCGGCCGTCGACGCAGCGGCAGCCGCGCTTCGGTGCGATGGCCGGAGCGCCCTCGTGCTGCCAGCGCTTCCCGGCCGCCTGGGGCTGCCCGCCTGGCTGCTGCCCGCGCTGCTGTTGCTGCCATTCGCCAACAGAATCGCCTGCTCCAACAGGTTCACGCTGACGCGCCCGGCCCGCGCCGCTCGTGCCATGCGCAGCATGCGCGGGGAGAGCTCGCCTTCCTCACCCTCCTCGCCTTCAGGTTCGCTGTCGCTGCCGTCGCATGCACCGCCTGCATCGCTGGGCACGTCGACACTTCCTCGCACCACGATGTGCTGGCTCAGCAGAGGCAGGGGGAGCAATGGTACGCTAGCAGCTTGGGCAGCTACGTGACCCGCCAGACCATGCTGCTGCTGGGTGGCGCTGGTTGTGCCAACGGTGCCGAGCCCGCGGGGTGTGGTGCAAGCAGGGGTGCTGCTGGTGCTGCCGCATGCGCTGTTGCCCTCGGGCGGTGTGTGCCTGGCATGTGGAAACAGGACACCGCTGCTGCCTGTGAGGGTGAGCAGCTGCCTTTCAACGCGTGCGTGGCGAAAGCTGCTGTTTGCTGCTGGAGCACCGCTCCAACTAGCTCTGTGGCGCCCTAAGCTGGCGCTCTGCTGCAGTATCACTGATGGCTGTGTAGTGGCCATACCTGCACCGCCCACCATTCATGGCAAACTCAAGCCTGTGAGCGAGAACTGCCGCGCACACTGCAAAAATCTCCAACGATGTTGTTGTGTGATACGGTTACCTGAACCCATATGATGACCCCGCTGAAGGCTGTCAGCGGCCTGGCATGTCACCTGTTTAGAGCGTCAAGGGGTGTAGGAGCTCACCTGCGTTACCTGGGCTCACTGCTTCACAGGTGGCATCTGGCTCATATGTTTCAGGGGCCTGGCTCCGAGGTTGGGGCATATGCCCCTCCGCCTCTACTTCAGGCGTTTTGACTGAGGGCTCATTGTTGGTGCCATCTGCTGCGGTGGAGGACTGTGCACCAAGGTCCTCGTTGTCATTGCCTGCAGGTAAAGGCACAAGCAACGCAGTTTTTCATATTGAATATTGATATATGTTTCGGCCTCTGCACTGGGCAAACACCTAAGCCACTAGCACGCCCTACCTGCAAGCATACATGGGCGCGCCAACAGCAGAAATCAGCAAGAGAGAACCTCGGCCAAGATACCCCAGCTGTAAGCAGCTCACAGGGATGCTGTATGCTCAAACATAATCCCCACCTCCTTCAGCTGCAGTCTCCGCGTCAGCGTCGGGAGTGGGTGGAGGGCGGCGCTCAGGTGGGACCTTGATGCGCAGTGCGGACCCCAGCGCCTGCCACTGCTTCGCGGCAATATGCTTGGTCAGGCTGTTGCAGTGAATAGATTGAAGCGTGGGACGTGTGCCAACTACTAGGGGCTTTGGCAATGTGTTTTCCTCCCTGAGTTTCGAGTAGGCCTGCCAACCAGCAAGGGTGGTGGTGGTCACATGAGTGGTGAGGAAGGACATCAAAGCGTGCGCCATAACCCTTCACAATAACACAATTAGTTATGTAGGAAAGGGTTGCGAACATCATTCAACGGGTCCCCTTGATCTTCGTCCTGAAAACAGGCATCGTACGGTTGACTGCTGACACGCAGGCGGGCAGGTTCTACCTGGGCTTCTACCAAAACCTGACGAGCAAAATGCTTACCTGAAGTGTGGCCTCGAATACCTCAATCCTCCTGGACATCTCGCCTTTCGTCGTCGTCTCCCTGAAAAGTCTGGTACGGCCGCTGATGAAATGCTCGGCAGTGCCTGAGGCAGCGTGGTGCGGAGATACACCTAATTCAGGTATGAAAATGTGCCGTGTTCAAAGGTGGCGCATAATGTCTGCCCAGCTTGTGTGCCTGCTGCGTTGGGGAGTCCTTCAAATTGGCCGGTACGGCAATACATAGCCCTTCCACCATGGTATGCACCTTCAATTAGGATTCGATCATCCCTTGCTGCATCCCTTGGCACTTGCATCAATATCATACGATACTTGTATTATGCATGGCGTCAGCTGTCCACAAGGCTGCTACCACCTCCACGTCTCTTCCTGGGACCAGCACTCTGGCTGCAGCTTGCAGGAATGTGCACCCTCGGTTTGGGTTGACAGTGTCGTTCACACGTCCTGCTCATACCCTTGAACCTTGCAAGTTGCTGCATATGCTTGGCACGAAGGAAGTGGGCTTTCCCTTCCGCGGAAGCGCTGAGGCTTGACTCTCCAGCAAATGTGGCTAGTCAGCAGCCACGAGGACAGGGACCTCGTTCAAACGGCCTACCTTGGACTGAGCATGGCACAGTCTGCTAGTGCTTGCATCAACATGAGCAGCACCGTCTATCGCTGGTCTATGCGGTCTTGCGGACAAACTGCAAGCCCGCAAATGCGGCATTGGTTGATGCTTGCTTTAGCACCAGCATGCTTCTGCCAAGATGGGGGATGCAGGGCCGCCGCGCTGTCATATGTGTTTCCTGGTTGTAATAGTGGGAGGAGCGCCTTGAATTTGTGTGTACGTAACTTTCCGCTCCTCTCCTCTCTAGTGCTGCTGCTATGCGGGTCATGGGGAATCAGTGTGCTTCCGCCGTGGCTGATGCGGCGTGATGCACCCTTACTGCATTACAATTCACCTAACAATCAAGCGTGACCAGTGAAGCGCAGGCATGGTGATGTTACATGGGAGTTGAGTGGTAAAAGCACAGGTGCGCAGCATGTGCACGCGTGTATGACACCATGCCGCAGGGGCGGCGGATGGCAGGCGGCTGCACTGCCAGTCGCGGTACAGGACGGCTGCGCATGCATTGCTGTTGAGGCCAGCACACGCACAAAGCAGGAGGAGGCATGCTGGTGGCGGCTCGGTGGTTGCACGCATACAGTGGCCAACCGCTTGTGCGTTGTGCGCAAGCAACCACTGAAGGCGCCAAGGAGTCGCAACCTAAGCACCCTGCGCCAGCCTAGCTGGCACGCGCACACACAGCGTTCATGATGAAGCGCTTGGCTTGGACAGTCTCAACTCGCACATCCGTGCGTATGCAGTACGTAGCCCGCTACTCGCTAGCCCAGGACAGGCTAGACGAGTTTGCGGTCCCAGTTGTGGATTGGTTCAGAGGATGCGCGTAGGACTGATACCCCACAGGGCGAACGTACGACGAGTGCACACAATTAATACAGCCACAGTGCTGTTGGAAGAGCAGTACAGGATCACCCTGAGTCTTGGGCACGTACGCGCTACATCGACATTGCCACACGGTACCACAGGTATGAGTCCACAAACCATCAGGCCAGGCAACGTCAGAGGTTTGCCATGCCAGCAAGAACATGATAAGCATAAGCGACCTTGACGCTCGAAGCAACGCGCACGGCAATACATCAAACAAGCTCCCAACGAACGTGCATGGAAACGGCAGTACATAAAACCACTGTTTGAAGCTGGCGCATGGAAAGCTGGGCAACGCCTGCATACCCTTATGCAGTACAAGACCAAGTGCTGGATGAATTTGCAGGCATTGTCAGGCGCGATCGGTCGGATGCGGCCAGGAAGCATCGCGACTGACAAGCCGTAGGCCTAACAAACCACACAGGCGACGGTATGAGCAGAGCGCTTCTAACACGCCAGCCAACCTCGTCAATCTCCTGGACTGCTGCAAGCACGCATGCACTGCTCAGTACATATTGTACGTCACTAACCAACCAGCACTACGAACGTACGTGTCAGCGCCCAGCAACGGACATGGATAGGAACCTGAAATTACCTAACAGCACCGTGCCTGGTGCACTGTGACGGTGCAGCACGCTTGCACCCAAACACACGGCCCGCCTAATCCCTGTTCGCCAAAGGGATATGGGCCGCGGCGGCATGCGCATGTGCCCCTCCAACCCCGCTAGGCATTGGCACTGGCATGGTGCGCATGCAAGCGATCGACCGGTTGCAGCATGTGGGAACAGCTGCATACGCGCAGGCTCACACCGTTGGTGACCAATGCACGCCAGGGCATCCACCGGGGCCCAGCCCCAATGGACCTATCCATACACACGTGAAATCCACCCGAATCATCCGCCACGGCGTGCATGTGCACCCTCATGCGGTGCATGTACAATGGCGACGGCCAGGTACGCTGCATGCACACCGTCGGCACCGATCGGTGATATAAATGCATCACACTTCGCCAATACTAATGAGTACGGCAAGCGTGTACCGACCCTATGGCAAAATGCACGCCTGCAATTTGTCATGATCGGTCATGATTTGTCATGATCGGTCCCGAACCGATCAGCAGTCCAGAACCGATCAGCAGTCCCGAAGATGTCATACAATACACATAGCTGCTACATGACCCAACTAAGCCTGGAAACTGCTCCGATGTATACATCGTTTCAGCGCCAACAACAGTGCAATCCACTAACCACTTGTGTGATCATCAGTCCGATGATCCCCCAAGTGGTGCCGGCCGCCACTTCAGGCGAGCGCGCTGTACCATTCCACTAGCTCCCCTGCAGGAAGCAAAACAACCAACCCGCGCCTCCTGCGAAACCTTCCCCACACGCTTCCTGCCTCTTTCGAGCTGCCGGAGTTATGCAGTAGCAGAACGCCGGCCCTCACTGCACGGAGAAGGGCGGCCAGTCCGCGGGCGCTGGCGCATGCGGCGCCGTTGATAACGGCAGATCGTCTGACATGTCTGAGACGCGCTCCAGAACATACGCTGGTGAGCCCGCCGGCTGCTGCTGGCCGGCGCCTGGCAGCGACAGCGCCTGCTGCCTGCTGCTGTGCTGCTGGTGCTCCTCGCTGATGGTCTCCAGGCCGGCGGCGCCCAGCGCGTGGCCGGACCTGCCGGACAGCAGCGTGGAGAGATTCACCGGACGCGCGCCCACCTGGACCACCAAACAGCACGCGAAGTGAGAAGTTGAAGTTAAAAAGTCCGCATGCAGACATGTAAACCATTAGTACTCAACACTCACACACCTGCGCTTTGGGGCATGATAGTGTACCATGAGTCCATAAATGGACCCGGGCGTTGGCCGTTGGGTGTTGGCACACGCAACAAAGGCCGGCCGGCCAGCATAAGCACACACGTTCAGCTGCTTTGTGCGGTTCGTGGTGCTCGACGTGCACAGGGCACGGCTGCGACTGTCACAGTGCAGCCTGCGTTGAGCGCAGTCCACCCACCGTGGGACCCATGGTGACTTTGGGAAGCGTCCCAACGCTGATGCTCACGTACGGGCTGTTGGTGAACGACCCGCCCGGCCTGCCGCCACCACCCCCTCCGAGCTCCAAGCTGTCCCCAGCGCCGCCAAGCAGCCGGGCCAGCGGCTTGGCTTGATAGTGTCCGTTCGTGGCTCCTCCGGTTGTTGCGGCGGCGGCGAAGGTGAGGGGGGGCGTCGGGGATCGCAGGCCCGCACGCATTTGCGTAATGCAGTCCAGGACCTCAGCAAACGTCGGCCTGCAGTTAACGCATGCATGTGCACAGATATAATGTAATTGTTTTATACAAGTTGTATGTAGGTGGTGGTCTGCCTGTGTGATGCTGTGACCAGGCAAGCCAGCCAATCGAAGCCAAGCATCGCAACGGTGAAGCCACTGGCGCGTGACAAGTGCACGATGACTTGCTGGCCGCATCCAGTACAAATTCACGACGCCTACGCGCCTGTCAGTGGGCGCCGCCGCCCAGCAGCGCTCCGCCAGCTTGAGGTAGCCAGCGGGCGTGCCAACAGGGAAGATCGGGCGGCGGCCCTCCTTGGAGATCTGGTGCGGCAGCAGCGCTCCAGGGGTGCCCTTGTAGGGCATGCCGGAGGTGAAGATCTCCCAGAGCGTCACGCCAAACGCAAACACTGCGCGCATGACGAGGCAGCCAGCAGCGATGTTTTCAGAGCAGCAGTCGGGCTGGGCGGTCAACAGGCCAGGTGTGAGTTTGGGGTGAGGACATCCCCAACCAGTCACATCAAATCCACCACAAATGTCAGCACGACGTCAGCAATCAGTAGAGCGCTAGCAGTTAATAGCGGTCTGGTGTGTGTGTGGAGGCAGCATCGTCGTGGGCGGGAATGCTATAGGCGCTTGCGGCCGTTTTGAGAACTTGAGGGATGCCCCACTCGGCGCATGCTTCCGCTGCTGTTCGTGAGCAAGCACAGTGTGCCTCCTGGAACCTAGAGGAGGGAGGGCGCTCTGCGCTCCCATTCTGTGTTCCGCTTACCGTCCGCCGCCTTGCTCACGACGCCCTCCAGCATTACCTCGGGCGCCCTGGAGGCGGGCGAGGGGGGGAGGAGAGGGGATGCACACGGCAACAAAGCACGAGTGAGGCCCACAGCAGAGACTGCGTGTGTGCGAGCAAGCAGATCAGCATACCATATGCATTGACGCACACACCGAGATCGAGATCAACTTGTTTGGTAAGGAGTAAGGACTAGGAGCCATCCTTGTGTACTTGCCGCTGGACACCCGGCATTGTGCGCAGAGGCAACTAACCAGAAAGGAAACGTAAGGCACTGCAGTCGATGCTGCTGCATGACGCGCAGCCCAGGCAGTCCAGGCAGGCCTCACTCACATGTGGGTCATGGTGCCCTGGAAGGTGTGCGACACGTGCGTAGCGGTGTGGTCCATCTGGATACTCAGGCCAAAGTCGGCCACCTTGGCCACGATGCCACGCCCCGACCCGTCGCCGCTGCTCTTGACCATCACGTTGGTGGCCTGTGGAAGCGGTGCCCGTTCGCGCACGCACGCACACACATGGCAATGGGCTACCAAGGTTTGATCGTTTCCCAGACGCTCGACGTGCAATACCCCTCACATGAACACAGGCAGCGGTGAAGTCAGGCGGTGGAAGCGCACACGCCATGTCAACCACCTAAATGGCTGACGTAGGTATGACAATATAATCAGAATATGCATAAGAACACCTCAACGCACGTAACATGCCCCAGTCTGCCACACCTTGAGGTCTCCATGCAGCACGTCGTTCATGTGGAGATGCAGCATCGCCTTGGCCACGTCCGCCGCAGTGTCCAGGATGGCGTGGTAGTTGAGCCCGCCCGCGCCGAAGAACACGCCGGCGTCCAGCGCGTCCCGCAAGCAGCCTCGGTCGCAGAACTCAAGCACCAGCTGCACCTCGTAGCTGTGAACGCCCTGCTGGTTGCCGGACAGCAGGTCGCCGCCGCCGTTGGCGTTGGCGTTGGCATCCGCGACGCCTTTCAGGGGGTGCGCCGCCGCCGGCGGCATGTGGCGGTCAGGCAGCGCCTGCCCGGGCTGGATCATCATCATCGCGACGGAGTCCTGTGGCGGAAAGCCGTCCTTGTTGTCCCTTGAGGACCCGCCCAGGCCGGCCGATGCTGCGGGCACGGAACGGCGGCGGCGGCAGGAGCAGGCACATTGGTCGCCATGGGGTGTGGTGTAGTGTGATGAGGGCGTTTGGCCACACACACACACACACACACACACACACACACACACACAGCAGCGAAGGATGGACAGCGAGCAAGCAAGCCAGGCGCACCAGGCAGCATGCATGTGCATCAAGCCTGCCTAATCTGTGGCTCCGTCCAGCACTCACTACTCACTGAGCACTACCCATTAGTCATCGCTAATTACTCATTACTCGTTACTCATTACTCACAGCATGTGCTGCCGCCAGAGCCAAGTATGATTGCGGAGGCGGGCATGAAGGACGAGCCGTCGCTGGCGGGGCTGAGCTGGCCGGGCGGCGGCGCGGTGGCGTCCGAGGCGGAGTGGGCGGGCGCGGTGGAGTCCCTCAGCGCGCGGATGTGGTAGGTGAAGGTCTGGACGATGTTGGGGTGCGCCATGCTGGAGCTGATGGCGGCCTCCATGATCTGGGAGGGGTTGCATCAAGGGGTGGATCAGATCGCATGCTGGATCACATGATGAAGGCATCATCAATGTCACCAAAGCACCGGAGGCATCCGCAAAAGCAAAAAACGACAATCGGATAAACAGCCAGTTGAGCTGCCGTAGGTTATGCTGGTGCAGGCGTGGATGTGGCATGCACTTGAGCACGTCCTGCTGGCAATACCGTACATCCCGCACATACGGTACACAAGTCCCGCATCCCAGTACTGCAGTACTGTGCTCCGGGCGTACAGCCGGGCGGGGCCACTGACTCACCGCCATCTTCTCCCGCTTCTCCTTGCCGCTCATGCCCGCCGGCAGCATGATGGTCTTGATGGCCACCTCGGTGCCGCGCCACAGCCCCTTGTACACCTTGCCGAACGTACCCTCGCCCAGCATCTCCCCAATCACTAGTTCGCTGCTGAGCCCACCAGCGCCACCACGACGCATCATGCTGCACGCGCGGAGAACAGGCAAGTATGAACAGTAGCTGATTCTCTGAACACAGCACCGGTCAGCAAAGTGAGTGATGGGTGTGCGCAAAGGCAGGGAGGGGGGTCACACTCTTATTCCCGTGCTCTGCTGTGCTAGCAGCGATGTGTATGTTCCGCTGTGCTTCATCGAAGGGGAAGGCAAGGGGTGTGTGGAGCGAGGACGGGTGGCAAGCGCTGCTGCCGTCCCACACACATCAACTTTGATTCTTGCCACCCTGAGGGTGAAGTCCAGCCTGCCTGGAGTCTACCGAGTGAAGACCTTCTTGCCCCTGGGCCGTACCTGAACCCCAGCAGCTTCTGCCGCATAATGTCGATCTTGCTCTTGGTGAAGAGGTCCTCGCCGGTCTTGCTGCCCTCCCCGGACTCAAGCAGCTCTATCAGGTCAAGGTGGCGCGCCAGCAGCGCCTGAGCGTGAGGGTGATGGTGATGGTAATGGAGCGGGCACAGGCCGGCAGCACACGGGGTGTTGTTGGAGAGTCCGGTGGGGGGGGGGGCGTGTGCACAAGGCGGCGTGAGAGGACACGAGAGGCACGTGCCATGGGGAGGCGCAGGCCTAACTCAGGCCAACATGGTGTAACAACGGTGCGGCATATAGCAGGTGTTGTTTATAGTCACTTTGTCCTAGCCTGATTTCGTCACTATGCTGAGACCTTGCAAGCAGTGCAGCTGCCGGGGGGGGGGGAGAGGGAGAGGCCCAGCCGCCCACCCCCTGAACCCCTCACCATGCGTCCCAGGACCGTTCACAGGCATTTCGGGTTTGCGTCACACACCCCACCTGCATTCGGTTCTTCTCCTCCTCCAACGTGTGCGTAGTGTTGGCCAGCGCACGTGCAGCGTCCTGCGCATGCGTATTGCCATAACAGCCAAAGCACACGGAGGTTCGGGCATTAGGGATTGAGGGTTTGGGTAAGCAGAGCAAATACAGTGTGCAGAGTGACCGGATGTAATCCTCCAAGCCAGCAGCACGAGGCAAACGCTGTGATCAACTCACCAAGACCTCCTTCAACAGCCTCCGCTGCAGCGACCTAGACACGCACACCGCCAGAACCATGCCAGCCAACAGGAAAGCCAGGATGATCACCTGCAAGCACGAGCCAGCGTTTCGCCATGGTGCCCACCGTGCGAGGTTAGTAGGTCAAGCTGCAAGACAACACTGCTGCGCACGCCGCTG
Source organism: Chlamydomonas asymmetrica (assembly GCA_001662385.1). NCBI lineage: Eukaryota > Viridiplantae > Chlorophyta > Chlorophyceae > Chlamydomonadales > Chlamydomonadaceae > Chlamydomonas > Chlamydomonas asymmetrica. The sequence continues at coordinate 187,157 of BDDA01000068.1, forward strand.
CCAGGACGGATTATTGTATGTTGTACACTGTACGTGCAAGCACGTTAACCAACAAACAGCAGGGGCGTTGAAGGCATCCTGCACGTTGACCCTTGACCTGAAACCATGCCACAACATGCAACGCTCCCGGCAGCAATGTACGGCAGCACTGTGCGCGGCTCACCAGTGCAACCAGGGGCCACTTCCAGGAGGGCGGCCAGCCGTTTTCGCGCGTCACGTACAGCGTCCAGTTGACGTTGGGCAGCTCCACCAGCACCGCGATGGGGTCGTTCAGCTTCTGCGGTGAAGCACACGCCACCACACGCGACCGGTGGGTGATGGCGTAAAAAGTCAAATCATAAAACACTCGCCTCCCCGCAGGGTCGGTGCAGCAACGCCACGCCAACATGCGGCTCGACCACCCAGCGCACAACCCGTCACCTGAGACCACACCAATGTACGAGCCACCCTGCCTGCCTAGCAGCCATGTTGTTGGCGCGTTTGTGGCGGGCATGGCAGTACATACGATACACCAGCAGTCCCACACACGGAACCGGCGGCGGTACTGCATCTCCGCGTACCGCACCTCATGGAGGTTGTAGTACACCAGCGGGCGGTGGCTGACGTTGTTGCCTTGCGGGTTGACACTGTCACTCCACGCCACTGCCAGCTGATTATTCATCCCGGCAGGCCTGGTCAGCACGTAGCTCAGGTGCTGCGCAGGCAGCAGAGAGAGCGACAGCGGAGGGGCATTTGGCGGACTGCAGGCCAAGCCAGGGAGCGCGGCGGAGTGAAACGGACAGCGGAGTGGCATTTGGCGGGCATAGTACGGTAACCAACAGGCTGAGATGGTACACGCCGCAGCACGACCCGCAAGCAAGCAGACAGGGAGGGAGCACACGCAGGCCAGCAGAAGCGCAGGCCAGGCACACACGCCGCCAATATCACACAGCGCAGCGGCCTGGCCAACACATGACCCACACGCCGCGCCTGGGCGGTAGGTACGGAGGTGCTGCCCTGCACGCATGCGTGCGCGCCGCTGCGCCCCTATGGACCTACCTGGCTCTGCAGGTCCTGCAGTCGTGTCACCGAGTCACGCAGCGTGTCCCATGAGATGAGCACGGTGGTGAGGCCGAAGAACTTGGGTGCCGGGGAGGAGGGCACGTAGGTGAGGTCCAGCATGCCCGGGATGGACGACGTGGGCAGCGCCTGGCCTTGCGGGCCTGATCAGGCAACACAAGCACACGAAGCACACCAGACACGGCGAAGTGCGTGTGAGGACGAGAGAGCACACCAGAGCATGTGCGGTAAGGGCGCAGGCCGCGCAAGTACGCAACCATAAATTTCGGTCGGTGCGGTACTCATGCAAGCGTGCGAGGAGCGGCGTGCAGGGCGACGAGCTGATGGGGTGACGGGTCCCGCGTATTGCTGCGGCAATTCCGCGCATCCAGTGAGGCTGGCCGCAACCTGCAATGCTGCGCGTGCAAGGACCATGACGTGCCGTGCGCATCCCCAGCCCTCCAGTGGACCCCCCAGAGCGCCCACTGACCCAGCGTCAGGCCTTGATGCCTTACCAGGTGGGATGCCGAACGTGTCGTTTGGCCCGTAGCCGCTCACGTAGATGGCCTGCATGGCCACCAAGCCGATCCCGCCCTGCGTCAGGTTGTACGGCCCGATGATGGTCAGGTTGCCTGCGGGGCAAGCCAGGAAAACCATCGGCAGCGGTTCCAGCGGTTCCAGCGGCTCCAGCAGCGTCAGAATGCCAGCAGGGCCCCATGAGTATCACACTTTATCAGAGAGTGAGGGTGGGCTCCAATGGCTGGGGCTCCAATGGCTGGGGCTCCAATGGCTGGGGCTTTTCGGTCTTCATCTAGAGGGGAGTGTTGGCCTCGGCTAGAAAGCTCCAAGTGTACAAAAATCCAAAATCTAAATCTGGCATGCAAACAATGCTTTGCAGCATGGGGCTGAGGTGCACTGCGCAGCATACAGGAGCGACTGCATGGCGCACACGCTGCGGGGTGCATGAGCCGAGCGTGCACATGCCATTCATGGGTGCATGTGACCAAGCCAAACGACCGTATTCAAGGTAGGAGCAACAACGAGCAACGGTTTCAAGGTGGGAGCAACAACGAGCAACAACGCCAAGGCACAGAGCGCGGCTCACGTGTTGTCAGCGCTGTCCGCACAGCTACGGCGTTGACGGTGTCATTGAGCCAGTTCTTGCCGATCGCCCTCCAGTTGACATCGTCGGTTTCGGAGGTCCCTCTGAGCGGGTACATCGTGCGGATGTAGCCGTGCGGGATGAGGGAAACCGTGCGCACACTCCCCGCCTGAGACCAAGATACGCAAACCAAACAGATGTAGGTAGTCTGAATGCACAACCTGTCGTGCAAGGTGAGGTTTAAACCTGCTGGTATCAAAAGGCGGGGGTCCGCGGCCTGGAGCAGCGGAGAAGCTCAAGTGCGAAAGGCGCAGTGGACACGTACCGAAGTCAGGCCGATAAGCTGCTGGCTCAATTTGTCGAACGACGGGTTCACGAGGTACCAGGGGTTGGAGTAAATGCTCGTCAAGTTGGCAGGTTGCGGAGGGTAGGCTGGGTTTTGCTGCACGGTGACTGACACCTACGCCAGTGTGAACAGCAGCACGTGGAATGGTGAGCGCAACCACCACCACACGCTAAGCAAGGGCACCAGTTATTATCAGCCTGTAACAAGTGCCGTCCAGGAAGGTGGTTCCCCCGCACATTATGCTCGGCGAGGCAAGGCAGAAACCGCTGAGTAACCTGTTCGTAGAGACGTCAGTCAGGTCTCCCTTCCCATGGGAGGTGAGGTTCTGACCCACCAAGAGAGGCCCCACCAAGAGAGGTCACCTCGCTTACCCCGACCTAGCAACGGCACGTTCAATGTTTCAAGCGGGTTACACACGGAGACCCCACGGGCTGGCAGAACCTACAAAAGCACAAACGTTTGACTTACCACATACGCAGGAACAAAAGTCTTGCCAAGCTCGCCAGCCATGAACAAGGACTTGTCTTTCGCAACCTGTGGCAAGTGCATACGTTCAGCAGGTGGTGCGGTTGTCGCCTCTTGTGGGGTAGAGATGGAAAAGAACCAAACCAGCCACGCACAACCCTGCATAGTCGCAGGCAGTTCAATGGCTTACCTGCCGAGCAGCGGTCTGGCGGTTTATCACTTCGCTTGACGAAGCGGCCAGGACCGCCCATAGCCCAAATGCAAGTATCAATGTGAAGACGATTGCGGGTATGATAAGGACGGTCTTCTCCTGCCTTATAACGTCAAATGATCTCTGCACCGGAATTCAGGCACAAACCGCAAGGCGCAGGCAAGCAAGCCGCAGGTTTTTATGAAGGAAACCGCAGAAAGGTGTGCCGCAGTCAGGCAGCGCACAGCAAAAGAACAGGCCAACACGTCAGGCACAGAGCAGGTGGGATTGTTTGTTTGTCAAGAGGACGTAAGCATTTCCGACAGTCACGTGGTGCAAAAACGCCTTGCCTGCCATTGTGAGAAGTCCCAGAGGGCTGACCAGACACGGCTCCAAAACGTGCTGCGCTGCACGTGCTGCTGTGCATATGATTCTGTTTTGCTCCCTTGCCTTGAGACCTGCAGTATCGCTACCTCCCCACAAGGCACGTTGCCTTTTGCACCTGCGGTTTTGCTCGAGGCAGAGCCACTGGAGGGCACGCGCAAAGGTACAAGGCCCTCTCCACGCTCAGCTCTCTCAAGAACCTCCTCAGCCGTTTGGGCAGCCGTTTTGCCACCCACACTTGACGCCGCCGAAATGCCCCGAGCATCAAGGTTGATGTGAACGCCCGTTGATGCGGTGGGTGAGTGATTGCATCCCCCTCGACGTAAAAAGTTGAAGATGTTCCGCTTGGTTGGACCACCGTTCTGTGGGGTTGAAGATGGGGCCTCGCTGGTTGCTGCTGACACCCCACTGCGCACCCGCTCCAAGTTATTGTAGGAGCTGCCTGACACCAGCACCAGCGGCGCAGGGGCCTCTGGTGCCATGGTGCAGTCCGCATGGGATGCGTCAGCGAGGACACACCAGGGAGCCATGCTGTTGGAAGATGCGGTCGGTTCGTGGTTGCGGCACGCATCCTCGCCCTTGCCGTTGCTTGCGTTGCCTTGCGTCATGTCAGGCTGCGCTTGGCCTGCCAGTTACATGATGCACACCATAAGGCTGACAGGCTATTCGGCTTGTGTGAACGAATTACTAAACTTGACGCCGTAAGTGTAACACAGTCCGAACATGTATTCGAAAAGCAGGGCTGGCCTGCCTCAGGCCTGCCTAGTCCTCTTCATAAAACAAGACGAGCACCGGAAGTTGCACAACAGGCAGCCTTTGTGGACTTCTCCCCTGCATTGCCTGCAGATCAAAAGTGCCCGGCAAAAGCATCAGGACGAGCATCCGCTTTGGATGGTTTGGATTTCGTTTAGCGCCCCAAAAGATAAAAGACCCGCCCCTGTGTCACACACAGTGCACTCAGTTTGCCTGCCACCCACCCCTGCCACCCAGACATGACTGCTTCCACGTCCAGCTCACTCCCTTGCTTCGTCCTTTGCCCTGCCTTGCCCCCCCCCCCGGGGTGCTAACTGAGTTCAGATAGCACTTGTTGACAACATGAACAGCACACCCACACTTTGGCTCTTGCCTGAGAGCCAAAGTGGCAACGCAACGGCAGTGCTAGACGTCTCTGGGGCCGCTCCACGTGCGTGCCGTGTCACACCATACACGCCAGCAAGGGGCACGCACAAAACGTTACACACAAAACCAGCAGCATGGACTGTGAGCTTGTAGTGTGTGCTGCTACCTGCCTGGTCTAGTGCACTTGCCTGTCACCCTCAGGCACACTGACGCTATCATCCAGGCCCCAGCTTGCATGTAGCCTGCTCAACACCCTGCCACCGCACCACCAAGCACACGCCTGGCGCCATGTAATAGCGCAACATCGACCCGCCATGTGACTAGGCTGTTAAGTACATACATACAATAGCGCGACATCATGGCCACCCCAGACGCCACACAGGTGCAGCATAATGAACAGCCCTAAATGTGTGGTGGCGCGTATGTTGTGGCGTATTACACTACCGGCCACAGGAATATTGATGTTCCACCACCACAATTTCCTACAACGGCAGGCATCTAGGCAGCATTCGTGCATGTCCAGTACAGGCATCAGGGCAGGGAAGGGATGTTGCGGGCAGAACCTTCCGCCACAGCTCAGTCCTCGGTCCTCGGCTGTGTCGGCTTCATTCGATTGCCTAGAAAGCTCCCAGTACGTGAGAACCATGCCACACAGGGGGTTCATGTCTAGTACCACCCTTGTGATTATATTGGTATTTGTATTGGTATGTTACATCAGGAGCGTGTCGGCCAAAAGGCCCATGCTCCCCCCAGATGGGGACCAGAAGCAAGGAATCGGCTTAACAGCCTAGGCACATGGCGTGCCGAGGAGCCACTGGGGCTCAGTGCACCCTTGTGATTGTATAGGGGTGTTGTGGGCAGAACCTATCGCCACAGCTCGCCACACAGCGGGTTCATCTACAGCATGTTCCATGCGTGAGCCTTCCACCACTCCAGGGAGTCCTCCACGTCCACGCAGCCGCCCGGCATGGCTAGCCGCCACAGCAGGTCGTCTGAGATGACGCGCAGCGTGAGCAGCGGCGCGCCCGCCGCCAGCTGCTGCTGCCACGCGAGCAGCTTGTCGCGGTCGCAGACCCAGTCGGGCAGCCACAGCGTGCGCAGGCGGTGCAGCGGGTGCAGCGCCATCAGCGCGCCGATCAGCTGCACGCTGTAGCGCTCCTGCGGTACACGCAGCGGTACGCAGCATCATATACCATGCGATATACCTTGCGATCATATATATCACCCTTACGGACACTGCCAGCACTCAGTCCTGGCACCGTGGAGGCCCGCCCTCGCCGCCACGCTGCCTTTGTTCATTCGCTTCCCCTTCCCCTGCGCGCCCCCGGCCCCCCCCCCCCAATCACACACACCAACACACACACACACACATTTACACAGACATGCGGCTGCATGCACACATGCACGCACACACATGCAGGCGTGCAAGCACGCCTCGCACCTGCCACTCCTGGCGGTGCGTGTCGCGGTCGTACACGGGCGCCAGCATAAGGCCCCGCAGCGACGTGAGGGCCGACAGGCGGCTGACGTGCGTGACGTGCAGGCAGCCGTCCAGGCCCAGTAGCTCCAGCGACTGCACATGCGGCGCAGCAGCAGCATGGGTAGCAGTATTATCTGGGTACAGGGGATTTACATCGGTTGGAACCCGTAAACGGGAAACACAGGCTGAAAAGCCAACAACCGCCTTCCATGTGTAGCAGCATCGTCAATGGAGGCAACACACGTGAGCGCAGCCGTTGGCCCTCCCGTAGCTTTTGGAGCGGCTGAGCACCCCGAGTGCCGTGACTTGTGCACTGTGCCGACCAGGGATCGCAACTTTGCAAGCCATGCATTACGGGGCGCATTTGCTGGCAGGCCCCAGATCGCTGAGCCAGCGTGCACAGTGTGCGCTTGCAATACCGGCGTGTTGCCCATGCGAGTAAGATTGGTTACGGTACAGTGTGTTTGCACTGTAGTGCTATGCACTTGACTACTCAAGCTACACGAGGAGTGTGTCGGCCAGACGGACGCTGCCCGCAAACGCGGACCAGGAGACAGATGGACAGAGTGGTTCAATACGCGTGTCAGTGATTCCCGTGTGTGCGCACCTTGAGATGCGTGATTGCGCGGATGGTGGCCCGGTCGAGCACAAAATGACGAACGGTCACCGACGACGGCATCAGTTTGGACAGGTCCGACCACACATCCCCATCGCCGTTGTTGGTGCTGCTGCTGCCTGACTGCATGTGCCTGCCGAACCTGCTGTCAAGCGCCTGCTGAGTACACCCCATCAGCGCTGCTAAGCTCACAGGATCCTGCGAGACAATGGGCGCGGGTGCGGGCCCGCTGCTGCCTGCAGCGGCGTTGGCGTTGCTCGGCCCAGGACCGGCAGGAGCCGCCGTGCTGGCCGCTGCTGTGAGCCCCCCGCCAGGCTGCGCAGCCACATCCATCACGCCCGCGCCGCCAGCAGGGCCGGTGGCGGGCGCTGCTGCAGCAATATGGGATCTGCTCAAGCTGCCAATGATATCCTGGGGGTGGGCGTCGGCTCTCATTGCGTCCACACGCTCATAGAGTGACTTCATAGCGGCAAAGACAGCGCTCGTGGGGCTGCTCGCTGCATTAGCGGCACAGGCTGCAGCAGTGGCCGAAGCTGATTCTACAGGACCACGCCTGGCGTGGGGCTGCCAGGAGGTCCGACCCGGCACCACCCAGCAGCACCGCAGCACGAGCGTCTGCAGTTGAGGCACGTGCTGCTCCAGCACCGCAGCCAGCATGTACGGCGTCGGGAGGGTGACGTGAGACAACCACAGGTGCCGCAGCGGCGGCAGGGTGATGGGGAGCGGCCTGGCCAGCGCGGCGGCCCGGGCAGGGCCGGCGTATGTGATGGGAAGGCATGCGTTAGCGGCGTCGCCGGCCTGCGCTCGGGGGAAAGACAATGAGGAGGCGCCAAGCCCCAGGGCGTGAGCAGGTGACGGCTCGGGAGCCGCGCTGGCGGCCGAAGGGCCGTCATTTGCGGCAGCAGCACCCGCGGCGTCAGCTTCGTTACTACTCGCGGCGCGGGCCTCACCCAGCAGGCCGTGCAGCTGCTGCAGCGCTGGCGGTGGTGGTGGTGGCGGCATAGGGCCGCTGGCAGCGTGTGGGAGCTCCGCCAGGCGGGCACGGTGGAGACATAGCGCGTCCAACCTGCGCCCGCCACAGCAAACAACGCACACGAAACGCCAGCAGCCCCTAAAGCACACCAAGCCGCAACACAAGCCAGGCAACAAGCAGCTACACACCGCATTGACTTTCAAGACTGCGGCAGGAATCAGATAGCTTGACCGGCCTCGCTACGTGCAGAGCCTGCTCAAGCGTTCCAATATTCCATGCTGGAGGATGTCGGCTCAAGGCCTGTGCAGCACGCATGGTCCTAGTCAGGCAGCCGTTGAATGTAGTGAGTGCGCAAGAGCATGCAGGGCTTTGCGCCTCGCCGCCCCTCGCCTCGCACCTCGGCAGGTTCGTCAGGTCAACCAGCATGTCCTTGCCGTGTACATGTGCGCTCCACTCGCTGTGGCGCTCCGAGTTCACGGCAGGGCCCCAGCACAGCGACAGGCTGCGCAGCGCCTTGTGAGGCACCGCGTCCGGCTGCTGCTGCTGCCGCAGCAGCGGCGGGGCCTGTGCCTGCCGGCTGCTGGGTGCATCGCAACCTTGCACGGGGCCCTGGCCCGATGGCGGCGCAGCAGCCGAGGCGGCGGCGCCAGACGCGTGCGCAGCAGCACCGTCCCCGGCAGCGCTGGCAGTGGCAGGCACAGTGGAGGGGTTGATATGCGGCAGCCACAGTTCCCTGCGCGCGTACCCGCCGGAAACAAGAGCAGGCCAATCAGTTTCCTCCACGGCTGCACGCGCTGCCGCGACTGCAGCTGCTATGGCGGCCTCTCTGCTGTCGTCCCGCTGCATGCCGGCGCTGGCGGCGCCGGGCCCGGCGCTCGCCTGCTGCGGTGCAGGGCCCTCGTGGTCTTCTCGCTGACTAGGCTCGCCAACACCAGCGGCGTTCCAGGACAGCGGGTTCCAGGATGCCGGCAGCACCTGGGCTCGCCTGGGCAGGAGGCTCATGCTGGTGAGGTGCGGCATGTCGCGCACGCACTGCGCCCCCATGGGCTCGCCCAGGTGCAGGCTCTCCAGGTTGGGCAGGCGGCACAGCACCTCGCCCACGCTGTCGATCACACGGTGCACGGCAGCAGTCCAGGAAGGGGCAGGGGTAGGGGCAGGGGCCAACCGTAAGTATGGCGCGGTCGTCTCAAAATTTAAGCGCACAAGTGTTAATCATCACCGCCCTAGATTCCCGGTCTGTATGTAACTCGGGTGGCATGCAAATGTGGTTGCTGTTGCTAAAGCGTAATATGTGCATGCCCCTGTGCCTCCCACTACAAGCGGTGGTGCGATGACGGCACTTGCCGGGTCAGTGAAACGCACCAAAAGGCAACAACTGGCAGTGCAGCTGGCAGGCCATATGCCTCTCTGCACGGCGCGCGTGCCGCTGACTTTGTGATGTCACGCACATTCGAGTCACGCATATGCACACTACATGGCCCCACGGGAATCACACAGCATGCCCCTTGCGCGCTCTTTGACACACCCCGCGCCAACGCCCTCCCCACGCAATGCCTTAATCATTATCCATTCATCCATCCATCCATAAATGGCCACTGAAATGAAGTTAACTGTTGGCATGACTCACAGCTGAAGGTCCAAGGGCTCATTCAGCAGTACAGCGTAGTCGGCATAAATGAGGTCGAGGCACAGGCAGCGCAGGCGGGTCATCCCCAGGATGCTCTGCACCAGGAACGCGTGCGGCCGCATGCTCAGCCGTGACAGCTGGCGATCGGAATCGTACGCCGTAGGACAAGCGGCGATGCGTGCCTGTTGCACGCTCAGACCAGACCGTGGTGCGGCAGCAGCTTGAGCACCGGCGGCGGCAGCAGAATGCACACCGGCAACAGGAATTGCGGCCTGGGCTGGTGCGGACGTGGCAAGCGAAGCTGCTGCCGCTTCTGCTGTTGCCATGTGCGCTGCAGTAGGAGCGGACGGTGACGCATCCATGGCAGTTGATGGCGACCCCCCCGGGTCACCAACGGCGGCGGCATGAGGCACGGCGGGCCGGCGCGGTGCTGATGACGCACAAGGCGCCAGCGGCGCGGGTGCGGGGCCGGCTGGCGCTGACGGAGCCGATGAGCTGGGCCCGGCCACGGTCTCGCCCCCCTGGAGCGTTGGTGCTGCAGGCCGTGCTGGGATGCCCAGCAGCCTCTCCTGCTGCTCCTGAGAGCGCGGTATGGGTGGTGGAAGCACGAGGGCAGCAGCTGTACTGCTTGCACCCGCCTGCTGCATGCCGGCCCCTTCCCTGCCGCTGCCTGCAGCAGCACTTCCGCAGCCCGGGTCCGCAGCAGGAGGCGCGCTCCTATGAGACAAACATTAAGCGCGCAAAACGCAAATCAGCAAGCTGGGTATTTATTACTGGTAAACTAGCTCAACCTCGCAACCTAGTGTCCTTGCAGTCATGTCAGCACCGTATGCTCGTCTGCGAAGTGGCCAAGCGTTTTTGTGTACCGTATATGCAGCTATGGAAGCTTTTCAGACTCACGATGCCAGGTCGGCTATCGCGCCTGCCACCGCCTGCAGAGCCGGCAAGAATCCTTCCGTCGCGGTTGTCATTGCCGAAAGCATCGCAGTCATTCTCTGCTGAGCTGCAGCTGCTGCCCGCATTGCTGATGCGACACTCCGCATTGGTCCAGCATTTGAGCCATTGTCCCACTCCTCTCCGTTCATTGCATCATCGTCATCAACCTCTTGAGACAGCGCAGGCCCTGGTGGGTGTTGCTCATCTGCCCCATCAGGTTCGTCACTGGCTCCACCAGGTGTCGCATACGCGTGCATGTGTGGGAAGGGGTGGTGGTGGTGGTGTGGATGGTGGTGTGGGTGATGAGGGAAAAGGTGAGGGTAAGGGTGCCCACCGTTGCCGCCAGCGTCCCACATCGCATCATACGCATCAGCCAAAGGGTCATCGTTGTACGCATAATTGCCCCCAACGTCGTCGTCGTCGTCATCATCATCATCGTTGTCAGTATCACTGCTGCCGAGCGGAGGGGATTCGTACCCATCCGCATCGTCGTCCATGCCGGCATCATCGTCCTCCTCTTCCTCGTCCATTTGCCCGTGTTGGTGCGGTACGATGCAGTTGAAGAGGAGCAGCGTCTCCAGGGAGGGCGCGTAGCTCGCGATGGCGGCGGCGGTGGCGCGCGTGAGGAGCGTGTTGTTGAGGATGAGCTGCTGCAGCTGGGTGGCGCGGCAGGACAGGTCCTGCAGGTTTGACACACAGGCACACACACACGCATGCAATTCATGCATGCATGCACGCATGCAACGCACTTGTGCATTTGGGCCTGGTAGAGCAGCATGAAAAGAAAGGCTCCCTGCATGCCATGCAGGATGCAATTGTGTGGCATGTACCAAATAAACACTAAAATACATTATACTCGTAGGAAGTCAGGGCGTGTGAATCGATTGACTTCTCTCACCGGGCCAATTAGGTCATTAATGGACATCGGAGAATGATGATGGCAATGTGTGGTGACTGGTGAGGATGTAACGTGTGTGTGTGTGACTTTGGCCCAGGGGTACATGCATGTGATAACGAGCTCGGCTGCAACGTCAGCGGGGAAGTGGGAGCATTGAGGGCGCGAAGGCAAGCAGCAGCGGCATGCCATATTCACCGGTGCAGTACCAGCGCAGGTGTGCGGTGCACATGTTGACATGCGTGTGCACGTGCAAGAGAACCCGCGAGGGATGTGAGCCTCACCTGCAGCACCGCGGCGAATTTCGCGCTGCGCAGTAGCTGCCTCTCTGCACCGTCCCCTGGGTTGAAGTGCGTGAGCATGTTGACGTCCAGCTCTGTCAGCTTGCCCAGCATGGGTCCGGGCAGCAGCAGCAGCGCGGCGGTCGCGGCGGTGACGGGCAGGTGCAGCTTGCGCAGGCGCAGCACTCGGGAATCCGTGCCTGCAGGCTGGCCTGGATTGGTCGCAGCGGGCGCGTCGGGGGAAAGCGGAGCATAGCAGTTGGATTGAAAGGCGAGAGGGCGGGGGGCATGTTGACGGGAGTGCCGGTTGGTGAGGACTCCCAGGAGGAAGGGGGTGAGGGTGCATGTAGCTGTGTTGATGGTTCATGTGGTGGCCCACTCATATGAGTGCAGGCATTAATACAGATACGCCAGTAAGGATATGCTGTAACCCAGCATGCTATGTCCGGCTAGCATTGCCTTCATCACATCATGCATGTTGGCCGCACAGCCCGTTATGTGCGCGCAACACTGGCCCACCACTCATACATGATCCCAATGCCTGGCAGCGGCCCACCTAGCAGGTCATGCAGTACACTGATGCAGTACATGCATGCAGTACTCCATGCAGTACAACCGTGCAGTACATGGGGCCCGCCATGTGCTTACGTTCCATGAACTCCCTCGCCACCTGCCAGGGGTCCACGGCGGCCGCCATGGCCGTGCCCAGGCCCGCACCGCGCGTGCCGTGGTTGATGAGCTCCAGGCTTTCCAGCGAGGGCAGCAGCGCCAGCCGCAACAGGTCGGTCGGGAGCAGCGGGCCGCAGTCCGCGTACAGGGCAAGCTTCTGCACACACACAGCGCAGGCGCAGGTAGGGTTGCACTCAGCGGCGCCGCTCAAAGCCTGGGTTACACTTATGCTGCTACCAATAACACCGCCTGCAGGCATCTAGGATGGTTGCGCGATTCGGTGCCGTATGTTACGTGAAAAGTGCGTGGGCACCTGCTTGCTGTTGTTGATCGGCACGCTGACACGCGGCACGATGCAAGCACGCTGCGGCCAGGCGGAGGCTCACGCACCTTGAGCGCGACCAGGCGGTCCAGCGGGCCCAGCCCCTGCGGCGGCAGCGTCACCCAGCTCAGGTCCAGACCCTCTGGCAGGACGCCAGCCGAGGCAGAAGCACCACTGCCAGCAGTGGCGCCAGCGGCGCCGCCGCCGTCCGCTGCACCCCTTGCGGGGGCGCTTCGAGGCGCCCCGTCGCGCGCTGTCGCCGCCGCCAAGCTCGATCCCGTCGCGCCTGGCACATCCCCCTGCAACGGCGCGGGCGGCGCTGCCGTGGCCCCGGCGGCTGACGCTGCCTGCGGCTGCGCGTCGGGAGTGTCACCATCCGGACCAGTGTGCGTGTCGTCAGGCAGGGCTGGCTGTGCTGGCTGCAGGAGGAAGTCCAGCGTGCCTGTGTTGGTGAAGTAATTGTGGTCCGCCTCACCCAGCAGCCACCGGACCTGCACAACGATGAAGACCGCACACCGAACGGCAGCCATTGGACACATATAAATGGCAATCCGGAAATCAAGACAAGAATCACTGCAGCTATGTCGTGAAACTCTGCTGCCAAGCGCACCGCCAAGGCAAAGCCCCATGGCCCGGGGCGCAATCGGGCAAGCATGGGTGCATGGCTGTGCCTGTTTGAGTGCATGCGTGGGTGTACTGCCACAAACGTCACCAGCTGCAAGGCGTAGAGTCTTTCATGTTCCATCGCGAGCCCTTGATCACCGCGCTGCGAAGGTTGCGACTCTATACGGGTTCCAATAGCGTATGCGCCGCATGCAGCGCATGCGTTCACCATAGCAGGTGTCACGGCAGCGCCACACGCCAATTAGTGGGAGGCGGGTGAAAGGGAAGACAGCAGTGTTTGTGTCCATGCATTTCGCACATGCGGTATGACGGACAGCACAAAGCACGGTTGGGTGCTGTATGGGCATGCATGTGCACCTGTACGTACGTCTGGGTTACACACACACACACACTCTCTCAAGACCGTCCACCTCATGCGACTTCATGACCACTGCCTTCAGCCATGAATGGCCTTGTTCGGCCAAGTCCTGTGAAGTCAACCATGCACGTGCACCACGCCCCATGATGATGTGCGCGAAGCAGCGCCACAACCACTACCCCAGGGTGGGCAGCAGTGGCTGGCTGACCCACCACGCTGCTTGTACCACCGCATCCTACCTTGATGCAGGGTATCGTGGGTCCGAACAGCTTGGCGAGCGCGCTCGCCTGCTTGCTGAAGTGCTGACGCGAGATGTTGGTCATGCTGGGGCTGCTGGACAGAGTGAGTGAGAATGTCTCCACCTGGCCCGCCAAACCAGCCAGTGGCTTTGCCAGGTCAGCAGGCAAGCTCCACGACACGCTGTCACGAAGCTCGAGGTGGCGGATGCTCGGCCGAGCGCACATTCGAACCACGTTACGCAACGCCTGTGCTAGTGCCAGGTCGTGCACGATAGAGTTGCGAACGACGACCACATGGTGCACGGAACTGAACCTGCTAAGCAAGCGATCCAGACCCTGGAGGAGCTGCTGCTCGCTCTGCTGCCCGCTCAGCGCAGCGCTGCCAAACAGCGGCTGTTGCACCGGCACGAAAGCCGACAACGGCAGTTGAAGCACCGGCACGGTGAAACGTACTGCTGCGCACCAACCCTTGCTGACTGTTGACACCGCACCCAGGCACGAGCTGGGCAGGTTTACGGCGACAAGCTGCATTGAGGAACGCACAAGCAAGCAGGTGCAGCAGTGTTATTTCGGTGCAAGCTTGGCCCACAAACATGGAAATCCGTTAGTAAGTTGGTTCTGGGCAGGGACTTCACGTACCAGCAAGAGCTCTGGGGGGAGCGAAGACCAGTCTGCGCTCTGCCTGCTGCTGCATCCTCCGTCATGCTCCGCCTGCTCCGCCATATTGAAGTTGGAACAAGTGCCAAACCCTAAAACCCCGCTCCATTTACAGTGCAGGGTTATCCAAAACTGTACAGGTGATGCGGTGCAGGGTGCTGCTATGCCCGGCTATGATGATAACTGTGGGGGCCGGCGTCCCCGGAACCAAACGATGCAATTTGACATTTTGGGCATGGCTGCTCTCTACACCCTCTTGCACAAGATAACCTGTAATTTAGACCTTGTACCGTCTGGCCTGCTCGCACGTTGTACCTGCCTACCTCGACAAGCGCCGCACCAACCGCACCTGGTTTCTTCTGCGTTCGGAGCACAGGTCGGCAACCCCAACCCCACAACACGTGGTAGTAATATGGCGATGTAGGCAGCAGCTTATGACACAGTGCTCTACATGAGCCCTGGGTATGGCTGAACCAGCGCGCTTTGCATCGCATTGGACTTCTCGCCAGCGAACCATGGGCACCGTGGATCCTGGGCGAGGGCCCAAGCTTGTGGACCTGGGGTTTGAGTTGCTGCAGGTAAGTGGTTAAGCACCAAGACAACCTTGCTTGCGGTGGGTTGCGACCTGCGGGCGCGCGGTGGGGGACACACGCCCTACAAGCCCGCTTGTTGTTCCGCGTAGTGTCGTGGTCCTGCCTTGTCCACTTGCAACAGCAAGCGAGTGGCTCATCACTTGACACCTGGAATTCGTTCGGGTATAACGCTGTTCGCACCTTGAAGACAAACTGACTCTTGTTGCTTGCAGTGTCAGCGAGGCTTTATGAGGCTTGGCTTTTTGCTGTTTTCACCCTCTGTACAGGAGGTGTTCAAGCATCTGGACAGGCGAGACCTATGGAGTGCTGCGCTGGTGTCTCACGAGTGCTTGGGGCCCGCCATGGGGCTCGTTACCTGGCTCGAGCTTCCGCTGTGGGCGCCAGAGCTCTCGCCGCCGCCCCGCGCAGTGCGTACACCGCTGCCCACACCCTGGAAAGCGCCAGACGCGATAGCCACCACGTCGGCAGGGTACAGCAGCGGCGCAACTGCCCCGGCAGGCCTCTCCAATATCACAGGCAGCACCGCCTCCATCCAGCCCCAACAGCACCACGCACGCCCAGCGCGCGCACGAACGCACGTACCTACGCTTCCCCACGCGGGCGCTCGCCTGCCGCACGCGCTCGCACGGCCGTTCCCTTTCCTGCGCTCCCTGACGCTGACCCACAACTGCATGACGCCCCGCACCCACGCGCAAGGCATTTTGGGTCACCTGGCGGACGGGCTCCCTGGACTCGAGGAGCTGGCCATCCACGACGCCGTCACATGGGAGTTCCCGCTGGAATACCACCAACTGCACCGCCTGCAAAACCTCAAATCCCTCTACCTGCTGTTTCAGGTACGCCAGTATCACGGAAACAATTGTTGGCATGCGCTACAGTAAGGCAGCGCATGCCAACCGCCGCGTTAGGCTTTGCACGGTTGCATCTGATGCATCCCAACAGGCATGGCTTTTTGACCAAAAGAGCCATGCGGAAGGCTCAAAATGGTTGTACTGGTCGTCATGGTTGCGGTGGTCTTGGCGCAGGGCCAGGGCGGAATGGATGCAGCCGCAGAGGTGCTGTACAAGCGCGCCATGGCTGACATGTACCGCCTGTCCGGCCTGGAGAGCCTGGCCATGCGCTGGATCATCGGCTACGACGTGGACTCGTTCCTGGAGATGCCGGTGAGCAGGGCCGCGGCAGCAGGTGGCAGCAGGGCGGGCGGTGGCAGGGGGGTGGAGGGGGGTGCGATTGCAGAGGTGTGGACAGTGGCGTCAATCCAAGTTGATGCATCACACACTCATGCGTTTTCAGAGTTCAGGCCGCGCCTTGCGCATAGCTAACGTTGTGCGGCGGCCAGCCTTTGACTTGGCGTATACTGAAATTCTGCTGGCATCGTGCTTGGTATCCTCGCCACCCCGCATGCCCTCAGACTCACATGGTCGCTCGACCATCAATGTGCACGAGCTGGAAGTTTTTCCGACAATTCAACCTCGCCTCTCCGATCTGGCATGCGATCTTGTGTTCAAGTGAATATGCTTGGCTGTGCAAGGCATATGTCGAAAACGTAAACTTAAATACATACGGTATGTAACATGTCTGGCGGGCAGGAGGTGTATGTGCTGCTGGACAAGCTGCGGGAGTCGTGCTCGGGCCTGCAGCAGCTGGAGATGGGCGGCGAGACGCTCAACGCGCGCACGGCGGTGCGCCTCACCGCCCTGTCCTCCCTCCGCCGCCTCACGCTGTGCTGCGATGCACGACAGGTGCGTGAGACACGGGCCGACCAAAGGGAAGCGGGCTCGCGTCCGCTGCCAAAACACACGTGCTGGTGGTCTGGTCGCATGCCACGGGGGGTGGCAGTACGTGACCATGGGGCATAGGGTTGCCGATGAGCCGATGAAGGCTGCCGCATGGTGGCACACACAGCTGGATGGCGAGGCAACATGTGCTCAGTGCCTCAGTCACGTCAAGGGGAAGCCTGATGCAAGAGTATGCATACGGAAATGCTTTGCTGCGCCCTTGCATGCATTCCGCTGATGGCAGCCGCGTCGTCGCGTGGCCATCACGCGGCCCTCGTGTGTTTCTCACGCTGCAGGCCGGCACGCGGCACATGATGGCGCTGCTGGCGATGCCGCACCTGACCTGCCTGGAGCTCCTGCACTGCTGCCGCGGCACGCCCTTCACCGCACGCGCGCGCAACGCGCACGTGCTGCTACTCCCGGGCGCCTTGGGAGCCATGTTTGCGCGGGACTATTCCGCACCAGACCAGCAGCAGCAACAGCAGCAGGGCAACGGGCATGCAGGACCGGGCGGGGCTGGCGGCATGGGCAGGGCAGGCGAGGGCAGCGGGGCAGGTGCGGGACCTGCCTCGGGGTCGCAGCCTGGTTCGGGCCGGGCCCTGCCGCACACACTCTGCGCCACCTCAGAAGACGAGGCCATCCTGCAGGCGACGCTGGCGGGTGAGCGTGGATCAAAGGCCGTCGTGCTAATGACCATGTTACATTGTTACCGTAGTTTGAGAGGGCTTGAGTCCTGCCTTTGTGTGATGTGTGCTGAGCTGAGCGGAGGCGCGCAGCGTGTGTGGATGGTGGATGGGCGAGCGGCTCCTCAGCTGTGAGCACGACCAGGCGCATTGTCCTGGTTTGACATGCTTGACATGCTGACATTGCACAAACATCTCAAACTTCGATCAGCAAACATCAATCAAACATAACGGCGCTTCCTTGCCGTCACCCTGCTGTCCAGCCAGCCCTTTCTGACCTGTGCTGGCTGCCCCCCTGCTGGCCTGGTGCACTATCATGTGCGGCCCCCGCCCTCGCCTGCTGGGTGGAGCACAGCGCTGGCGCGTAGCCCCCTGATGCGCGTGGCGCTGCCCGTCAGCGGCTCCTCCGCGCCGCTGCTGCCGCTGCTGCTGCCCCAGCTGGGCGCGCTCACATCGCTGCAGCTGGACCTGTGCCCCTACTACCCCCAGGGGCTGCTGTGGCCCGCCATGGCACTCGCCGCCGACCCTCCCGTACAGCCCGTAGAGCAGCCAGTACAGCCAGTACAGCCAGTACAGCCATTACCGGAGCATCTGCATGTCGGGCAGGTTGTTCAGGCCGGAGGGCTTGTCGTGGCCGGCGCAGCGCCGGATCAGATGCAGCAGGCGCAGCCGGTGCCGCTACAGGTGGTGCTTGCGGACGTGCAGGCTGCACAGCTGGCGATCGCGCTTGCTGACGCCGGCGATGCGGCGAATGCAGTGGACCAGGCTTTCGGCGAACTGGATGAGGACCTGGGCGATGATGGGGATGATAATGAAGGTGGAGGAAATGACGCGGATAACAATGTACTGCATGCAGCAGGGTTCGTAGCTGATGAGTTGGCTCACAACGCAGCTGCGATACAGGCAGGTGGGGGTCCTCAGGCCGCTGGTGGGGGCCTTGCGCATGGCGGCCAACATCAACTGGGTGCGCCCTATGCGGCACCCTATGCGGGAGGCCCGAACGCTGTCGAGGCGCCCCCCGGCGCGCTGCTGCCGTTGCACCTGGCCGTGCAGCAGCACCCCCCGCACGCGCACCCATTGCAGCTTGGAGGCCATGCGCAGCAGGAGGATGACGATGCTATGAGCATGTCAGGCGGAGAGGACGAGCACGATGAAATGGATGAGGGCGCTGATGCTGGGGCCGCCAATGCACCGCCGGCGTTGGCGTTGCCGCCGCTGCCGCCGCCAGACGTGCACGGCCTCCTGCAGCAGCACCAGCAGCATGTGCTACTGGCGCAGCAGCACTTCCAGCACAATGGCGGCCATGCCACGCTGCAGCATCTGCTGCGAATACTGCCGCGCACGCCGGAGGGGGACGTCGCACGCGCCTTACTGGTGAGCGAGTGTGCACCCGGGCCGCGCTGTGCATGGCTCATAAGCACCAGGGCAGCGCCGAGGCAGCGCCTGCACACACAGCAAGAGCCCATGGTAATGGAAACAGTCCTTGGGCTTGTGAGCATATTGGTGCGAGCGCATGTGCACAGGTGGATGCCGGATCGGCGGGCGTGCCTTACTTTCCAGTTGTCACGGGCTGGCAAGCTGCGCTTGTCAGCGGGCCATTGACGTTGCTCCAAGGATGCGATCCCGGCCTCCAACGTCGTTGCTGCTGTGCTGCCTTTCCCTGCAGGGTATTGGGTATAGGAAGGCGCCGCTGCAGCAGCTGCGCGTGTCCGGATCACGCATCTCTCCGGCGCTGCTGCATGCCGCGGCGCTGCTGCCCGACCTGCGCAGCCTGCAGCTGCCGCACAGCATCCCGGAGCCGGAGCCACCAGCTCAGCCCCCGCCTCCTCCACCGCCACCCCCACCACCCCACCACCCCCACAACAACAACAACAACACCGCACAGGCAGCCTTGGACCCTGCCGACCAGCACCAGAACGGTGTCGGCTTACCAGCGGTCAACGGTGTTGCTGATGGAGGTGTGGCGGACGCTTCAGCCGCCGCACCCCATGATGATCACACCGGTGCGGCAGCACGCGCCTCGCCGCCGTTGCAACCGCGGGAAGGCGGCAGGCGCAGCAAGGGGCTCTTGGGAGGCCATGGCGACCACGAGAGCGGCAGTGATGCTGACGACGACGAGGATGTGATGTGGAGCGGGCCGGGGCGGCCGGGCCCGCAGCTGCTGGGCAACCTGGCGCGGCTCCGCCTGCTGACGAGCCTGCACCTGGAGACGGGACACATGGGCGACCAGCGCTTCGTCTTCATCACCCCGCGGTACGCACCACGCACCATGCCGAGCTGCTCTTGTGCACGTGCATGCATGCATGCGGGCGGACACCCGCGCTTGCCTGTCCGGACCTGTCAATCTGTCTAAACATCTGTCGGGCAGGATTTGAGTTCGGAAGTTGATCACAACAACGCCGTTGCTGAGCTGCCATAGTACATCACGCATATTCACGCTGCGCGCAAACAGCATCTGCTCGCTCAAATGTGCTGTTCTTGATGATTCTCTCCATTCATGCCCATCGACATGGGCAGAATTGCACATGTGCCTTCGCTGTCCCGAGCATGCTCAATCTGTCATGTAGGTTGCGCAGTTTTGATCATTTCTGCTTTATGTGCACCACACCGCACCTCATCGTTGTCCAACCACGCTTCCACCTCTGCGTCCACATGTCGACGTCACGACCTCAAACAACCCGCTGTTGCCCCTCAACTCACCGCTGTGTTTCCCATAGCCTGCTCATATGAGCTTGCACGCATCACTCACAAGGCGCTGTGCACGAACAAGCCCACCCCAGTTAAGCCAGTCCCTGGTGCAACGTGAATGTGGCAAAATGCAGCAAAGCTCGATTGTTGTGCATGCCATGCGGCCTGTATAATGGTTCTGCCATGCATGCTGCGCACCTCCCTTGTGCGCTCACCCACAGGCTGCTGCGTGTGCTGTCGCGCCTGCCGCTAGAGCGCCTGCACATCTCCTCCTGCAACCACCACAGCCTGTATCAGGGCCTGGGGCGGCCTGCAGGGCAGGCGGCCGGGCCGGTGCCGCTGCTGCGCAAGCAGCCGCACAGCCAAGACGCGAAGGCCAAGGGCAAGGGCCCGTACAGTCCAGAGGACCGCAGCGGCTCGCTCACCATGGCTCCTTCCTTGTCCCTGCCGAGATGCCTGAAGCATCTCAGCCTCGCCACCCGCAACGTAACGTAAGTGCCGGGACTGCGGTGTGTTGCAAGTTGCAGCAGCAGCAGCAGCAGCGGTGGCATGTGCCATCAGCGGCAGGCACTAAGCCAGGCACGGTTGGGTGTGGGCAAGCAACGGCGTGGGCGGCGTGCATGCCAGGCTGTCCTATCACTCGCATGGTCCGGCAGGCGGCCCGCAACTGTGTTGCGCTTGCCTTGCTTGCCTCGCCGCCCCCTTGCCTGCCCACCTCCCATGGTGATATCAGCCGGCGCCACTGCATGCAACGAGTCGCTACATGCACACATGCACGCATACATGCACACCTACATGCACACGCGCATGCACACACGCATGCACGCACGCATGCACCCTCCCCCGACGGTTCCGTTGTGTTTCCACAGGCCTATCAACCGCATGCTCCCCGCCCACCTGGACGCGATGGCCGCAAACGGCGAGCTGCTGGACTTGGCAGCGCTTCCGAGGTGTGTGCCGGCGAGGACATGTGGGAGGGCAGGCGAGGGGGGCAGACTGACAGGGGCGCTAGACCGTGACGCACGTCCCGCGCTCACCCTGCCTGTGCGGGAGTGCAATTGTGAGGTCGTGTGTCGGTTCATGTAAATGGCTGAGGATACACGATGCAATCCAGATTGCAGTGTGGACGTTGGTGATAATTGATTGGGCGGCTGATTCCCGAGTCCTGACAGAATAGTTTCTATGGGATGCTTTCAACGCATTTGCATGCTGGCTGCTGCTTAGGCACTATTTGAGGTGCAAGCAGGGATGACCACGTACATGTGATCGACGGTATCTGCGCCCTTCATCGTCTCTTTAGTGCTTAGGTCTTCGCCATATGCCTTGCTTCATGCTGTGCTGTTTGTGCCGCAGCACGCTGCAGTCTCTGCTGGTGGAGCATATGGTACTGGGGCTGCCGTGGACACGGCAACCCCCGGTCATCGCCATCACCTCCGCAGCCTCGGCAGCGGTCGCCGCCGCCGTGTCGGCCAGCATCAGCGCTGCCGCACACCAGGTAGGCGAGGCCTCGAGCGCGGCGCCTGCACAGCCCGGTCCGCAGCCCAGCGCGGCGCTGAGGGCCCTGGCGTCAACCGCAGTGGCCAACAGCCGCTACCTTATAGGCACCACGCCTGTGGCAGCGCCTACCGCGGCCCTCGCCACAGCAGGCGCAGCCAAGCTCGCCCCCGCGCAGCCGCTGTGGGCCCCGCGCCTGCCCATCTCCTCCACGCTCCGCCACTTGTGGCTTACCGACTGCCGCTTCTCACACCCCACCCCTGGCAACAGCAACAGCAACGGCAGCGGCGAGGGCAGCGGTGGCGTCAGCAGCGGAGTCGCGGCCAGCGGCGCCAGCCAGTGCCTCAGCAGCGGCGGGGGCATCGAACTCGTTCGCCTGTTGATGCACGGGCTGGGCCTTGGCCGGGCTGGTGCTGGCGCTAGCGACGGCGCGGGTGCCAGGGCGTCCGGCGAGGCGGGCCCAGGCGGCAGTGACGCCAGCGGCGGTGGTGGTTTCGGGAGTGGTTTCGGAGCCGTCGGCGCGCCGTGCTGCCGGCTGGAGACTCTGGTGATCCGTCAGCGTGCTGGCGAGCTGCGCCTCACTCAAGACCTGCTGGCCTGCCTGGCAGGCATGCAGGTAAGCTTCAGCCTGCCGTGATGTGTATGTACGATACTGCCACCAGCAATGGACGCTCCTCTGTGGTTGCTGCTGACAGGCGAGTCACTGTGAAATGACAGGCTGTGTTTCAATGTTGTGCTTGCTGTGCACCTGTTGTATGCAGGGGTTGCGCACATTGGGCCTTGCTGGGTTTCCCATGAGCCAGGTGAGCGGATTGCGTGGCCAGCCTCGCTCCAAACAAGCAGCTGTGCGTCAGGGCCAGCATGGGTCAGCCTTGCGGCAACGACGTGCATTGGAACCTGCAAACTGCACGGGTTCTGCGTGATTTGCCCTGGGCTAATAACCCTCACCATTCATGTAGCGTCACCAGCAAAAAAGGTGCGCATCACCCATCCATTGCAATCATGCCGACGCCGAGGCACGCGCACCTGCACGCGGCCGTCGGTCCACACCATTAAAAGCTCAGCTAAGATAGGGAATGCATCGAGGGGCTTGCACAGAGCCATTCCACACTTTTCCAGCGCGCTGTTGCCCACGAGCTGGAAAGATGTTGAACGGTCCTGTGAAAACCTCTCGATGTTTTTCCATCTTGGCTGAGCCTTTCATCGATGCAGACCCACGGCCGCGTACAGTTGTACGTGCCTCATGGATGGGCGGCCGAGAATGAGCGGCACCCGATGGAAGGCGTGAAGGCAAAGAGTTTGCAGCGTGTGAGATGCACTCTCAGGCCGAGCATTCCAGAGGGCCAACAAGTACAGCGCAGCATGACTGCATCAATGCCAGGCCTTGCCTGGCCTAGCACCATGACTGTAACATCCCTCTTATCATGGCCGAACGCTCAGCCGCACTACGCCTGCCACCCCTTGAGGTCGGCGCGTATCTGACGAATCACTGCCACGCCGGTGTTCCCTAATCCTTCAACCCCGCTGCATGCAGCTCACCTCGCTGACTGCGCTGGCGCCTCTGGGCAACCGTGGCCTGGTGAACGTCATCCTTGAGCCGCTGCCAGACTCGGTAGTGGAGGGAGGTGAGCAAGGCACTCGCTTGTACCTCTACTTCTGCCGTGGATAGCACCGATGAATTGTGTTGGTGGTTTAAGCTTTACACCTTTACCTGTTCGCTCAGCGGTGCTGCTGTGTGCCTCCTAACAGCGCAGTTGGACCCTGCACAGCTGCGTCCGCTCTCTGCATCTTCCCGCTTGACCAATTGCTTACGGTGGGGAAGGAGGGGGCACGCACGAGCATTACCGTATCTTACTGATGAGCGTATGGCATTTTGCCATTCTGGATGGTCATGCTCTCATGCGGCTGTGTGCCCAGGCGAGGATGATGGGGTGCCGGACCCCCTGGAGCTGCCGGACGGATCCCCAGATCCCCGGGACATCCGCCTGCTGGATGCGCTTATGGTGAGTGGTCGCCTGGTGATTGTACGCGATCGGCGCCTTCATCTCGGGGCAGCAGCGGCAGTTGCGTGTGCATGCGCAATGACACTGGAATGCAATTACCGGTCTGCATCTCGCGCTGTAGTGCAGTCACGTACGGCAGCACGAGAGGAGTTGCATCAGTAACAGCAGTACAACTAGTACAAGCAGTATCGTGCCCTGGCATGCTCACTCCTGCACAACGGCTGGCTTCCACAGCCTCTCGCGGCGTTCCGCATGGTACATGACTACATGACTACATGAGTCGTGCTGACTCTGGCCACACCGTCACCTCACTGTCACCTGTGTGCAGGACCTGGCGCCCTCCTGGGGGGGCCTGCGGGGGCTGTGGCTGCCCAACCGCTGCGCCCCCACCAGCCAGCTGGTGCTGTGGCAGCATCAGCTGGCGGTGGCCGGCATGTCGCGGGTCACGCTGCGCGTGGTGGAGTTCGACCAGCTGTTCAAGATGGCGGGAGGCCCGGTGGACGGATTCCGGGCGCTGGGGGCGCAGGAGACGAATTGGTGGGACCTTGGCGTGTGGGCGCTCAAGTGATGAGTGCCTGGATGGATGTGGAGCAGCGGGTGATGCGATCGCATCTTCTCAGCGGAGCTGCTTGCTGCTGTGCTAGACTGCACTAAAGGCGGGCTTCCAGCTCGGGATGGATCTGGCGCACCTCTTACGAATCGCGGTTTTTGGTGGCGTCGAGTTTGCGGTGAATGTCATCATGACCATAAGCAGCAGTGAAGTGCTGATTCTGGCAACAGGTTTGTTACACAAGAATGTACGGGCACAGCATGCATCTAGTTTGATTGTAGCTCAGCTGCCATAAGTCAACCACACAGTACAGCCCTACCCTGTCGCCGCCCAACGATCTGGGTACAGGCATTCAGGAGCTACTGCCATGGTGTACTCAATTCATTTTGCACATTGCCGTCGCAAATACCGCCATGCGTGTCCCGCTTCCTGCAGTGGTGCGTAATGTCAACTCCCCGCACCATGATCAAACAACCATGCTCAACCATCAGTGTGTATCGGACGGTGGCCTCATAGGGATGTTGCGCGGGGTTTTATGTGGGCAGCTCACAGCGGCTCACGCGTGCCTTTGTCAACTCCATCGATGCACACAGCATGCACCAACACAGCAGCCCCCGCTCCGTTGTGAGTGCTGGAAAGCCGCCTGGGCCACGATCAATCGTCAGTTGCAACATCTGTACATACGCTGTGAGCTGACAGCCTGACAACACAAATCAACCGCGTCGGCGTACCGCAAGAGCATGCAGTTAACCCGAGTGTGCGCCCATGGGAACACTTTTAGTCGTGAAGGGCCCGGCGGCACAGAGTGGCCTTCAAATACGCTAACCTGCATGTGCCGCTTTTGCAGCTTAAGATGGATCAATGGAAACAACAGCTGGGCTAAGCACGGGGAGCGAAAGGCAATGCGTGGTGGTGTTTTGATGCCGTGGCTGCTGGTGCAACGTGCCAAACACGCACGGCCGCCCATGGTGTTCCACACGCGGCTTCCACCAGCCGTGACCCCTCCGCAACTAGCAACATGCATGTAACAAGCGTGTAACGTTAGTACGGTACACATGCACGGCCTGGCTGCATTGTTTGTGTATGTGTATGGATGGCGAGCAAGTAGAAGACGACCCCTAGCTCAAAAGCCTGCATGGAGTCTGCTGCTGCCTGTTGAGCGGTCAGAGTCATCGCCGGGGTAAGAGGCGGCTAGAGGATGAGGATGATGCAACCACCACGCCCGTATCGCACCTCACAACTCAATTGCTCGCAGTGCTGCTGCGACGCCGTCTTGCATCTATCAGTACGAATTATAGTACATCAATATTTGCTATGTTGGCCATCATGGCGATGCGGTGCCTACAGCCCTCCCAGCGGCCGAGGCGTCCGTGTGCGCCCTCCTGGCCGCCAGGCGGGCCAGGCCGGGCCACAGCAGCGCCGCGTATTGGCCGTATGCGTGCCTGAGGCCGCCCACGAGCAGCGCCACCGCCAGGGTGTTGATCCAGAAGTAGGGACTGCCCAGCAGCAGCGGGCCCACGCCCACGTTGGCTTCGTCGCGGTAGTGCGCTGCGAGCTCGATGTGCCACACGCCCAGCAGGTAAGCGTAGAGGCAGGCGTAGCTCAGCAGCATGACGCCCGCCATCAGCCGCGTCCTACACACAGGGGGACAGCATCAGGATCAGGGTAAATGTCGTTTGTGTTTGCGTTTCTGCCGCATGTTGAGCCACCGGTGCCTGTCCTTCTTGGCATGCGACAATACCGGTAAGACCATATAGGTGCAGCAGGATGGGCTATCCCAAGCAGCAGGTGTGTGGGTTGATTGAAGTGCCCTGAGGGATGTGACTGTGAGGAGGCCCTCCCCTACGGCCCTACCATGTGCGGACAGTCAGCGCCAGCTCCAGCGTCACTGCTGCCAGCAGCGCACCGTACACACACCTGCAGCACAGAGAAGCAGCGGGCCAGCAGCAGACAGCGGGAGGCAGCTCAGAGTCAGAGCATGGTATGCCATCGCTGTTGCTGTTGCCAACAGGAAGAGAGCTTTGCCCTTGCCCATTATGCAGGCAACGCAAACAACAGAGGAGTGCTGGAATCACATTACGATCCAGGATCAGGTTCCAGTGCTGCATTGATTCGGTGTCATGCCCTTCACGTACTTGCCAACGCTCCACAGCATGTGCGTGGGGGAAGTCCCTGTGGGGGTGGCGGACAGCAGCGGCATCAGCAGCGCCGCCAGCGAGTGCAGCATGGCCAGCAGCACCCCGCCCCGCCAGAATGTGCCGGGCGTCAGCAGTTCCTCGGTGCGGTACAGATCTGGATTGCTGCAGTACACGTCCATGGGCGCGTTCGCCTCCTGCACACGTGGCGGCCCCCCCCCGGAGTATGGGCGGCACAGCGGCTGTTGGTCAGGGGCACTTGCTACAGCCTGGGCTACCCAAGGCAGGGTGCTCTATACAAGTACAGATTGCCATGTATGCATGCAGATACAGTGTAGCAGCAAACAGGCAAACAGGCATTGGGGTGATATTAGCCATGGTGCTTGTCAGCTTATGGAGCTGTGCTAAGCTTAGCCCTGTTGCCTTGTTGGGCTGCACGACTGAGGGTAAGGCTTTTGCATCACGCAGCCCAGCTAGCCAATACAAGTGCTCATGGATGCGTGATGATGATGCCAACCAACGCGGCTGATCCTCATCCATGCATAATGCATGGCATGAAGGCAGATGCATGCGTGAGGGGCTGCGCATGTCCCTCCCTGGCTTCACCTTACCTGCAGCGCCACCACCAGCACAGGCAGCGCCGTGAAGACGACGTTGTAGAAGCTGCCGGAGATGTCGTCGATCAGCGCCTGCACATTGAACACCAGTTACACTACCAGCTGTCAGCACACAGCCACACGCCACGGCGCTCATGCATAGCATGCACCTACACGCATAACGCATAACGCATGGGCAGTACCGCATAGACGCACTGCGTCATCCAATGTAGCGGGCACAACCGTCATTTCTGGACTCATGCAGCAGTGGTGCCCTCAGTTGTGTCTACATGGCGACTGGTTACACAACACGTGCAACGCTCACCTGGCCGCTGAAGCCGCAGAAGAACTGGTAGTAGAACAGGACGCCCCACATGGCGATGTTCTTGTAGAAAGAGTATGTGATGAGCCGCGCCAGGCGCGTGCGCGTGACGGGGCCGTGGCCCAGCAGCAGCGGCGCCAGGCCGGCAAAGCGCGGCAGCGCCACATCAGAGGAGTTGACGGCTTGGCGGCCCTGGAAGCAAGCAGCGGGAGAGCCGAACGAGGCGAGCAATGGGCATCGACCATGTTCTCGCTTTGTGAAGAAAGCGAGGTAGTGCGTGCGCCGGGCAGGCGGTGTGCGTGCCATACACTGGCAGCAGGGGGGGTCTGGATGCACTCACATTTCTCACTGGTACAGTGGTTAGGTACTGGTGTAGTGTGCACAGCAGGGCAGCAGGGCACTGCGTCATCCTCACCTCCTTGCCCATGATGCCCACGCCGACGTCAGCCGCCTGCAGCATCGCCACGTCATTGGCGCCATCGCCCACCGCCAGCAGCAGTGGCGCAGGGTGGCCCCAGCCACCGCCGCCGCGCCCGCCATCGCCCACGCCACACCACCGCTGTAGCAGCCGCAACGGCCAACGCAGGGGCCGCAGCAGCCCGTGAGAAGGCCCCAAGGCCCGTGCAAGGAAGTGTCCTGCCCAATGTAGCTTGCGCACCCAAACACGCCAAACGTGCCGCACTCCCCCAATGCCATAATCGCTGCTGCTGCTGCTGTTGTAGTGATTGGGCTCGCTGTGTACACTGAGGTCTTGGTTCTGGTCAGATTCAAATGCGGCGGATAGGGATTTGAACGAGGACGAGGATGCTTCCCAAGCCCTTGACGCAGCTGTGGGCAGGGGCGAGTGATTCTGATTCTGATTCGGACGTGTTGATGGTGCACGCTGCAAGCCGGCTGTGTTGCCTGTGATGGGGCGATTGCCGGCAGTGGTTTTGACTGATTGGGATGTGAAGGTTGACGGCGGCGGCGAGTGTGCGCCTGCCAGCAGCGTGGCCAGTAGCGGGACTGTGAACGGTGAAAGCGGCGTGCACGAGGGTGAGGGCATCGACCTCTGCTCCTGCTGCTGCTGCTGTGCAGGGGCCATTACCGGCTGGTCCACGTCAGTGGGCGTTTCCACTGCGCCTGACGGATGCTCTGCCACGGCGCTGGCGCTGGTCGCTCCAGCAGGGCTCAGCTGCCTCGCACGCTCCCGGTCCTGCGAAGTAATGCCAGCACTGGATGCGTTTTGCGCAGCCAGAGGTGTGCTGGCGGCCACAGGCGGCGCCACCACCCTGGAGTGCTCGGCTCGTTTGAGGGGCACGCGAGGCGTCGGGTTCGGTCCTGCTGGGTCCTCCCCAGCCGAAGTCGCACGGCTGCGTGCCACATCATCATCTGCAGGGTTGGGCTGACTGGCATCGTTTCCCAGAAGCCTTTCTGCATCACGCTTGCCCCCATCCCGTGCAGTGTCCTGCACAGGCCTGTTGCTGCCCTTATCCTTCACATCCTCGCTGATGCCGTCACCAAGATCACCATCATCACCGCCGCCGTCCTCATCGTTATCAATGCTGACATCAGCAGCGGCCTGCGTATCCTTCCCAAGCAGCCTTCGCGGTGGTTTCTTGTCGTTGCCTGTGGCATAGTGCCACCGCATCAGCTTCACCATGGCCGCCTTTTGGGAGGGCGACGCGCGGCACACGACCACCGCGCCACACTGCGCACAGAGCCGCGCGAGCGCTGAACGCATCCGGCGAGCTTCCAATGCAAGCACAATCGTGTGCCCATCAATGACCAGCTCATTAGGCGAGGATGGCCCTGACGGTCCTGCCGCTGCTGATGATGCATGTGTTTGGCCATGGGCTCGGTGGTTTCGAACGCCTGGGGTGGTTCCAGAGCCGGTTTCGTTCCTCAGAGCGTCCTTGCGGGCGCGCTGGCGGATGACGTGCAGCAGGCGGTGTATCACCGCGCCCACAGCTGTGGTGCTCTCAGCGTTGCAGAAGAGCAGCGCGTCTTGGCGGCCACGCAGCAGGCCGGCTGATGTGGCGATGTTGACCGCTGTCTCCTGCACAGCAGGGATAGGGTTGAGGCAGCACCGTCGATGCACATAACATCATCAATTAACCTTGCCTAGTTGTGATTGGTTATTACTCAGGCTGTTACTCAGCCCCAATCAGTGCATCATTGTGTGTGTAATGCACCCTGGAGTACACTCGTGTGCAGCACGGTGCTGCATGTGGGATCAGGGGATTGCACGCCAGTGCATGCCAGTACACCGCCTGAGGCCAGTAGCCAAGGCGGCTCACCCCAAGCAGCATCACTCACCTGTTTATCTCCTGTAATGACCCACACCTTGATGCCGGCGGACAGCAGGGCCCTCAGGGTCTCAGGCACACCATCCTGCATGCAGCAATGCCAGCATGGCAGCGCCGACAGTCACCAAGCCAAGTGGTGGGCGCCCCGCCCCAGCATGCATCGATATAACATGCTTGTTTTCCTGCCATGCGTCCAGGTCATGTACACAGCGTGTGAATGAGCTACCAGAATTGTCTGGCGCATCAGGACAACCTCCACAATGAGATCTCGTGTTTGTGCATCCATGCATCATCCATGCATGCATACTTGTTCATGAATGCTGCAGTCCATCGCCTTTATCCTGTAATCCTGCAGCCCACCATCTCACCTGCAGCCTGTCCTCAATGGCCACCACCCCCACCAGCGCCATGTCCTGCTCAAGCTCACACGCAACGCGCTCCATTGCTTCCTCTCGCCCCTGCAAGCATAACGTACGCGGTGCACACCACATACCATACGTCCGTACACTACACTTTGCACGCTGCACATCACATACCCACCACAGCATGGCATGGCGCATTTGTGCACGCGGCATTGCAGCGTTGAGAGGCGATAGCAACAACATGCATTCTCTCTGACATGTGCACGGAACGTGCATCGCAGCTTGCACCCCCCAGCTGCATCACAGGCTCTCCCTCCCACCCTCACTCCACCAACCAAACTGTCGCCTCACCTCCAGCTGTGAGGTTGCTGCGCGGTAGCGCCGGCCCCATGCGTCGTACCATGCGGGGTCCAGGTCACGCGCCGCCAGCACCAGCGTGCGCAAGCCCTCGCTGGCGTACGCATGCAGGTCATCCTGCGAGTGTGAGCCCATGCAGACCAAACGGCAGGTGGGCGGATGGGTGATGTGATGTTATGGCACATCAGGAGCGTGTCCGCCAAACGGCCCATGCTCCCTCCAGATGGGGACCAATCGTGGGTGCAATTTGTAAGAGCGCACAGAATTGTAAGTTCCACAGGCATATGAGGCCAATCAAAACATAATTTGACTTATTTCTGACGCCCAAATGTACAATTTTCTTTTAAAAGGTATGCTCAAGGCATTCAGCGCCTCTCACGGACGCCACGTTACGGTCTACACCTGCCATTGCGCAGTGCTGACCTTGGCTGCCTGCAGTACACCCTGCGACACGCCGGCGTCCAGCTCCTGCAGTACAGCTGAGTCAGCACCCTTGCAGTACATGCGCAGGGCGCCGCTGGGCGTGCGCACCACCACGCTCATGCGCTTGCGCGCACTGCTGAACTCGCATGTGTTGAGCAGCGTGAAGGCGGCGGTCGAGCCCAGGAGGTCCAGCGTGATCTGCAGCCACCACGCAGCCATGCGTACGCGATTGAAAGATCATTCGCACGTTGTACCCCCTCGCGTAGTGCGCCAGCAGCTCGGCGCACAATGCGCAGCTCGTTTTGTGTCTACGAGGGTACGCCACTTTCACTGCCTCTCACGGCATTTCAGCAGGGGCAGAGCAATGACAGCTCCAGTACGGCACTTAAGAGATGAGGTGGTTGTACCGCAGTCCACTGCAGTACAGATCCGCACC
Organism: Chlamydomonas asymmetrica; assembly: GCA_001662385.1. Lineage (NCBI taxonomy): Eukaryota > Viridiplantae > Chlorophyta > Chlorophyceae > Chlamydomonadales > Chlamydomonadaceae > Chlamydomonas > Chlamydomonas asymmetrica. Next base: position 218,186 of record BDDA01000068.1, read on the forward strand.
GTGTCACGCGCTCGGCCCATGAGCTCAAAGCCCATCTGCCTGCCTGCCTCCAGCAGCGCAACCTCATCTGGGGAGGGGCCCTGCACACATCACACAGCGCACATGACGCCATACAGCACAAACTGGTTTGTACGAGCAAAATCACTACAGGCTGTGCAACCACAGGCTACCAGGAGCGGGACTGCGTTAGCGGGTGAGCTTGGCACATGGGATAAGATTTTGCGGACGTGGTTGAACTTATCCTATGTGCCAACCTCATCCGCTAACAAAGTCCCAAGCTCCTAGTAGGCTGCGGATGCACAGCCTGTAGTGATTATGCGCATGAACACTATGCGGGTAAACAGGATGCATGCAGCCGAGCCGACAGCAGCCACCAACCACTATCAGGCCAGAAATTAAATGGTGCGTGACTGCGTGGCACCAACGAGGCGACTCCATGAGTCCATATCGCGGCACTTTGGTTATCGCGGCACTTTGGTTCTCAAGGAAGAGCCGTGTGCTGCTTGCTCTGTTGATCATGTGATGCGCCCCCCCACGCACCTGGTAAGCTGGTGGCTTAATAGGCACTGGCCCAGGCTCGCTTCCGCCGCCGCCGGCCCTACCACATGCAGCACCGCTGCTGCTGCTGGCTCCCTCCAAGATGACACTATGGCACAACCCAATGCAGCACCACCCCTCCACCAGCCGCTGAACCAGAGCCGCCAGTCCATCACCCTCAGGCTGCTGCTGCTGCTGCTGCTGCTGCCACCGGTGTGGCTCCATGTCCTCTGCAGGTTTGCCGCTGCCACTGGTGCTGCCACCTGCATTGCTTGTAGTGGTAGTGACTGCGCTGCAACTACCCCCGGCATCCACCAGCTGTTGCCACAGGCTCGCAACACCTCCTGGTCCGGAGCCTGCCGCTCCTGCTGGGGCTAACGAGTGGCTGCCATCTTTGGGAGGCCCGTCGCCGCGGTTGTTATCAGCAGCAGCAGCAGGGGCGGCCGTGGAGGCGGCGGGGGCTGCGGCCGCGGTTGCCGCAGCGACCAGGCGCGCATCAAAGGCGCTGAGCGATGGGATGCCGCGCAGGTGCGGGCACTCCTCAAGGTGCAAGCTGAGGTCACCATACCTGCACGTTGATAACGCGCTCGGATCAGGAGTCGAAAGCTAAACAGTGACATACCGTGTGTGACGTGCACGGGACGCATCGGTCTTGAATCGGCGGTTGGTTAGCCTGGTTACTGTTTGCTCCCCTTCATGCGTTAAGCCAGGCCCACTGTGGTTGCAACACATGCATAGTTGCGCACAAAGTACGCTACCAGCTGAATATAGTTGATTGCGAGTGTCCTCGCATTGTATTTGCACAGTAAGCAACTACGCACCGCAGGCTGCCGCGGGCCCACCTGACGCCATGCAGCCCGAGCCCCCGCATGCGCATGTCGTTGCGCGTGAGCGTCCCCGTCTTGTCGCTGAACACGATGGACACGTCCCCAAGGTCCTCCAGCACACCCGCGTTGCGCGCCAAGGCCGCCTGATAGCCCTGCTCCACCCCGCCTGGACCCCCACCATCACTCCCGCCGCCACCCCTGCCACCCGGGCCCCTGCACCAGTGCCAGATAAACGATGTAATGCAACGCCAGAAGCTAGAAGGCGTGTGGGCGCCGGTGGTTGAGGCCGGCGCGTGCTGGCTCTGGCCGTGCTGGCGGTGGCGGTGGTGGTGGTGGCGATGGTGATCGTGTAGGCCTGCCGTATCCACTGCCGTGGGTATTTCGATTGGTACGCGCATACGGGGGTCGTGGTTGATGAAGAGCGTAGCCTGTTCATTGGGACATCCAGGACGTGCATTCAACACAGAGGAATTTCCCTGCTTGTGAATCGTCACAGCAAAGAGCACTGCAAAGGCTGGCAAAGAGCTCCTCAATGAAGCTCTCATGAAAGCCAAAAGCTGGATGCGCACTGCATGCGCAGCTTTAAGCATGCGGAGGATGTCTATGAAGGGGCCCATGACCATGGGCTACCGAGGTGCGTTGTACACAATGCAACACCTTGAATGGCATGGACATTACAGAAGTGCATGGAGTTGCAAGCAGCGTTGTTGTCCTTCCGCATCTCGCTCGGCAGTTGTGGTCACTCGTCACCCACCTGCCAATACCGCACCACCTCCATCGTCACAAAGAGTGAGATGGGCACGAGGTAGCCGTAGAGGATCCAGAAGGTGAGGGTGAGGAGGGGGATGTAGGCTCCAGTTGAGGTCCAGTTGCCTTGCACGGGGTCCTGCAGCGCAAGGTGCGGGTAGTGGACGCCCCAGCGCTCGCGCCACGCGTACGAGACGCACGCGGAGGCCACGCTGATGACCAGCTGGATGGCTATCAGCAAGACGATCTGGCGGTTGAGGAAGCGGTCGTACGAACCAACCTGCACGTAGTACCGGTAGTGCAGTGGTTTAAATAATCAAACTCGAGGGAGGTTTACTGCAGGTGATAGTGTGATCGTGGTGTGGTCAGTACCATTGCGGAAACAGGGGGCCCCCGGGTGCGGGATATGGCCATCACCCGCCTGTCAGCAGTGGGTGATGAAGGGACCTTCCAAGCGGCTTAACACGTACGGACAGTAGTAGTGGCCGATCTGGAACTAGGATCAATAGCACCAAGACATACAAGAAGTACGCAAGTAAGACATACAATAGGGTATTGCAAGGCACACCTTGAGCTTGGGTCGTACGGCGTTCATCTGCTCACGCGTCTCAGGCCCCGTGTACACCACCAGCCCCAGCACTCGCCCGCTGTTGGCCAGCTGGCTGCCGCGCAGCAGCAGCTCTGTCATGCTGACTGGCACCGGCGCCAGCACTGCTGGTGCGGGCCCTGCCACCACACCATGACCTGCTGATCCAGCAGCCACATCAATGGCTGTGACAGCGCCAGCAGCATAACTGTTCCAACTAGCAGGCTGGCCGCCATAATCCCCTCCAGCCACTTCAGCGGGGGTAGCGGGGATAGCGGAAGCAGCCACACCCAGAGAGGCGGGGGTTGGCGCTGCTGACAGTGCAACGCGCAGACCGCTGCTGCGAATGTCTGTTGAGGTGCCTGCAGCTGTTGCTGCTGGTGACGAAGTGGGCTCGGCGGGGGCTGTTGCGTGTGCAGGCGGCGGCGGTGCTGTTGGCGCTGCCCACAGCCTCCCCCTGAAGGCGTTGAGGTTGCGGGAGGGCAGCTCACACTCCAGGGTGAGGCTGACGCTGCCGATCTGTAGTCCAGGGAGGGGACTGTTGACGGCGCTGCCAGGCGCGCTGCTGCTGTTGGCGCCACCAAGCAGCGCTGATGCAAGGTCTACGGGACGCCTCGCCTGCAGCACGATGTCCAGCACACAAGGCATGGTATTAGTACTCTGCCAGTTGTTGGTATCTTTAAATGTTGGGTTTGTCAGTGATGGCGGCAGTCATTGACTTATTGCCACGATCGATCAATCAGACATCAAAGTTGCTGCATTGATCGCACCTTGAGGTTGGTCTCCCCGTCCAGGTTGGTTGTGCGGATAAACGCCATTTGGTCAACCACCGCTGCACTTTGGCCAGCAGCGCCAGCTGCACTGCCATCTCCTGGGTCCGCTGCTCCCGGCGCCTGCCGCTGATTGTCACCACTGCAACCGCGCTTGGGGCTGCTGGCATGGTCCCTCCTCCTGCTGCTGCTGCTGCTTCTACCTTGGCTGCATCTGACACCGCTGGCATCCATCCGGCCTGCTGCTGCATTCGGGGCACCGCTGATGACATCAACGCCAGTGTGGGCAGCGGTGTCCTCCAGATTGCTGCTGCTCTCATTGTCATCATCACTGCTGTGTGCACTGTAATCATCATCCACACAGCTGCTGCTAGGAATGACCTGAAGCAGCAGCAGGTCTGCTGGCAGCAGCTCACCATCACACACCTGTTGAGCACACGCCAAGTACACGCACACAAGCCAAAACACACTCAGCAAGCTTGAGGAGCGCTTGTCAAACCGTGGCCATGTAGGTCATGCTGCTGATATTGCAATGCTTTATTACATCGCGAGCGTTCGAAATGCAATAAAGCGTTGCATTCCAACGCATGCCCATGCAGGCAAACCAGCAGGGCATGAAGCAGCGCATGTGATGCTCGTGCGGTATTGCGCTACAGCTGTACACACAGCCTCACCTCCAAGACGTCCCCCACGTGTACCTCTGACCAGCAGACCTCCTCAAACTCCTCCTGCCCTCCGCCACTCCGCCGCCGCCGCCACCGCCGCTGTTTCCCCCCTCCAGGGTCCTCATGCCGCGCACCCTCATCATGACAGCAGCCAGGCATCGCTGGCAGGCTGTGCAGAGGCACCAAGTGCTGCTGCTGGTGATGGTGTTGCTGCTGCTGTCCTTTGCGGTTGCTGCTGGCGGGGGCGCGGCGCATGCGGCGCGTCTTGCGGTTGTTGGTGAGATCATCGTCCATGTGGCGCGACACATCGTCAGCGATGGCACGAGCGGCGCTAACGGCCACCACAAACGCCAGCGCTGCGGTGCTGCCTATGCCGCTGAAAGGAGAGATGACGGACCACCACCTGCGCATTGCAGTCATGGCAGACGTTGCACAGCGTATCGGATGAGTGGGTGTTGGAGGCGCAACATGGGTCAGGTTGCATGGATCGTGCGATTCCAGCTCACGACATTGATGCTACCAGTGCACTGCAATGCCAGTGATTTTGATTTGATTTTTTACATTAGGAGCTTTCTAGCCGAGGCCGACACTCCCCTCAGATGAGGACAGAAAACCCTCGCAGGTGCGAGTCAAGCAAACAGGCAACAACTGGCCAACACTGAACGCGTTAAGCCAAGGTTAGGGTATGATCCATTGTGATAAGCATCCGGTACATGCACGAGGCACCATATTCAACAGAGATGATAAATGCCAGTGCAATGCCAGTGTATTGTATTGTACCATGCATACATCCGCACAGGCATCAACAATCGAGCCCCACTGAGACACAAAGCCTGATGAGGCATCAGGAAGTGAGCCCAGCAATTCACACCACACGCGCATAAATTCGACAGCGCCACTCCAGCCCACCCCAGGAAACGCGCTAGATAGATAGCCTTGGCCCAGCGCATGCACCGCACACGACACAACACGCGTTCACGCATGCTGCTCACGAGAGCGCTGCCTGTGCGAGGAAGTAAAGGTACGCCGGCCTGCTGAAGACCTCAAACAGGAACACCGGGGCGAAGGTGAGGACGTTGTACTTTGAGCTTGACACGCGGTTGGGCCCCGCATACTGCGCCAGGTTCTCAAGGAGTGGCGGCGCTTCACCGCCAGATGTTTCGGAAGACGCCCCAGGCCCAGTGGAACCTAGAGGTCTGGAGGATTCGGAAGGGCTGATTCTGGTTGCCTTGGGGGTTTGTGTTGATGCCGCCTGGTTGATTGCACCAGGGGAGCCGGCTGCGCGGCTGTCCGGAGAGGTCGTCACGGCAGCAGGCGCCGCAGCGGCTGCAGCAGGCGCCGCTTCAGCAGCTGCTACGGGGGCGCTGCCGGACTGAGCACGCCCCAGCTGAGACGGGGAAGTGTTGCTGCCCGCCACAGCAGTCTGCAGTGCACTTGCTTCGCGTGCTGCTGTCGCGGTGTCACCGGCCGACTTCGTTGGCCTCACAACGCACCGGCATGCACAACACAAGGCGGCCAGGAGGGATTGCAAACATTCAGCCACTGCGCTGCCTCCTTGTCGGCCAGGCCCTCGACGACTGTGCCGTCGTGCGGCGTCGGTGGCAGTGCGCTTGACGCCGATTAGGACCAACGCTGACGAAACCACCTGGAGCAGCCATCTCCAAGTCAGGGAGCTTGAGGATGGTTCTAGCAGCTGGACAGCGCCTGGCACACCACCGTTGAGTGTGACAACCCATGTACTCATGGACGGCTGTTGTGCTGAGGCTGCTGGCTTCTTCGACCTGGGGTGGATGGGTGCCGGCGGCGGCGGTACTACGCTGACAGCACCACTGCTAGGTGGTGCAGACCCATCAGTTTCCAGTGATGCCTTCATCTAATCATCTCCAACCCGTTGGTCCTCCTGCACCTGCTGGCGCCATGGACGGGTGGGCTGCTGCCACCTACCACCGCTGCTGCCACGGATCAGGACAGCGGGACGTGCCTACCAGGTTGGGCCAAAAGTCTGGTGTACTTTGGTCAAGATGCATGCTGTAGTGCAGGCATTTTAGGGAACAACGTGTATCAAAAGGCTGGCAAGCTTAAGAGACGCAATCACGACACCTAGGCATCATCCGAGTTGTACCTTGGATTGCGTCGTCAGATGCTTGATCGGTCAACATTCGGACGGTGCCGCACCTTGTACAGTCCCCTGCTCACAGCTTTCCTGTGGTTTTCGAGAATGTGCACCATCGCGCAGTGAAAATGTACGCAACAAAATCAAGCGTCAAAGAGCGCGTTGCAGAGGCACCCGCTGGCCCCGTGGACACTGACGACGATGCCGCTGGGGACGCTGCCAGCCCTGCTGCTCCTATCTCCATCAGTGGAGCCTCTGACAATGACAGCAGCATTCCTGCTGCTGTCGGCGATTGTGGCAGGGACGGCGCTGCTGCCAGCGGTGCGGGGTGTGGCAGCGGCGTCACCACTCGCCAACAGCAGCCAGGGCCTTCCGGCACCACTGGCCCGACAGACCCCGCAACAATTGCTGCTATTGACCAAGGAATGGCACTTCTGCGGAATGCATATGCAGCCAATGTACACCCTGGTGTTGGGTACGCTGGCGCAGCCGTGGCACCCGATAGGTCCCCGCCTCATCGCCCCACGCCGTGCAGCGGCAAGGGACACGCCAGCAGACAGAGCAGCTACAGCAGCGGCGGCCTCTTGGATGCAGCCGCACCCACAGCCACAATGGCAGGCAGGGCACAAGCCGCAGACGTGTTGCTGCTTGGCACCGCTGAATCGTCCACTACTGCCGGCGCCACCAGCGGGTGTTGCACGAGCTTGCCGCCGCCGCCAGAGCCAGCTCCGTCTGTTGACCAGCCCCTAGCCCCCGCACCTGAAAGCGCCTTCTTTAGAGCTCAGCAGCAGACCGCACCTGCAGCAGTAAAGGGTGAAAGCGAGTATGCTTTCCTGGCTCCCGCCGGTGCCGCTGAGTGTGATCCCGATGGCGATGTGGGTGCCACCGCAGCAGAAACCGGCCTAGCAGAGGCATCAATGGACATTGAGCAGGAGGAGCAGGTCTCAACAGCCTCAGCAGAGGCGCTGGCGGCGTTTGCGGCAAGGAACGAACTGCCGCTGTCGCCTGCCCTGCGCCTGGTGCGCGGCAGCGCAGACGAAAACAGCGCCGAGGGTATCGACCGCACCACGGCCCCCAGCATGCCCGCTGTGCTTTTGGCGCCTTCAGATTTTCGACCGTCAGTGACTCAAACAGCATCTGATCCTGCAGCTGATGTTTCGAGCCATTACCTGCGGAACAAAACACCGACCGCCGCTCTGAAGACGCCGTCAGCCAGTTTGTCGTCACGAACATTCCAGAGCGCGCTTGATTCGCCTTACACACCTGCGACCACAGCCACATTGTATGGCAGTGCAGTGGACATCACCCCTTTGGATGGCACACCCATGCAACAATCCAGAAGGACTTCACGGTCACCCAGTAAGAGTGGCCTGCACGTCAACGAATCAGGAGGTTCTGCAGCGGCTCCCCCAGAGGCGGCCACAACCACAGCAGCGGCCGTACCGCACATATCAATCGCCAGCGTTCTGCATTACGTAGATGGCATTGTTATGGTGATCAGCGGTGCTGCCAGCGTGCCCTGGCGGTACATCTTCAATGCCGCATGCAGTACGGTATCGCAAGTGTACTGCTGGGCCATGCGCAAAGGGGGCAATGTGCTGTATGCAGGGCAGCAGCGGGCATCACAGCAACCAGCAGTGGCGCTGGCGGCGGCAGCTGCTGCCTGCTGCATCGGCTTCCTGCTGCTGCTGGAGGTGTTGGTGCTGCCGCTGGTGGCGCTGCCCTCCCTGGTGCTGTCTTTCACCGCAGCATTAGTCATCGGGTGTACTGCAGGACTGATGTACGAGGCGGAGAAGCGATTCAAGGCAAGGACACACCGGGCGATAGGTAAGGCAAAAGAGCAGCTTCAATGCGCTTTGTACATTGCATCACTGCATGAACGTCTCAGAAGCCGACGATGATGGATGATGCACTGACTGCACTACCGGTCAAACCTGTTTGGAGTTTATCATGGGTGCCTTTGATCATCGCCACAATGGGCGACCTGCCGTCCGTCGTGCAAGCTTCGTTATTGCCTTATCGGTGATGAGTGTGCGGCACTTGTGAGTCCACAAGCAGCGCCCGCCCGTCAACAGCGGATTGCAAGGCCACCCCCCCAGCTTGCGGAACAGGCGTTGCACTACGCTGTTGACAGGCGTGCTATCTGCACAGCACAGAAGCTGCTTCCCCAGTACGGACGAATACACATTGTCCGTGTCTTGCATTACCTGTGCACATTCGCACGCCTGCATGTGTCGATGTACGTAGCACCATTGGTCGTTGCCTTGCACCTCAAGATCAGATTGCACCTGTGCGCTGGTGTGGATGTATGGCTGCATGTGTATCTACGTAGCACATTGGGTGTTGCCTTGCGTCTCAAGATCCGACGAACATCTGTAGCGTCAGTGGCGTGGTGCGCTGGTGTGGGTGTGGTGTGCAATTGTGCGTGCAGCGCTGTATTACTCGGCGGGGCTGCCTCCCGCCACGCCCGCTACATCCACGCCCGCGTTGCCCCATCAAGACGCTGGGCTGACAGGGCTGCGGGCGCTACTGGGCGGCGGGCTGCCGCCGTGGCTAGCAGACTCAAAGTCAGTGCTGCGCTGCATGCGCTCCACGCATGCATGCGACATTGATTGCTGACAGGGCTTGGTGGTGACATGTGCCTGATCACCTGATGACATGCTTCCCTGAGTGCTTGATCAGCGTGTGCCTTTCATTGCCTTCGTTCTGCCATCCCCTTGCCTGGCAGCATCAGATGTTTCTGCGTCTTTGTAATGTTACATGTAACGTGTTGTAGCAACTGCCTCCAGCCAGCGGGTAGCTTAGGAGGCGCGTTGGACCAGCGTGTTGTACATACCGTACTGCGGTATCCGATCCCCTGGTCCTGCTGCCATAACATGCGCTGCATTATGCTGCAGGGAGGGCGACAGACTGGGGTGGGCCAACGTGGCACTGCAACAGGTGGGGCGCGTGTTGATGCGCTGATGCGCTGATGATGGTGTCACCATGCATTTTGTTGACACGGCTAGAGCCCTGGCGTCCCCGACACACCTGCGCCTGCCTGGCGGCGCTGGCATTCATCCAGCTTGTTTATGTCAGCCACGATGCAGACGCTCTTGCGCTGTACACGTGTTGACACCATACATGCCGGTACCACGCCTGTCCCTGGCAAGTGGCCTGCCCGGACGCTCGTACTGGCGACGCACGCCGTTGCGCGTCCAGGTTGGGAGTCAATGGGTCACGGCACAAAGGAACGCGCTGAGACTCCACCGCGTACCGTAGTCTTCACCATAACACGCCTTCCCTGCACTTGACCTCTGAAACTCCGCTTGCTGTCTCTGACCGCTGTGGTATCCCACGTTTCCATTCCTGGGCACCGCTGTGCACACTGCAGTGCGTGCTGTGTTCCTGCTCCTGGTGTGTTCACAGCTG
>BDDA01000068.1:228804-244547 GCA_001662385.1 Chlamydomonas asymmetrica
TCACCTCAGCGCCCCCGCTGCTGACCTGCTCAAGCCCCTCATAGAGTCACAGGCAGACCTACTGAGGCAAGTACGCTAGAGTAGTAAGGCTGGGCCGTACGTACGCACGACTAGCATGTATGGCTGGCATGTGTAAAGCATTCATACTTATGTGCATGTGCTTGTACGTATGCTCATGCATGCGGCTTACGGCGTGAAGTTGTCAATATCAGCAATGTGACTTTGCACGTGGTCGCGCGATATCATGCGGCTTAGGTCTGCTGGTTATCTGCAGATGCGGAACTGCACAAAATGGCAAGGAAGTGCAGCAGGATGTGACACATGGGGATCGGCTAGCCTGTTAGCGCAGCATGTTACACACGTTGCCTGCAGGCCGCCGTTCATCAGCGCGCTCGCTGTGTCCCGCATGGACCTGGGAACCACACCGCCGAGCGCTGATGGCATCAGAGTGAGGGCGCTGCCACCGCAGCCCACCGCCCCCGCCTCGCCAGCCCCGTCACAACAGCCCCCCTGGACCGCCAGCACCACCAGCACAACCAATGGACCCCCACCTGAGAGCCACTCGAGCTTGCCTGACCAAAAGGGCCACAAACAGGCAGACGGCGCCACGTATGTTGCTGGCGCGTCTGCTGTGGCACAGGGCTCTGCGTTGACAGCTGTGCGTGACGGAGGCGGTGAGGTGCAGCAGACAGGCGGTGCAGGCGCTGCCCGTGTTACAGGAAGCAGCAGCAGCAGCAGCGGGAGCAGCACTGGAGGCGTAGAGGTGGAGGTGGACTTCAGCTGGGCTGGCGAGCCCGACATCGGCATGGTGGTGCAGCTGGCGGGGTAAGTTCATACAGCTAGAGCTCCCCCGTGTACAACCATTACTGCTCGCATCATCATCAGATCATCTTGATCCACCAATGACGCCCAAAAATCAAATACAGCCTACAGCTTGATGCCACACGCTGCGCCCTGATCCGGGCATTATTGGAAAATCCAGGACCCAGACACGTACGTACGTACGTGTGTGTATGCGACTGTGTTTGGCAGTCATGCGCTGACCCTTGGAGCCGTGTGACTCCATGGACCATTGATTTGAGTGCTATTGTGGTGGCGTCTGTGTGTTCTCATTGTCTTTCTGTGGCATGCGTGGGTGGATGCCACACACGGGTGTGGTTGTGGATCGGCCGCCTGTTTTTACGGTACACACATGCTCTGACAGACCGCGCCGACAGCAGCCAGTTTTTGAGACCATCAGACCGTCGTTGTTTTGAGTCAGCTGCCAGATCAGCACAGAAAGCTCGCTCACCATCGTCAGTTGCAGTCTCTATCCTACGCATGTACACACTGCCCGGCCACACAGGAATCGCACGGCATCGCCCCACGGGAACCTGGTGCTGACACAAGGTTGTTGTGCATTGGCCGGCCATGCAGGATGCGTGGCGTGCGGCTGGCACCGCGCCTCACCCAGGTGGCGGTCTCAGGCACTGTCAAGCTCGTACTGACGCCCCTTGTACCACACGGGCCCGGTTTCGGAGCAATCCTGCTATCACTGGCACATACACCCCAGGTAACATACCTGTGAACGGCTTTAATCTAACACCCACAAACTGCTTGCGTGAAGCATGCTGAAGCATGTCCAGTACCTGGGTAATGACACAAGAGTGCCGTCTTGTGATGCTTTGTGGTTTCCTTCGAGCGGCAACGCCCTTGCAAAGGCAGAGAGTTTGCATGCTACACCATGTAAGCGAATTAAGTACATGGCCCGAGCTCTCCGCATGATCCTTTTCAGCAGCCCCACATTGAGATTCGAATGTGACCTACGTGGCAATAGGATGGCGCCGCAAAACCATGTTACCCGGTTCGGTACGTATCTGGGGTTTTGCACCGCAGCCCCATGCAGCTGACCATGAGCAAAGCAATGAAGATCAGCTTGATGTTATTATGCTTTTGACACATGCCCCGCTGGTGTGCATTCGTCGTACGTGCGGCATCGCAAGGTGGCGTTCGGGATCGACTTTGGCGCGCCCGTGCCGCTGCTGGGAGCCGGTGGCGCCGCCGCTAAGGCAGTTGCGTCGTTCATACAGCCGCTGCTGCAGGACGTGCTGGCGAGCATGCTGGTGGGTTGGCAGCACGGGGCACGCACCCATCCTGCCGGCACTTTAACCCCCCACACACGTTGTGCTTGACGGTGTGGCGGCGTTGACGGTTGCAGCCGGGTGCGGTGTGTAGCCACCCAATGCATGCTGAGTGTGTCAACAGGATAATCCACTGCATGGGACAGCTGAGAGTTCTTCATCGCTTGTCTTAAAATTGTACGAGTCATTGAGCCTCCTGCTGCGCACTACGCGTTCAGTTAGTTGGCGAGCGGCGTAGCTGACCTTGTGGTTGTGGGGGCATGGCGCGCAGGTGTGGCCCCAGCGCCTTGCACTGCCGCTGTTGCCGCCGGAGCAAGCCGGCCCCGCCTGGCAGCTGCAGCTTCGTACGCGTGGTGTGCTGCTGGTGCGGGTGGAACGCGCGAGGGGTCTGCCGCGCATGGACATGAACCTGGGCGGCGTGATGGGCCGTGGAGGCAAGGCAGACCCACAGGCACGTTGGGCACGACAAGCAAGGCTGCTGGACTGATGGGGCCGTTACACATGCATCATGAGCTCGAGATATTGCTACGGGGGGATAGCCTTGGTCTTGGCCTTCACAGGTACCGGCAAGCCGCCTCGTGGTGTATTTGCACGGCATCCATGCGTGTGCATTTGGATCAGCTGTGTGGCCAGCAGGGTGCGTGGTTTGCTGCGCTGACACAAGGAACCCTTTGAGTGTCAACGCATCTGCAGTTTGTCGTGCACAAGCCGCAGTCAGAGCGGCATTACACCAGCAACGTCGGATTCTCCTCTGCTGTTTGCGTTTCTGCACAAGCCGTGCTTCCCTGGCTGAGCCCAACATTGCACAAGCCTCCAAATGTGTGCAATGCTGTGTGCGCCGATGTTGGTGGCCGGCGTGTTACCACCTCGCAGGTGGAGCTGTTCACGCGGCCCGGCGCCCGGCAGCGCACGCGCGTGGTGCGGTCCAGCCTCAACCCCGTGTGGGGCAGCGTGCACTGCCTCACGCTGCAGGAGCCCGCCAGCCAGGCGCTACGGCTGGACGTGTACGATGTGGACTGGATCAACCCCGTGGTGAGGTAGCGCATGTACCGGTGCCGTTACGTACGCGCCATATAAATACATCTAAGCTCGCACGGGCTTGCTTGGTGACACTTACAGACATACACAACCGATTCCCCCCGGTTGCTAGTAATTGCCTTGTCCAGTGAGACGGGACGTGCCTGTATTGATGCGTGGCCCAACATGCGCGTGGGGGCTGCCCAACACCCCCCCTGCAGGAGCTGCTCAAGCTCAATCCGCTGGCAGGCGCAAAGCGCCGAGAGCTCATCGGCAGGGCGGCGCTCGCGCTGACAGCGCCACCCACAGCCCTGGCGGAGGTCCCAGGCGCTCCCGCACCCGCGGACACAGCAAGCCTGCCCACCACGGCCGCTCCTGTGGAGCCGCCGCCGTTGTCAACGAACGGTGGCCGCACCCCCGGGACAGGACACCCATCGTTGGCAGCCGTAGCGCCAGCGGGGCCAGCAGCGACAGGGCCAGCGCCAGCGCTGGTGTCAGGGTCTGCATCGCCCGGTGGGGAGGACGGGGCTGGCACTCCGGTCGTACATGGTGCTGGAGCGGCGGCGGCTCCTGCCCCCTCACAGCGCCCCGTGGCTGTGTGCGACGTGCCAGGTCGCGTGGTGAAGGCGCGGCTGCGGCTGTGGCCCTCAGAGGTGAGTGACACTTTGCCACCGCCACAACCACGACCACGACCATGACATGCCATACGCTCACTACGTGTACCCACGTTTGTATCAAGGGCACACATGATTTTTCTAAGCGGATGAGCCAAGTGAAATGAGTATGAGTCGCGTGATCCTCTAGCCGTGTGCACCCTTGCGGGCCGCGCACCGCTGCCGACGTTTACCGGGCTGTGCGCACAATGTCGTGTCATGCAGGGGGAGGCGGAGCGTGAGGCGGCGGCACCCACCGCACGCAACACACGCGTGGAGGCGGCAGCGCCAGGCGCTACCGGCAACGCCATTGAGCCCTCAGCTAAAGCCCACATGGGGTCGGCTCCGTTGGGCGTGCTGGAGACGTTACGGTGTACCACACCTTGGAGCAGCTGCAGTACAGCCTGCAGATGTTTCTGGCTGCGCAGGAGCGCGCGGTGCAGGTGAGACAGACAGCGGTTGACATTCCAGTGGTGTTGTAACATGTCATGAGGTGTGGAGCCATCAGGTGCGGACCCACCCGACGCTGAACTGATGCAAAAATGATAATACATGCTTTGTGAACGGCCACGCCATTTATAGAAGGGGCCGTGCTGCTGTGCAACCAAGGTGTTGCTTGCGTTGCGCTTGTGTCACAACAGGCTGCGATTGCCGCCCCTCCACACACGCTGCGGCTGCTGCACACGGGCGCGGTGCCCGCCGCGCCGGCGCCACGCATCAAAATCACGGTACTGCAAGGTGAATGAACATCGCAGGGCTTGCCTGTGGGCTTGAGTACGGTCAGTGAAACTCCGCCTGCATGTACATCCTCCGTTGCCCCATCTTGACTAGCACGCAGGCGCATCATTGGCACTTTACCCTTGACCGCTCTTGTGCACCTGGTTGTGCCCTGCATGCTGGCTGAAGCACGCCTTGCCATGCAGACTCGATGGCACCATGCGCTGATGTGCTGTGCATGCCTGCATGTGCATGTACGAGGTAGGTTGCCTGCTGGTGGACGTGTTGGCTGCCAGAGGCCTGCAGCCGTCGCCCAGCAACAAGCGCCACGCGCAGCACCGTGACATGACTCCTGGCGGCCAACACCACACGCGCCACAGACACCCACCTGGCGACGACCACCGTGTAGCGGCAATCATCGCGCGTGCTTCACCGCCGGGGGTGTCACAGACGCCACAAGCTGGTGCGCCGCAGCCGGCAGCGGTGACGCCGCCAGTGTCTGGCGCTGCCAGGGCAGGCGCATCGTCTCAACCGCCGTTCACCCTGCAGCAGCTTGCTGCTCCACGTGCGGCCGCTGTTATGAGTCCCAGCAGCCGTGGTCGCATCGCCACACAGGGCGGTGCAGCGGCTGCTGGCGCGCCTGCTGCCGCAGCACGCGATGCCATGCCACGCAGCAGGGTTGGTTTCAGCGTCACCAGAGACGACGCCTGGAGTCAGATAAGCAGCGCTAGCGCGAGTGATGATACCAGCAGCACTACAAGTGCTGACGAGCTGGATGATCCGGATGACGCAGACAGCCGCCCGGGCAATAGCATGCCACAGGCTGAAGGGGCACCCACCCGGTCCAGCAGGGCGCATAACGATGTTATCCGTCCGCCTGAAGCCAACAGCCTGCGCGCAAGCGCAGCTGCATCACGAGCAGCAGACCCACCCACACAGCCCAGCATCCCGCATGGGGGCAGCGTCAGCAGGAACGGAGGAGGAGCAGGTACTGCGAGGCAGCGGTACACCGGTCAGACGCGCCCGTACCGCTCTGCTGGGGTAAGCTTGGTCAGAGGGTTTTGCCCTATGGCCTTTGGTGCTGGTGCAGCTGTGGCAGGCTCTGATGAGGATGAGGAGTATGAGGGGTTGGACGAAGGGGCGGCTGGGCCGTCGGTCAGCCCTGGCACGGCAGCAGCACAAGCTGATACCCTGCCCAGCTGCACAGGTGGTGCTGGTGCCGGTTCAGCTGCGGCAGAGCGTGCATGCGGTGCGCCGCGCGCAGCAGCGCCTGCAGGTGCTGTGGAGAGCTCATCCCATGAGGGAGACAAGCCAAATGACAGGGCCGGCGTCCCCGCTCCTGCCTCGCCCAGCCCGGTGCGTTTGAGCGCCGAAACCGCAGCAGCGGCAGCAGAACCCCCACCAGATCCCCCAGCAGATCCCCCAGCAGCTGCTGCCGCCGCTGCCGCCGCCGCAGAAGCTGATGCAACGCCTGCAGGGCCAGCTGCCACTGCCGCTGTCGCCGCTGCCGCCGCCGCAGAGGCTGACGCAGTGCCTGCAGGGCCTGGTCTGATGGGTCTTCATGATGTGGGTATTCATGTGGTCAACGTGCCTGACGTGCTGCCGTACGTCTCGGTGTCGCTGGAGGGGCTGCCGGCGGGGCGCGCATGGAGCGCCAGGAGCGCGCTGGTGCCCAAGACGCTGCATCCCACGTTCAACTTCCATGCAGAGGTGAGTCTGAGACCCGATTGCAAATGTGATAATGTTAACGCATGTCATGCTGCCAAGTCCTCAGGATGTGGTGGATCTGACACGCTCGGACTGCTGAGTGAGCATAAGCATTGCGTAGATCTAAGTCCGCAAAAGTATTTTAACCTCGCAACGGTGTGTGGTTTGCTGATTGCATGGCAGGCTGAGGACATTGAGGTTGGCCTGGAGCCGATTGACCTCATCATGAGGATGCACGACCATGCGGACGCGGTACAGGATGCCGCAGCGCATGGCGGCCCGCCTGCAGGACCCGCCGCCGCCGCACCCGACGGCGCCGCAATGACGTTCAGCCGCCGCGCCAGCACCGGCCTCCCCACCGCCCATGCACACACCACCGCTGCAGGTTTGCACGCCACGCCTTACGCGCCACCCATGCCACACACCAGCTCACCCAGGGCATCGTACCCCGAGCCCACACCCGCTGTATCGTCCGCATCGGCGGCCAGGCGTGGCCAGACGATGCATGAGCCATCTGGGCATGACCACAAAAAGTCTCAGCCCGCGCTGGTGGTGTCTCTGCACCACCAGCGCTGGTTCGGCGCGCCTGTAGCGCTGGGGGCGTTCACGGTGCCGCTCGCGGCGCTGGTGTGTTCACGGGACGGCGCCGGCACGCCCGGCTGTGTGGAGGGGTGGTTCCCGCTGGGCTCTGAGGGCGCAGCGGTGGGATCGCAGGTGCAGCTGCGCGCGCAGTTCGTGCCGTACCCCGCCTTTCCCGCCGCCACTGCCACGGCCGCTGTGGCCTCACCAGCAGCCGCGGCGACAACCGCGGCAGCGTTCCGCAAGCGGGATGAGTGACCGTATGCGCAGCGGCGCAGAATGGGGATTTGGCTGATACGAGTTTGTCAGCGCGCAGTCGCGTCACTTGCAGGAGGTAAGGTGGTGTGTCAAGGCGCTGTCCTGCACAACGACCAGGCTTGACAGTGCCGGGAGCGAGCTCAGGACCGCTCGGCTGTCCAACCGCATTTGGAGATTTTGAGAATTGATCAAGTTGATTGGGAGGTTGCACCAGTCCGTGGTTTTGTGTGTATACAGTTGCGTTCAGTTCGCTGCCCCTCCCCTCCTCAGGCTTAGAATTAAGAGGGCCCGTGCAGCCACTCGAGACGTATGTGAGGGTTTGCGGTGGGAGCCATTTGGATTGGCTCTGTGCGGCCCACGTGTAGGTTGTCCTCGTTGGAAACACGTGGTGCACAGTGTGGCGAAATGTGTCTGACTCCATGTCCTGTTTGTTGCAAGAGCTGTCGATGGAAATGGCATTGCATTGGTGACCTTCGCGACACATGCAATGAAACGGGAGCTGTCGTCCTGACGCACGTGCCCAGGCCTTGAGTTACGGGTGGTGTGCCGTTGTTGCTGCCGCAGTTTGCACCCAATGCCACAGCATGAAGGATCACAGCCTTTGTTGTGGGTCCACCAAGCTACATCTCCACGATGCGGTACATCAGTACAATGCCGTCATGCGCATGCGTGCCATGGCTACTACTGTACAACACGGTGCACGATACAAAGCAAACCAAAACAACATTGACAAACCAAAGCAGTCTGAAAAGCAAGTTATTTGCGGGCCGAGTGGTGTTTGTTTTTGCAGTAAGCCAGCCAAGTGCCAATAGCGGCACGAGGCGCAGTCACCAGCAGGCCAGGTAAACAATATGATCCGTCCACACAGCGTGCACAGGAATGGAACATGCACCTAAACACACAAATGAAACAGCATGATGATCACCGCAGGTCTCTTGCACACAGGCGCCACTGATCTACCACACACCGCAGCAGACTCGAGCGCACAGGCACCAGGCACTTTGAAGCCCTGCCCATCAACGTCCGGCGTGCACCCTTGCAACTCAAGCCTGGGCTGGGCACGGCACGGCATCATCATATGTACAGCGCCCCGCGTTGCTCAGTCAGCTTGGCTGGCCCAGGCTCACGGTGCGTCCTGCAGCACGCAGCACCCCTTTCGCGCGCTCCTGGTCTGCGCTCTTGCACTCCTGAGGCGGTGCCTGCCTGCCCCGCTCCGCTCTCACGCTGTGGATTGAGGTCGATTTGAGGCGTTGTAGGATTGTATTGGAACTGGGACTGTCCATATCCAGCTGGTAAGCCGCACCATATATATGCTAGTATGCGCTTGTCAGGAGGGCTGGGAGGGCGCCACATAGGTCCCTCTGTAGGGGCTGCCTCGCCAGCCCAAGCGCAGCGCAGCGTGTGGCGCAGCAGCGTATCTCCTCCTCACACGCCAAATGACTTGCCGCACCTGTCAGAAAGGGTCGGCAGACAAGCAAAATCACAGCCGTGAGCAACACAGGGAATGTCAGGAAGCGCGCCTTGATGACCAGGCAGGCAGCGCACAGCAGGCAAGGAGCGGAAATGAAAGAAATCCGGCCTCGCCTCAAACTTTTATCAAGCTACTTGTTTTGAGCGTTACCCCACTCCCAGCATGCGTTTTTTTTCCAGCAAGGGGCGTAGCGGGGATTGCACACCAAGAGCGTGTTGTGAGCGCACATACAACTTTACTGCATGCACGCGTACAGCCATACCCACAGACCTGCCTACCGGACTACGTGCACCAAACTGTGCGATGCAAGCATGCAGTGTGCTGGGCTTGCCTGCGCCTGTGTACCCCAAATCATCCTTTGGCGCCCATCCACATGGCCCGCCCAGAGTGACGCTAGATCCCAGCATCGTGTCCCCCGCTTGCGATCGTGCCATCATGGGGTTTGCCACCCCAATGCCCCCGGAATGGTCCGTCACGCGCATGTCATGCTGCGTGTCATGGTCGCAGCGACAAGGCGGTTGGCGCCGCACTGCACGCACCCGCAGCTCTCAGCCGCGTTGGGGTTGTGGAACTGGAAGCCTCCGCCGATGAGCGCGTTGCTGAAGTCCAGGCGCATGCCAAACAGGAACAGCAGCGACTTGGGGTTGCACACCAGGCGGAAGCCATCAAACTCCATCACGTGGTCGTCATCACTCACTGCAGGCGAGGGGCAGCGACAAGACGAAGAAAGCCGGCACACGTTGGTCAGCAAGTCATGGCACACCTTTGACACACCCGTGTCCACCCATGAACCCACGCGTGGCTGCATGCACCCAGCAGCAAGCGGGATGTGCAGTCGTCAAGGCGGCTCAACCAGAACCACCGGCAACGCGACACGAGTGATAAGAGTGGCTACGACACGCTTACACTAGTGTTGACTGGTGGTGCACACGCACTACAGAGTTGTAAGTGCAGGTGCCCGCATGCGTGCGCAGCATAGCTTGTTTGTCGGTATGCGTACCCACAGCACAGACATGTGTGAGTGTGGGGTGTGCGTACCGGAAACTTCCAGGTGGTCAGTTAGGACACGTCTGGCATCGGCAAAACTCACCGTTGTCGGGCTTTTCGAAATCCATTATATATGACATTCCTGAGCAGCCACCGTTTTTAACGCCAACCTGAACAGCAAGCAACACAGAGTGAGGTGTTAATGCGTGTTCAGTGAGGTGGTAATGCGTGTTCAGTGTGGTGTTAATGCGTGTTCATGCGTGCAACAAATCGTCAGTATCCGGAGCGCTATGTAACGGTGGGTCTGATTAACGTTACCCTTGTAGACCTGCAGTCACACCTTTGCGCAGCTGCACATGCGGTGTCAGCCAGAGACGCTGGTCCCGCGTGCACAATACAATGACCGTCTGGGAACAGCGGAGGTGGTGGGTGGCATGGTGTCTATCACGTGCACCTTGCTCTTTGCAAGCAAAATCGGCCAGTGATAGTGGGCTTCAAAGCTGTTGCACAAACCCCGTCAGGTCAACATTGCTGCGCCACAGCGACCGTCCCGTCGACGCCGCTCACCCGAAGCAAAAGGTTTTCTCCACCTGCTTCGGCACGCAGCTTCTTGAGGTGCGTCAAGGCGTTGTCTGTCAAAGTGATTGCGGGCAAGGGCTCTGTGGCTGGGGCAACGAGCGTCTCCGCTGCGGTGTGACAAAACCAGTGCGGGAAAACACAACGTTGACGTGATGGTTATGGAACAAAGCAGCAGCTCCACAGACATAAAAGCTAGCCGTGTAAGGCCCACGGTGCAAGGTACGAAGCGAACTCAGGTGGTAAGGTCATGTCTACTACAAACCTGCTGCTGAGCGTACGACGTGAGTCCGTTTTGGCCCACTGAAGTTGTGCAGCTGCCTGAGTGGTGCACGAGCTGCACTTACAGGCCGAGAAACAAAAACCCTCCTGGTGCAAACGGCCTGCATGGTTATGCACACTGTGAGCTGAGTAAATGACGGAACTCGTGCCTCGTGGGAGTAAACAGCACAACACAGCGCAAACTGTCGTTACACCCTACAATAGAAGCAGCAAGCTTTGATAGTGGACTTGCAGCATACGTGTGCGGCAAGCCGACAAGACGGCATGAATTCGGACGGAATGCAGAATTGTTCCAATCAGCGCTAAAGATCTTTTGATATTTTGCGCACAATTCAGTGTATGAAGCAACAACATATTTACCTTACGTGCCAAACATGCAAGGAAACGAGTCGGCTGCGACATATGTTGTCGCTGGCGAGTACGCCGTACACACAGAACACTGGCGGCACGCCACCCCGTCCCAGCTGCGGTCCAGCACCCACAAACGCAATACTGGCTATGTACAAACGCATGCCTTGCATGCGTACCGTAATTCGGATTACCGTATTTGAGGGCCTCACACACTGACTTATCCGCATGACACAAACATGCAAACACGGTGACTGTCAATCATGAGGTTGAGCAATACTCACATGGTGGCAGGGGTTCAGCCTATATTTGCATTGCGCACGCCTACATGGGCGATGTCTTTCATGCAGACAGGTGTGGCGTGCATGCTGCGGTCTCCCGCACATGCTCCACCCAGCGATCACAATGCGGCGTGATGCGTGAGAACCGCTAACCCTGTAGTGAACAAACGATGGACGATCGCGGGTGAATGAATAGATGAAAAATTGCTGGTATGATGGATGGCCGGGGACAGGGCCAGGCTCCGAGCCAACCGCCATGAAAGGTTCAGTGCTGGCGTGATTGCACTGCTAACCATGCTCCGCTACTCGCTGCGCGAAACATCCGCTGCGCTCCCTTTTGAGAGCACCACATTGCCCACAACCTCCCTGAGACACACCTCCCAGAGAGAGCAGGTGAGCACCTGCAGGGCATGCATGTGTGGCTCGTATTGTGGTACTCTACGCGACCATTTATGTGCATTTGCCTCTGAATCAAGGTGTTCTTCCGAAGTATTTATCCGGCTCTACGCCAGGGAGTAGCCGTTGTAGCGCGTGCCTGACGGCAGCGGCGCCAGCGCCACCATCTTCGCGCCGTTGGCCCCCTCGTGGTCGTCGTTGGTCAGCAGGCCCGCGCGCTCATACTCGAGCTCGTTCCCGGTGGTGCACGTCGCGGGGAGGTGGTGGCCGTCGGCAGCATCCGTGCCGGTGCCGCCCAGCGCGCTGTGCCGCGCCGGCGCCACCAGGCGTAGGCCCTGGGCGAAGAACCCCACGACGATGAACACTGCATGCAGTCAAGGGTCGGTGAGCATAAGAGACACATTCAGGCAAAGCCCACCTGCCAATCTCAGTCAGTCCGCCAATCTCCCTGTTCCTTGCTGCTTCCATTGGCAGCCACATAGGCTTTTTTTGTATGGAGAAAGCTCACAAGGCCCTGATGTACAGTGCACGTTGCAGCCTGTAGGCGTGGGCCTCGCCCAAACCATGCCTGGGACTGCGACAGGCAGGGCACATTAAACTGATTGCAGGTAGCGCAGATCCTAAGTGTGCACTCACTGCATGCGGCGAACAGCGTGATGGCCACGATGTGGAAAGTGAGCGCCACCGGCAGCATCATGGCGGGCGCCATGTCGGCGAAGGGCTTGCCGTCTGGCCCCAGGTACTTGTCCTGCCAGTACGCATGGCCTGCATGTGTCGATGCACAGGGTGCGCGCAGCAGGCAGGCAGGCAGGCAGGCAAGGCAGGCGCATTCCGGTCAGCATGGGGAGCACGATGTCGTGTCAATAAATGCTTGGCCCTAGCGGAACACGTTTTGTGTGCTGATGGACAAAATACCCTCAGATGCTGCACTGTCTACCTTAACTGCCGCATGGTCATCCACCGGCATGACAGGCCACATGACCTCCACCATGTGAGCTGATTAAGCTCCGTGACAGTGTGCTTACTGATCCAAGTCATCAGCACCTCAGCACACAACGAAAGCGTAGGCCTACCTGCACATGCCAACATTGCTGCTGTCGCCAATCATGGGATCATGGCCGCCCCGTGTCAGAAAACCGCCATCGGAACCCCTCCCTGTCTCGTTCACCCTTGCTACCACATCACCTCTTGCGCTTCCTCATAGGAATGCTGAACCGTAGCTCTCTCACACCCACACCCACCCACGGGTGCCTGCGCAGCAGACAACGCTAACACGCACCCACACCCACCTCCGAACAGCACCGTGCCGCTCTGACAGAACCATGTGCCCTGCAGGATCATGGCCGCCGCGCGCGCCGCCGTCAGCGGCAGGCTGCTGGTGAACGCCGTCTCCAAGCCTGCACGCCATCCGGCCCCAAGCATGTTGGCATGCAGCAGGGTCAGTGGGACAGATCAGGGCATGCATGCAGGGCATGCGGGCAGGTCTGAATCGACCTCAGGCGATAAGTTTGGGCAGCAGGTCGACCACGGGCACGGCAACAAGATGGGGCTGGCCCGAATGTGTGCATGGGTCAATAGCCAGTACGCACACATGGAACGAAGTGCTTGCATGGCCAAGGCCAACGCCAACGCCATGGGACAGCCTGCAATCCGAACGCTCGCGTGCGCGATGTACCGGCGAAGAAGGCGCCTGCCAGCATGGTGTATGACAGCAGCGCATGCAGGCCGCTGTCCAGCGAGCCGTGCTTCTCGTGCAGGCCCATCAGCAGGAACTCCAGGAAGAATGCGACAGACAGCACACCCTGCGCGCACACGCACACGCACGCCCGCACAACACAAAAGCTAAGATTCTTACGAAATGTATGCTTTCAGGCCTGCTGCTTATAGTGGGTCACTGCCGAGCGGCCTGGAGGGGCCAGCGCCAACCCATTCACGTGCGCGCCCTGCCTGGGAACCGGTGCTCGGCAGGACTCGCGTGGGAGTCCCACTCAAGTCACACCAGCAGCACTCCACAGTACAGGGTGTGCATGGAGCAAACCCACGTCGGGTCCTGGCCGCTGCTTGTAGCAGGCTGACGGCAGACACCATCGTACACCACGTAAAGTGTTGTCACACAACAGGAATGCTGTTTCCCAGAATTCTGACAATTCTGAAGATGTGCACCCTAGCAACCCCGGGACCCGTAACATGCCAGTGCTGCTCGGTGTAGGCTGACGAAGATCCGCTACCCGAGGCAATACAGGCAAAGCATACACGCATGCTTGCACACACAGTCAGCAATACAGGCAAAGCATACACGCACAACACAGTGCGAATGCCACGAGACATGCACGCTCAAAGGGTTCCAAGCGCCTCACCATCTCCGCACCCTCCGGCAGCTCCTGAACCAAACCCATCATCTCCACCAGTCCCGAAACCATGAACCCCAGGTTCATGGCGCCGTGCGCCCAGCTGTTCAGGTGTTGCGTCGCCAGGTGGCCTGCACGCGGTGAGTCTGCTGGGCAGTACAGGTACCTGCAGCGTGGGTTTGCAGGAAGGGGAGGGGGTTGACGAGGGACGGTTTGCCAAAGGGAGCGTCGGTGATGTACGGTGCAATACCCTGCTGGCTTCCGTGATATGAAAGCAAACTTACACGCATACACAAGCTCTTCACAGGAATCCGCTGGCCATAGTGTGCTTGCAGACTGCGTGCGTGTATTTGATATGTTGGTGTCCAAAAAGGCGAGCACGACCGCCCAACAAGCAAGCTACATACTGACAGCACTGCGACTGTTGGTTGTGCATTGGCAGGGGCCATGGTGGACACGTGTGTGTCAGGATGTGCGCTGGGCCATTGTGCAAGCGTCACGGTGAAACCATGTGGCTGGCACTCCAGTCGAGGGTCATCACAGTGGAAGACCTTACTTGTATGACCCGTAGTAGACTTGCAAGAAGAAGAGGAGAAATCCACATATAGCTTTGAGTATGCTTTCCAGCGGCACTCGGTCGTTGACGTGCCGCATGGGTGGGATGAACGGAAGAATGGGTTCAGTTGACCGAGTGCGGAAAGGCTGGCGCTTCTGACGCGCCAAGAAATAGCGCCAGTAAGCGCTGGTCAGCCAGTGGGTGCCCCAGACGATGAATATTATGCCGGGAAAGTAGTGCCCGATCCAGTTGCTGCATCATGAGGTACGAGCACCGGGTACCAGCGGTAACAGAGCGTTTGAACATCATGATGTAAGAGCCAGCCATGCTCAGTAGCACAGGGGATGTAAAGACCACTAGACGGCACCACGGCCCTCTGGCAGCACTGTGCAAGTTGGCAAGTTGTGCAGCTGCACAACTGGTCACGAGTGCCATGGTTAGCTATGCGTTTACTTGCCGAACGTACCCTTGGCGTTCAGGTGTGGGAGAGAAGTCACACCGCGGTTGCCTTTCCATGACGTTGTCATACCCGTCGTCCAAGCTCATGCTGCTGCTGTGGTCCATGAAGGTCCGTCACGGCGTCAAGGTCCGCACTCGAGAGTGGTTGTTGCCTAGCTCAAGGTAAGGTGCCAGCGTATTGGAGCCAAAAACCCTTTGTACAAGAAGCGTTGGGCGGCCTATTGTATTCTTGGTGCTGGTCTTGAGGGGCTAGCACCCTGGGCAACAGCTCGCATTGCGCTGTACAATTTGCCTGAAGCCCATGACTTATTGCCAACTATACTGATAAGGCTGATAAGGCTTGATATATTGTCACCCCTCCCATGGGTCTGGGGTCCTAGTGTCCTAACAACTGGAGCTTTCCGCTTACGGTATAGACATGGAACCGCCCAACCTCGCGTTGATGCACAGGTGGAGCTGGTGCATGCGGGATTCATAGGCTTGCACTGAAGCAGTGCAACCTGCTTGAAACGCATAACCAAGTACATGTGCAAGTGTTTGCTTTGTAAAGTGACGCTGCTCAGAACCATGGTCTCGCCATGGGTTTCGCTGGCGTTGGTCTCTGCTTTTACGGCGCATGCATACGCTCTGAGCTGTATTCAGAATGACATGGGAAGGTGTATTGTAACTGTTGCTGTAAAGAACATTATTTTCACGTCTGGGCATCACGCCATCACTTGTAAAGTTGTAAGCGATGCGTTTGCGTTGTTTCGTGCGCTACGCTATGCAACAGAGCGTCCACAGGCCTGTTGTTAGAGCTTGTCGGTGATGCATATGTTAGTTTAGGGGGGCTGTCCTGGATTGAGTTCCTGTTTGTGCAGCGACTGTGCCGCCCAATACAGGTATTGGGCCAACAAGGTCTCCTGGTAAGGAATGGTCATGAGGTGACTATTAACATACACTGACTATAGTCACTGCTTGAACATCATTGACCGACCAACATCAAGGT
>BDDA01000069.1:2276-14484 GCA_001662385.1 Chlamydomonas asymmetrica
CACAAGCGCAAGTCAGTGCACATGCAAGCCAACAAAAACGCAGCGCAGTGTAGCGCAAGTGCAAGTACAAGTGCAAGTGCAAGTGCAAGTGCAAGTCAGTTCAAGTGCGGTGCAAAGTGCAATGTATCAAGGCCACAAAACACGCTTTCGCATATGCTTACCTCGCAGGGCACGCTCGCCACCAGGCGCAGACGTCGCCTGCCGTTTGGTGCCTGCATTCACGATATGTTTTCAAAAATGCTTAGGTATGACACACAGCGTTGCACCGGCACGGTTCCTTGTCGTGCTCGCAACGGAAGACAGACAAAGCCAAGGGCCTAAAAACCACAAGCCTGGCTTGGCAGCTCAAACTGGCACTCACTCTGGTTAGTCCTCAACACCAAGCGACCAGCAGGATCAGGCGACCCTGGTGAGAGGTGGGTTCCTGCAACCATGGAGCACCGAGCTCGTCTCGCGACTGCCAGGCCTAAGTCGTATGATAATCGACACAAGAACAAGACGACTTGCAAAAAGAAACTAAGTTTGCATTCCAGGTAAAGCACTCAGCGTACCATTGCGCTTGGCTGGGTGTGGACGCAAAGCGTCCACGTACGCCACTCCTCTGATTGGACTCTGAATGGATTCTGGCTGCTGCGGTTGTTGCTGCTGCTGGTGCTGCTCCTGCTGGGGCTGCAGGGTAACGGGCTTCACTGTTTGCTCCATTTGCCGTTTTAGAAAACAGTTCTGGATGTCCATGGTGTGTCCGTAGGGTTTGGTCGTGGCTATGGCTGCTGACCCTCAGGCTGGCACCCTGTGGAGAGGCACGGTGCAGCAGGGTTTGCAGGCGTGTCGGTGTGGCCAGCGGGGCGCTGTGGGGGGGCAGCTCTCGCCCGCTCATGACCCGCAATTTTCGAAAATGTGTCGCGAGCACGCGGTCCGGAGAACAGCAACCCAACCCCCTGCTGCACTCACTGTTTATCCAGTAGCCGAGGAATCAGTCCGCAGGCCTTCAACACTAGCGGGCTGCAACTTGCTGCGCGTCATTGGTGCCATCAACAAGAAAGTCTCCGCAGACACAAGAAAGAGAAGGGATGAGGAGCGGGTATGAATAAATACGTGTATCACGGGTGACGACGGTGCTAGGCAGGAACAAACTGAGAGAGCAACAAGCAGAGTGAGGGCAAGGACTTTGCAAGACTCCAGGAGTACATGCTGACTCATCATGCTGGGGGAGGCATGCTGACACCTGAGCTTGCCTCCGAACCAACCTAAAGCCAGCGCGCTCTTACAAGCGTGAATACCAACTCCTCAAACAACACGAGTCAGTTCGGCGCGCTTTTGCGGGCTGGGCTGAGGTGCTGCTTGCCGAGGGTATACATAAACGCAGCTCGCGCTTTCACAAACACAGCCTCGCCTCTCTCTGACGTCGACCATATTCGGCGCGTTGCTTTGAACGGCCTTCGGTCGCTCGCGCGCTCACCATTCGGCTTGCTCTTGTTTGCAGCCTTCGGTGGCCACCTGCACCATACCACTCATATCACGCCTAACCTCTAAGTACCTTTCGCCATGCGAAGCAGACCCAGATCGGGAAGCTTCTTCCCTTCCCCCCTCCCCCCACAAAACCTGCCAGAAATCCAACTGTGCTAGAACTGGTATTCTCCTCCCTAGCAGGAGGCAGTATTCATGGTCTGCATTGTCGGTGCAACAAGATGTCTGGGCTTACACTTACAAACCAACATGCTTCCAGTTTGTCCACACTTGTCCTTAAATGTACTCTAAATGTACTCGCGATTCAGCTTCGCATTCTTTCCACAGCAGTGCAGGCCGCGCTCAGTGTCATTGATTTCACATGCAATGCATTTCAATGCACTGTACTGAGGACACCAGCGCCCCAGCGGCACCTTGGCCCCATGCAGTAACCTGCCTGTTTATTGGCGGCGCCATGCATGCGCGTCCACTGTGCAAGGCGTTTACTGTACAAGAATGGCCGGTCCATTACAAGGGCTCCAGTTGAGCAAGTTGTACTTGCATGCCGCCTGTCATGAAACACGATGGTTGTAAGTTTATGTCAACGTGGGGTGTTGCACAGGCGCCAGGCGGGTGTCTGGTCACAAGGATCGTGCCTGTTGCTCCATGAACGCTGCAGGCTTCACCAACATGCAGGTTAAGCTTCACTCCTGCCGTTCCCCAGCATCGAGCATGGCAGCAGGCGCAAAAGATGCAGGATAGATACAAGCATGGAAGCAAATCCATGACACAGGCCAAAACAAGAGGCCCCGAATGCATATGCATAGTCAACTGCAGTACATTTGCCTAATACGCATTTTCATTCCTGGTGCATCATGGCTTGTCCGGCCATGACAAAAGTCCCCACCCATAAATCCATAAACGGACGGAACCCAACGCAATCCTCACGGCTTTGAACCCATCACCAACTGCCAGCATGTCTATGCATCCAGCATCCGCCATCGTGGCGGTAGCCCAGTCCAGCGCCATTTTGATACGCCCGGAGCATAGAAGCAGGCGGCAGTGATTCTGCCTGCATGCATGCTTCATGGAAGGCAGCCTGCTTCAGTGAGTGGCGCGCCCGCAAGCTGCAGCGCATCAGCGCCGGTCCCGATCCCGGTGGCTGTCACGCTCGCGGTCACGGCTGCGCTCCCTGCAGCCAATCAGCCGCACGCATCAGCGTCAGGCACGCATGCTGCATGCATGTAATGGGCAGCTGCATGACGTGTTGACTTGTGCGGTACACACGATGGCGTGCATACAGAGGTGATGACACGGTGCAACACTGCAACATCCATGCATCGCCGCATACGGTAGTACGTAGGGGTTGGATTGGCATCTGGATTTGCATGCAGGCCAGCGTGTTGGGCCATGTCAACCTGCTCATGCATGACTCGCTTATAACAGCGCACGCGCACCAGTGTGAGCTCTTACAGCACTTCTCTCACCTATCGCGGTCCCGGTCGCGCTCCCTGTCCCGCTCCCGCTCCCGCTCGCGATCACGATCACGGCTTCTTGACCTGCGGCATGAGGCCAGCCAGCCGCATGACCATGAGAGAACGAGAAACCAAGGCAGAGGGAGAAGTGAAAGGATGGGAGATGGGGGCATGCATGCGCGCCCGGGTGGAATATGCAAGCGCTGACTGATAATGGAGCTTTGGTGGTGGTGTCGATGATGATGGCTTCAAAATAAGCAAGCATGTTAGGGGAGCATGCTAGCCAGCATGTACAGCCCGAGCCGCCCTCAGAGCAGACCAGAGCATGACAAACCAAGGAGCAGGTCTGAGTCCATCACATGCCTCGGGTTCAATCGGCACGGATTTACCACTGACCCGTACCGCAGTGCGTATCTCCTCCGGCATGCACTGGCAGTTGTGCGAGTTATGGTCACCTGCACTGAGCACAGCAGCGATACTGTCCCACAGTGCAGCAAGAGCTGCCTAGGCACCATCCCTTTGCACCTACCGCCGTGATCGGTCTCGCTCGCGATCCCGCTCGCGCTCTCTATCGCGGTCCTTGTCCCTGTCCTTGTCCCTGTCCCGGTTGCGCTCACGGTCTCGGTCTCGATCGCTGCCATTAGCGCTGCGGTACCGGTCATCACGCCCTCGGTCTCGGTCTCTGTCCCGATCGCGGTCACGGTCGCGGGCTGCTTCAGGCGAGCGTGACGCTCTGCAGCAGCAGCCAGAGTCAAAGCGTACTGCACATGAACATGCGCCCCACTAACCCCCCAACGGCATAACCTGAGCCAAGCCCGCGCGGCCCCCAAATGCCCAGCCACGATGCCCAGGCAGATACGTCGGACACACACACGCACTTGTGTAACGAACACTGCTGTGCCCGCAATCAGCTGTACCCCCAACCCATCCTGACAGCCAAACGTGCCACATAGCAGACCAGCATGGACAGTGCATTCCCACCTACCCACCCCCAAACATCCGCACACACACACTCACGCATAAGCACACTGCATGGCCCCACGGGAATCACACGGCATGCCCCTTGGGCGCTCTTTTTGACACACTCACGCACCTGACAGGGAGTTCAGCCCGCCCACTGCCGCCCGTCACTGCACTGCCCGTCACTGCACCACCCGCCGAACGCAGCGAAGGGTCACGGCCGCGCCCCTCCTCCCGGGTGCCAGCGCGGTTGGGCGCCCGCTGGCCAAATGCCACCGACAGCGACGCCTTGACCGATGCAGGCCGGCGGTTGCCCTCGGTTTCGGTGCCGCGCCTGTCGGCGCCGCCCGTGCCACCGTTGCCCTTCGGGGTGGAGGGCAGGCCTCGGGATTTGAGCTCCTCAGCAATCTGATCGGCGACTGGCTTGGGGATGCGTGGGAAGATGGTCTCAAAATAGAACTGGGCAGGGCAACACGGACAGAGCAAAGCAACAGGAGCATGAGCAGCACGGGCAAGCGCCTTTAGTACCAATCGCTTGACAGAGTGGATACATCCAAACGCCACCTGCTTGGCATGCGCCAGCTGCGGGTGTGTACAGCAGTGGTCAGCAGTGTCTTGACTGCCGTGCCTGACTTTAACGCCTATGGTGGGCAGCACAATCCAGTATGACCTGGATTGTAATACAGAACCCAACACATGCACCACGCAGGTGGCATGCTTTCCGTGCTCTTCCACCGGGCATGCTGTAGATGGCGCTGGCCTTGAGTGCACAGCAGCAATAAGAGATAAACAACTGTTCATCACCACACAACAGGTGCAACAATGTGGAGTTCCCCACCATAGGCAGGATGCCAAGGGGCTGCCGGCTCCATCATGTGCACATGAGCGTCACGGGGGGCTGCCTGGGCTGTGAGGCAAGGCGCCGCAGCAGCTGCAGCAGAAGCCGCACCACACTGGTACGTCATACAACCGGCAGCAACGCCCTCAAAACGCAGGTGGTTGCCTCCTTCAACCACCGCAGTGAGTTGGTGCAGGAGCCACAGTGCCCACTGAAAGACAGCGGTGGTGACCTGCAGGTCGCTCGCGAGCGGTGCTTGCGGCGAGCAGCAGTTCCCCGCCTTGCAACGCACAGCCCACCAGCCCAACCTGTGCTGAAACAGCATCGTGCTGCGCGCAAGCAAGCTCTTACCAAAGTCCGGATGAGGCAGAATGCTTTGGACACACTGCAAGTGCAAAGGCAGCCACGCTCCTCACCTGGCCCAGTATCAGGTCCCGCACAAAGTCGCCTATGGTCACCTCCCCCCCTCCTGGGGAAGGTGCGAACCTCTGGATACCAAGAACGAGCATAGAAGAGCTGTAAGTGTGCGAGCCTTCAGAACAACTCCCGCACAGCAACAAAGTCAAGGGTCAAAACAACACTAGCTCGACAGAGCAAGAGTCTGGAACGCGTGAACGCATAGGCAACAAGGGCGAACTCAGAACGATGTAGAAAACGCCAGTGCCCACAGAATTGAAACAATCGTTTGCCGATCTGGTCAAACACCAAGTCAAGCGCTCAGCCAGCCTACTCGTGAGTGCTTACCCACCTCGCCGTCCTTCACGTAGGGAGCACACCAACCCCATAGCGTTTTGGGATCAGCGACATATCTCAGGTACAAGAAGCCAACCTGCAGGGAAGGAAAGCGCAAGCTATGCTGTGTGGTGTGCCTGAGGCGAGCATGGCCCACAAAAACCAACACCCAGCAGCCTCTCTACTTACAGCTTGCAGGTTCAACTAACACTGAAAGAAATTCAAGCCTATCATAGTCCTGGACTGTGCATACGCACCTACCGCGCGGATGAACGGTGAGTCCGAATGCGTGATGGTGTCCCTGATTTCCTTGACTGTTGGCTTTAGCGTAAACAGACGGTGCAGCAAGCAAAACGCCGTTGATGGCCCTCGTGCGTTGCCACTCATCCAGGGCTCAACATGGTCAACGGTTTCGTAGATTTCGTCTACAACGTCTGACCAACTTGCCAGCTGCGAGCAGGTCTGCGTATAGTAGTCCGAAGCGACGATGTTCTGCTTGAGGACTGTTTCTAGGTTGTAAGTGCTTGCGTTTCCCCACTGCAGAAGACAAAATTCACAGGGCAAGCAGTGAGTACTTCCACAACGCGAGGTGACCAGTCAACAGATGATGACTGCATGTGAAGGAGCAACTGGCCAGCGCCACACTCCAACACAACACTCCAGCAAACGTTATGGCTTCTTACTCTTGACTTTCCATACCTGCTCCATGGTTGGCTAGGCCAGGGCTGGTTGACACCCGTCGTGCCCTGGCCGCCGCTGACTGCGATGAAGCTCAGATGGGTATGGGGTCGTGGCACAGGCTTGTTTTGACAGCTAAGGGTGCCTGTTGTGCTCCAAGGTTCCAACACAGTGTATATATGGCCTACAGTGATAACCGGTCCCATATGTGCCCAAGTCGGGCATTTCACCTTCCAGTTCTGAGGCATTCGTCAATTCAGGGGATTGTGCGTACTGCCTTGCTGTGCGCACCGTACTGTTGGCGCATGTCGCAGGGCACGCACTGACCTGCCCAGTGTTGTTGAGATAGCCGGAATTCCGGTAACCGCCGGAATTCGGGGGTGTTTTGCCAAAGTGCCTCGCCGGAATTGGGCCGGTAGGCCTGTCTGCCGGAATGGTGGCCGGAATGACCGGGGCTGGCCGGCAGGCCTGCCGGCCGAGCGGCATGAACTCAATAATGAACTTCATCAAGGATGACCTCCGCAACCGACTGGGAGAGAGGCACCTGAACAGCTGTGTGAGGATTTTTCAGGACAAGTCCATGGATGTTGACGCTTTCCCCTACCACGAGGCGCTGGATGCGTACAACAAAGCGGACAAGCGCAGGAAGGATAAGAAGAACGGGAGGGCTGACATGGCTGCCTGAATAGATTGACTGTGCATCGGCGTTGTGTGCATGCAGCGTGCTGGCATGCTGGGTGTGCGTGCAGCGGTGCAGCGTGCTGGCATGATGGGTGTTCGTGCGTCCGCTATCTCAACAACACTGAGCGTGTTGGCATGCTGGTGTGCTTGGACATGTTTGGTTCTGATGGGGCCATGCAGCGTGATGGTGTGCCGTGTGCGTGCACATATGACACGAGTACTGAGTACATGACAACATGACTGGCACAATTTTTGCGCTTTTGCTGCATCGATTTTGCATTGAGCGGTGCGTCAAAACCCGTTTTGGGTATGCATTTGAGACACTATGGCTTCCATTTTTTTTCCGGGGGGCGCTGCCCCCCGGACCCCCCCTGCCGCAGCGCCGGCAGGCTCCGCCGGCCGGAATCCCAGCCTGCCGGCTGGGACCACTCCAAGGCCTGGCCGGAGTTCTCAAGAATCCTGAAACCTATCTCAACAACACTGGACCTGCCACACGTGCTGCAGCTTCAGAGCCGTTGCGTGAGTATGACAACAACTGAGACGCAACGCCGGCAGGTTTCCCGCATTATGCGGACCACCTGTCAGCCGGCGCCCTGCCCTACCGCAGCCTAGGGCCGCAGCCAATACGGCGATACGCAAATGGCTGTGCACTGCCTGGTGAACTGCGTGCATCACAGACCAGCTTACACAGGCCCTTGCAGAGCAGGCACCTTACACGACCGTGCGGACACAGCGCAGTCACGCGAGCAGAACCACAGCAACCGATGCCGCCGTGGCCAAACGCCATGCCAGAGCGAACAATTCACGCACGGAAATCATCAGCATGCACTCGGGACGACCGCGAGTGTTGCAGCCACCGAAAATAAACTAGGCAGCAGCAACGCAGCCATGGGAGTCGGCAGTGGCGCTAGCCGGCTTGCTATCACGCGTGCGTGTGTGGGCGCTGCGCGGGGCTACTCTAGCTCGTGCACTCGCTTCACGCGGGTCATGTAGTAGGGCAGGCGGGACCGAGGCTTGCGCCGCTCCTGGTACACCTGCGCGACACGCAGCATCACAACCATCACGTATTCACGTCACGACCACACCATCCCACAGCACAGCACAGCACAGCACAGCACAGCACAGCAGCGTCAGGCTGAGCCCTGTGTGCCCTGTCATCGATTGCATTTGCAGTCAAGCGCACGATGCCCTATGGCACACTTACGTGCCCTTCGCTCGCATGCTGTTGCCTTATCGCGCACGCGCAAGGCAGCGATACTGTGAGAGGCAGGGTGGTTTGGGCTGCCGGCAACTCACATCCCACATCAGTACATCACATGCAATTTGTGCCGGGTCGAGGCTTGGCGCTCGCTCTCGCACCTGCTCCTGCTCGTTCAGTGGGCGCCGGCTGCCTTGCTGGTCGACGACGTATCGCGGGGGGTAGCGGGTGGCGCCGTCCGGGGCAATGTCGTACACCACCATGGGCCTGGGCGGCGGCCGGGCACCACCACACAGCAGCCAAGCAACCCCGCACGTTGCAACACGCGTCAGTGTTGCGATGTGCAACCCTCACACCGACACGTGTGAAGGGATCATCACATGGCAAGGTCATGATAGGAGTATAGGACTGGGACTGCGGATCTCACTAGAACATCAGCGTTGCACGACTGAATCAGGATTGCACAGCGCAACCTGAAGCGACACCTCAGAACACCTCAGAACATGCCATCAAGAGTTCGTGCAGCACCGTGCAGGGGGCCTGCGCAAGGCCCAACACGCAGGTCGGCTCAACAGGCAAGCACGCCCAGCGGGCACAATAGCACGCGGCGGCTGAGCATATGAGCGAGCGCGCATGCCTCACCTGTCAAGCGCGCTGCGGAGGTTGACGGGGCGAGGCATCTGACTGGCGTCCCACAGCTTATCACCCACCTGCAGACAACCACAAGTCCATGCAGACACCAACACAACACATTCCATTTTTCTATAAGCGTCAAGCGCAAAATGGACAGAAAATGCAATGGGCAGCGAAATCTGGCTGTGTGGCGTACTGCGGCGGTACGTACCGCGCCCAGGTTGTACAGCAGGTCCTGCTGAAACCTGGCGTACATCTCCGCGTCGTCCGCCTCTGCCGCCTTGCGGTTGGCGGCGCTGACCTCGCCCTCCTCCGCCGCATCAAACTCCTCCAGCGAGTACCCCTGCACGCATGCATGCATGCATCGCATTGTTGGCATGCACTGGATGTATGCATGCAATTCCAGCCCCAATCACAGTTGGCTTTATAATCATTGTCGGGCGAGAATGCAAATGGTGATGATGGGCGATGGATGACGCCCGCTGCTAACGCTGCAGTTGCGTGTACGGGATGAAGGTGTGTGGTGCAAGCACAGGGCATGTGCGTCGGAGTGCGGTGTTCAGGGGGAGGCCAAGTGGTCTCGTCGAATGAATGCTGCCAAGCCGACATGCGTGGATGTGGCGGACGGCAGCATGCTCCACGCTGCCGAAACCATCGCAGTAGTACCCGTCTGCACGGCGTACGTGGTGTTGCCACTGAGCTAGCGGCATGTGTTTAGAAAGGCTTGTTTCCCGTGGGGCCATGCTGTGTGCTTCCCATGGGGCCGTGATAGAAACTGCACCTAGTGGCGCGTGCGCTCACCTCAAAGGCCGGGTACGTGGCGAGGCGCACCACATGACGCTCCCCGGAGCCCCGTGCAAACACGCGCCCCTGCACACGCGCGTCCACGTACGCAGCTAGCAGGTCCCAGTTCGTGCGCTCCAACGCGTCCCAGCGTCCAGGCGAGGCTGCCACCTCCGCCGCGGATGGCTGCGACCCAGATGGCTGTGACCCAGATGGCTGTGGTGACCCAGATGGCTGTGACCCAGATGCCCCGGCCAGCGTGCGTGCCAGCTCGGCGGCTGTGTCGCTGCGGTCCGCTTTACGCAGGCGCATGAGGGACTCCTGAGCCTGCAGCTTGGCAAGCGCCTGAGGGTCCATCTCCATCAAGATCTGCGCAGCGCACAACGCATGCAAACGGCAGGGCTTGCAACAGGATGCCGGTTGTAACCCATTAAGGTCTGCACGACGCACAACGCATGCATAGGTCATATACTGCAGGGCTGGCAACAGGATGCCAGTTGTAAGCAAGGAAATCCTCAGCCGAAAGCGTGAGAAGTGCGCTGCGGCGCAGGGCATCTCAGCATCCGCAACGGCCACATGGAGCCACATGGCCGCTTTGAGACCAGGCCATAAGATACTGACGGGGCGAGTGACCGCATACCACCAACACCGTGAAGCGCAGATCGAGCCTTACACATGGTGACCCAAATCACTGCTTGCAAGCGCTTGATTGGCAGCGCGTACGCAGGCAGTTACACGCACCTCTAGCAGCGCATGCTTCTTTTCGCCGTTCGCCATCTCCCGCATAATCCCGCGAGACTCGGCCACCATCGCGTCCGCTCCGCGGTACGCTACCGCCAGCCGCCGCAGCCGCCGCAGATCCTCCACAGACAGGCCCGCTTGCTGATCTGGGTCCTGCTGATCTGGGTCACGCGGCTGCGGCCCCGGTTGCCGTGTCGATGCTGATGCTGCTGGTGTCGCGCCGGACGCCAAGGAAGCAAGCTGGCGCAGTAGCGCGGCCTGCGCTGTTTCAAACTCTGCCAATGCGTCCAGCAGCGCATCCTGCTGGGCCCCGGAGAACTCCAGGAAGCCAAACACATCCAACGGAAGCACGTGCTTTGCTGTCGGCCCCGATGATGACTGTCCGTCTTCTTCCTCTCCGCTTGGCGCATCGTCCTGGGTAGGGCTGTCGACACCGGCTGGTGACCCCTCAGCCTGCTGCTGCTGCTGCTGCTGCTGCCGCCTGGCGCTGGCCACCGCTGCATGCTTGGGCCCGCGATACTCAGCGTCCAGGCACGCACGCGCCAGGTCCACGCCAAGCACGTTTAACCGGCTGCTGACCTGCGTACAACACGGATGCGGCATGCATGCATACACGTGGTGTGTGTGTGCATCCAGGGAGATGTGTGTTTTGCATGGCGTGTGGTATGGCCTGCATGCATGGCGCATGGCCGGCACGTGTGTGCACGCGTGTGATGCACACTGTCGCAT
Source organism: Chlamydomonas asymmetrica (assembly GCA_001662385.1). Classification (NCBI taxonomy): domain Eukaryota; kingdom Viridiplantae; phylum Chlorophyta; class Chlorophyceae; order Chlamydomonadales; family Chlamydomonadaceae; genus Chlamydomonas; species Chlamydomonas asymmetrica. The sequence goes on from BDDA01000069.1 coordinate 13,171, forward strand.
GCATGTGGCTGACGTGGCGCCGCAAGCCGTCTACGACACGACACTCGTGCCACACAAACATCCAGCAGCCACGACCGGAAGCAGCTAAAATTCGATTTTGTATGAGCAGCGCGGTGATCCGACTGCATCACCAACCATACACTGGCACAGTAGCAAACGGTCAGATAGGAAAAGTACTGCGGGTGAGCATGCGCATAATGATCACCCGTGCAGTGGCGCCTGCTTGCCTGTGGCAGCAGCTTGAGGACCGCGCCGCGCTCCCGCACGCCCATCGCGTACACCGTACGCTCCAACAAGTCATCGCTCATCCCCGCCAACGCGCCCTCTACAGCCGCCAGCGCCTGAGAAACATCATCGCCGGCCTCGGCACCCGCTGTTGATGCAGCAGGCGAGCTGGCTGACGCGTGGCTCAGGATCTCAGCGGCGGCAGCGGCGCCCACTTGCGTTTGCGCCAGCCGGTCGAGCAAGCCTCGTTGACGCAGCGCCGCGACGAGCGCGCCTGCGGCGCGCGACGCCGCCGTCGCCGCACGCTGATGCTCGAGCGGGCCCTGCGACGCCGCCAGGAACGGCTCCAACGCGGAGAGCACCTTCCCAGCAGCTGCTTCGAAAGCTGTGAGGTCCAGGCCCGCTGGCGTTGCTGCCACTCCTTCCTCCTGCTTTGCCCCCTCCGCTTCCCCGGCGGTCGCAGGCATGTCGCTGGCAGCAGGCGATGACGCTGATAGCGACGCTGCAAGCTGCTTAACAGCCTGCAGGTCTCGCAAGAGGCTATCACGCAGCGCGCTCAGGTCGTAGCCGTGGCCCTCAAGCAGCTCCAGCAGCGCCAGCTGAGCGCCCTCCGCGGTCCTGGCGGCGCGCCGCAACGTGCGGTGCGAAGCATACGTGGAGCGGTTTACAGCCGGAGGCGCTGCAGCTGGCGCTGGCGCGGCTGGTGTGGAGGATGGTGCTGAGGGTGAAGAGGTGGAGGCCGCTGCATTTGAATCCGCTCGTTCCGCTGATGGCGATTGCGCTGGTGACGAGCTGTCGGCGGGCGTTGAGCTTGGTGCGGAGGCTGGTGTAGGTGCTTGTGTGGTGGAGCGCATGGGGTTGAGGGTTTCTGGGTGGATCAGTCGCAAGTCGTCCAAGTATACTGGCAGGCCGTATGCAGCGAGCGGACCCTGGAGCAGCTGCCCAGACTCGATCTGCTGCGCCTCGATCTCCTGAAGGGTTAGGTTAGAGGGGGGAGGGGGGAGGCGGGGGGCAAGCGACTAGTGATGGGTCGAACGCCGAACGGTCACTCACACCGTGCTGGACTTCCGAATGCACATGGGGCGGGGG
>BDDA01000069.1:15413-50603 GCA_001662385.1 Chlamydomonas asymmetrica
ATTGGCATGGGGCGTTCTCATGGGACCGCCTGCCTGACACTGCTGTCATGCAACAGCCATGTGGCAGTGGTGCACACATCATGAACCCACATGCAAGCGCTACGCATGCAGGCGTGCATGGCGGCGGTGCCAACCCACCTTCAGCGCCAGGATTGCCAGCACACGCTGCTTGCGTATGCGGAACTTATCAGCCAGCGCAGGGATCGTCCACCTGCAGGCAGGAGCACGTGTCGGTGTGTGCGTTGGCGACGATGCTTTTACGGACATGCGTTCCGTCATACGTGCTGCACTGAGAGCTTTGCCTGTGGCCCAGGTACCCAGCGTGTCTGTTTCAGCTGGCCGGTGCTTGGCTTACGACTCACTGTTTCGGGTCGCTTGCTCGCAGCAAGTAAATCAGGTTGCGAGTGTAGTCTGACAGCCTTGCGTCCCTATGGGTCTCTTGCAGCGCGTTTCCGGCATATTCGTATTTGTACCAGTATACCTGATATCAGGGAACAAACACGCAGACATCAGGGAACAAACACGCAGGGTCAGGTACAGCAGGCTTGACGGCAGTGTGCAAGCATTGATGATGGCAGCCGTGGCAGCATCACTCTCAGCTGAGCGGCACGGCAAGCAGATGATCTGTAAAACGCACATCTGGTGTGGGAGCCTCACCTCGTTGGAGAGTTGGTGCCATACCATGTCCACCGTTATCTCGCCAAACGGGTTTGTGCCAACATCATCGGCGACGCCAGTGCGCGGGTCACCGATCAGCTCAAACACCTGCTGAGGTGCGTTCTTCATAGCTAAATCTTCACTTATGCTAACGTCATTTCTGGGCCTGACTTCTACCTGACCAGTACCAGACCTGGCCATTTGGTTCTGTCCAGCTCCCTGGCTGGGCCCAGCCGCAACCCCCTCATCGCGCCTGCCGCTACGCAGCTGCTGACCGCGCGGCACTGAGGCCACGGCCTCCCTTCGACGTCCTCGTCCAGCATCCCTGCGCCGTTCGCCTGACGCCCCTGACGTCGAAGCATAGTCCCGGGCTAAGCCGGGTGTAGTGCTTGTTAAGCCACAGCTGAGCAGGTCCTGGTCCACAGCACAAGCTCTCAACACTAAGCTGAGTGGCTCTAGTTGAACAGATAGACCGGGCAGCAATCGCAGTAACAGCTCTGGTGCACTACGCCTTAACATCCGTCACGTGACGCACTGCCGCAGGTGGCGGTCAGCGTTGTGTGTACCCTTACAGCCACCTCAACCACACAACCAGCCTAGAGTGCAACATACGCCGGCAGTGGCCTTCCAATGCGCAGGCAGCATGCATGTGTAGGCATAAATCATTGCTGCATGTTGAAATGGCAGGGCAGGGCAAGGGCCAAGGGGGGAATGGGGCAAATGATACACTGTCAACATCCGGTCAAATTGGACCACTGGCCATGCATGCGATACAGCTCCTGGAAGGCCATCCAAGAACAGCCCGACCTTGAGAAGTCTCTCGGTTGGCCCACAGCTTACATTTGTTTGCCACACACTGCGCGTGCATCATCCCTCGCCCTCCCGTTCCCCACTCCCACTGGCCCCTCCCCTGCAAAGGGCAAACCCATCACAGGGGCTAGCGACCACGGTCATTCATTCAATCGAACAGTTGTAAACTGCACGCCACCACATCACTTACAGCCGCTTGTACTTTACAGTGCAGCATAAGTGCATAACGCATGCCTCACCAAGCATGTCGTCAACATCAACGGGTCAGGGGTTAGCCGCATCAAACCCACCTCTTGCCCAGGTGCCGCCCTCTGCCGCACCAACCAAACCCACACGTCATGCATCCATCCAACACTGTATGCTCAACTGGCTAACATGGAGCACCCAGCAAGGGCTGTCGACCGCATGGCGATATACACATGCGCTCGAGCAGGCACACCCAGGCCGGCTTGCATGGCGGTGAACCATGCCCAAGGCTTGCCAGCCACTCAATTGCTGGCCTGTATGTGCAACAGTCCAGAAATCCAAATACGTGTAGGATTCCAAAGTCGATACCTGGCCTGCCACACATGTGGTGGCCCTACGGTCGCCAAACGGCTGGGCTAGCTGCTACTTTCCTCGCATGTAGATAATACTTCATGGTTCACACCATCCGAAACGGGCGCGCACGAAGGCAGTGCATGCCCTGTCTTGAAGCGCTGCTCCACATAGTGACACCACCTCCGCCCGGCTGACGCTTGACCGCATATTGGCGTGCAACGTCCTGTACGCCCGGCATTCACACACACTCACCCAACACAGGGCCCAGCACTCCAGCCAGCGGGCTGACCACTGGGCCCGGGCTACTGCCGAAACCAGTGCCTGCTGATGAATGGGCATGCTGGAGTGACAACCTGTCAGTCGCATTCCTCACTCTTTCCCTCTGCCTGCATCCACCACAACATTCAATTGCCGGTGCAGAGGGCTGGTGTGCAAAAGCACAGAGTTGTGCATTCCTACCTTTCATTATGTTCCCTAAGACGCTTGGGAACAGCGGAGCAGACCATCAGGGACCTTGACGCTGAGTCCGCTCCCAGCTGGAGCGGATGACGGCAACCAGCAAAGTTTGTGAGGCCAAGGAAGCCATCGCAGGCCTGGAAACTGAGCTTGCAAAGTGCCGTGAAGCCACTGCTGCTTACAAGCCACAGAACGGCAAGCTCGTCCTCCACCAAATGACCATCAACAAGCTTGTGCGGGTGTTCATGAAGGGCAAACACGGCCAGACTCTGTCTCCCTCTGACGCCTGCTTCATCAACCTGAATAATCTGCAGAAGGCGACGGATAGGGTAGCACTGCAGCAGTATTTGGCAAGCAAGCCTGGGCTAGAGCTGGGCTTGGACCTGCTAACGACAACTTTCAATGCAGAAGCACATCCGTTGGCGCTACCTTATGGTGTTATGGACACGCGGTCTGAGGCCATTGGCATGGCATACCTTAGGGAGTGCTTCCGACGCCTTCAATTTCCGCCCTGCGATTGAGTGCGTGCTGGATGCCCTGGATGCCCTGGAGGACCTGTCCAGCAAGCTGGGTGAGAGCTTATTTGTGTTCACCGCAGCTCCACCAAAGGTCACTTGAGGGTGCACCACCACGAGCAAGGTGAGGCCTTGTGTAAAGGAGTTTGGTTCCGGAGCCGGTGTTGCGCTTTTGACACGCAGTCATGATGCCCTGTGGGTGTCCTGTTGTAGGATGCTGTTGACTCTCACGCAGTACAGAGTGTCGCACAAGAGTGTGTGCAGGCGTTGCTACCTTTGGCGGTCAACTGTGCGTTTACTATTCAGCTCAAAAGCCTCAAGAGGCATTTGCAGTCGGTACTCGGTAGCACACGCAGGGGACTGAAGGACTTGGTTGGGTCTGCCGATTGACTTTTGTGGTGGTCTCTGCTGCATGCGCTGTCTGCAGGTTCCTATCCCAGGAACCGCAGCCTCATGTGACAGAAGCTCCTATCCGCACTTGTACTTTGAAGGCAGTTGTCGGGTGCTGGCTTGGCAACGTACTGTGCAACACTGTGGCCTGCGGTAGGCAGCCAATGGATCGTATTTGTTCTCATTGGGCCGCACTGCATATGACATGGAACCTGATGATCGCATGCTTTGTTGGGTCAGCACGCACTGCTGACTCAGCAGACTGATGGTGAGGTGCACAGGTCACCCTGACGTGGTAACCTGTGCACCTGCCTCACATGTCATGCAGGCGCATGTGCACAGAAACCAGGATGTGTACAGGATGCAAAACAGCACCCTTGATTGGCGGTCACCTCTCTATGTGTACCCTTAGTCCCTTACAGCCACCTCAACCACACAACCTGCCTAGGGTGCAACATACACCGACAGTGGCCCCTCATTCGTTCGCAACGCGCTAGCAGAATGCTTGCCTGCCCACAACTGACTACATATTGGCTGCATGTTGGTAGGGATAGGCAGGGGCAAATGATTAGAACCACAGTGACCCAGTCAACATCCGGTCAAGTGAACCACATTGCAATCCAACATCTCTTGGGGGCCCATCCAAGAACAGCCTGACCTAGAGAAGCTCGGTTGCTAGGTTGGTCCGCAGCTCTTGTTCGTTGGCCATACACTGCCGTGCATCATCCATCTTCCTCACCCTCACCGTTTCCCCCTCCCGATTCCCCTGTAAACCCATCATAGGGGCGACTGAGCTTGTCGCTCATTCGGGGGGTCGTATGTAGCCTGCACGCCACCACATCATCTAGACCAGTAGCTGCTGCGGCCTGCCGATGCCTTAGCACCCTCTGACGTGTAAAGTGCTGCAACAGGCTGACTCACGGCTGTATGAATTCTGCAAACATGAGGGTACGCAGCGAGACTCGCGGCCCGGGCAGGATCGTGCCTCGAGCGACCGTGGCAGCAGCAGCAGCCGCAGGAGCCACAAGCAGTGCTGCAGCTGCGGATGCTTTCCAGGCTGCTGCTGACAGTCCCCCATCCCTTGCTTCTGACGGTGCACACGGCACGTCGACAGTCAGCCCAGGCGGTGCGGCGGCCGCAGCATCGGCCGCAACAACGGCCGCTGCAGAAGTCCGTGCCGCAGGTGACACACCCAGGCCTGTTGCTTCCTCTCGAGGACCGTTGAAGCCACCTACGGTGTCGCCCATGAGCATTGTAAAGGTCCATAGGTAAGGGCAGCATCACCATCGATTCGGTGTCCTACATTCTTTTGACCGCGCTATCAACCGCATGCAGTGCGTCGGGAGTGACGTGCTGCGGCTGGCCTCAACGCCTGATGCACAGCGGCACCCAGGCGCATCCTGTCAGCTACCCCATTGTAGCTGCAATGCTGTGGTGCATGACAATGCGATGATGCACGACCACGAGAAGGCAGCAAACACATGCACTCCACGCACCCTTACACCCCAACATCCTCCCCATGCATCGACTTTGAACATTGAACTCATCCATGAATCGTGTGCTTGGCCAAGCCGTGGAAAGTCAATCAATCAATCGATCACGCATTCCACGTGATGTCGGCATCATGGCATGCGGCTGTGTTCTCTGCTCAGGCCCCTTGCGGGGTCGTCCCCCGCCTGGCCGCCGCCCCGCTTCCCCCGCTTGAACTGCGCTCCCCAGCCGCTGCACAGCTGGCGGGTAGGCGCTGTGGTGCCTCCCGGCGTGACACGCGCGCTGAGGGCCGGGCAGCCGCTGTGCTTTCGGGCGGCGCTGTCAGCGAAGGAAACCAAAGACACATTCTCCGCCCTGCTGGCACACGTGAGTGCGTTGTGATGAGCTGGCTGCCAATGTACATTTGGTTGCCGTTTTGTCATTCTGGTGCAATGCATACATGGAAACGCCATCAAGGCTTGAGATGCCGTAAGGTGTGTAGCCTCAAGGCAGATGCAAGCGACGGGATGATGATGGCGCTTGGCTATGCTGCGGTGGTCGCATTCCCATGTCCCAAATCCCCACACGGCGTGTACGACGTGCACATGCTCAAAGTAGAGTTGTGGGCCTGTTGCAACCTTCACGCATTTGCAAGCTCCAGAGCATGTGAGCACCAAGGCATGCAATTACGCCTCTACAATCAGCTGCAAAGCCCCCGAGGCTCATTACTGAACCTGCCGCTGCTGCGCCTGCCTGCTGTGGTGTGCTGTCATGCTGTGCTACCCCCTCCCGCCGTAGATGCGCGTTCCGCCCCCCGATCATGACCCCTGCATCGCACCAGCCTCCGCAGCCTTGCCAAAGGCGGGTGCCGGAGCGGCATCTACTGGTGCATCTGAAGCGAGCCCGAGTCCTGTTGGTGTACAAGGGACCGCTGCGGAGAGTGCACAGCCTGGCAGCGTGAGGGTGTGGTGCTCCAGGGGTGACGTACACAGGTGAGCGGACAAGCTGCATGCAGGTGTCATAAGTGCGGTGCGTAAAGGTGACATGCATGAGGCTGGGGATTGTGGTACGGTGGCGCCTTGCGCTCTTCAGTCATCACAGCTGGTGTGCTTCCACTCAAATGGTGCACCAGGTGCATGATGCAGTGAGACTGGCTCCTTTATTTTTCCAACGTTCTATGTGCTTTTTCCGGTTTGTCCGAAGGCCTCATGTGCGAGGGCCATTGCTTCGCTCAGGGCCCCCGGCTGATGCACACACCAACACCAACACACACCAAACTGGATGCGGAAAGCTGGAAGGCCTGCCTCACACTCAGTCAGCTGAAGCCATACCTAACATGCCCCAACACTCCAACAGTGGGCATTATGTCGCTGCTGTACTGCTGTACTGCTGCTGCTGCTGCTGCTGCGTTCAATACTACCTGCTGTCGCAGGTTCTTGCTTGCAAACCGCTTGAAAGCGGCGGCCTGCGTAGGAGGGCTGTACCGCACCCGCAGCCCCGAAACCAAACAGATGACAACCGACGACATTGCCAGCGCCGCGGTCGCGCTTAAGTGCATGGAGACTTGGAGCGACCACAAACTCTACATGCAGGTGCGCAAGCTGACATGATGGTGTATTTCCGCAAGGCGCCGGGCCCCGCAGCGGTGTTTGCTCGTCATGCACTCATATACACATGTGTCGTACACACGCACACGTTGATGCTGATAGCCCAGGCAACAGACGCTCCGGGCACATGCGCCTGCAGGTGCAGGCATGCGTAAGGCTGCATTGGGTCATATGACTGGTTTGTCAATTCCCCCTGCGCTGACTTGCACATATACAGCAATGAATTAACACCAGTAACATTTCATCCATTGGCCTCGTCACGGTGCTCCAACTTGCAAACGCTACACGCTCTTGTGCACGCTTCACAGCCCCATGGGAATCGCACTGCATTGACCCACGGGCGCCTTTTTCTGACACATGCTACAGGTGGACCTGTTGAAGGTGCATGTGAGGCATCCGGAAGGAACGCACTCAGGCGGTTACGGTTTTGGATGCAGCCCGGGATCTGCCCCCTCAGAAGCGGCGCTGCCATGGCAGGCGCACTGCCTTGGGAGCATGTGGCAGGCACAAGTCAAGGTACACACACAGCAAGCAAACTGGCGTTGTGCAGTGTGCATTGCCTGCAAGGACGCTGCCAGCATGCAGGACACAAAGCATGATGCGGGTGTGATGATTGCATGCATGCCGGCTGCACACATGCAAGTACATGCATCGCTGATGGCCATACCGGTGCCATACGACTTGCTGCACATGCAGTAGGGCCTGCCAGGCCCCTGCGTGGCCAGTTGGTCATGATTGGGCTGCATGCGGCAAGCGCATGTGGTAGCCAGTACAGCGGAATGCATGCGTGTCCAACCGCTGTGTGGCGTGCTCGCAGGGGGCGCTTGCGCCGCTGCTCAGCTGGGTTGCCACGGACTTCTGGCATCGTGTGTGGGCGGTGTCTGAACTACCGCACGCACCAGGATCTGGACCTGGATCAGAGATTTCAGCCGCGTGCCCTTACAGCGGGGCAACCCTGGGCCTGGACTGGGGCTCGGCAGACGCCCTGCTGCCCGCCAAGTATGAGCCTGGCAACGACCGTTTGATGATCCAGGTGAGACAATTGATTGGTTGGTTTTGCACCCTGCACCCTCGCAGGCCGTTAGTGGGGGGTGAGGCGATTGCGATCCGGGCTGCGCTGACAAGTTAGCTGCTCCAGAACACATTGTTGTACAAAAACAGTACCGTAAATGGCGTTCTCAAGCAGGCCAATGGACACGACAGGCATTCTGCAGCCTGTCTGTCATGGCGCACACACGCAGGTTACGCAGGCCTGCTTAGACGCGTTTGCCCCGGTGCGGTCACCTAAACGTGAGAGTGCTTGTCGTTGACGGAGGCAACAACAGACTGCAAAATAGCGGTCACGTTTTTGAATGCTCTGCTGACAATTCAAGCGTGTGAGGCACTGCCGTCTATGGATGCTCTCGCCATACGTTCATATCACCACGCCTGTGGTAAGACACCTGACTGCCTTGGCCATCATCGGCACCGCCACCCATCCCATGTTACACGCATGTGCAAGCAGGTGTCGGGCTCACGGCGCGTGCTGCTGCTGCCCCCCGGCGAGTCCTTCACTGCGGCGTCGCCCTTCCCTGTAGTGCACGCGTACGACACGTACAGCCAACCGGCCGTGTGCCACACGCTGGTGCATGAGACGCCGAGCGTGGACCTGCCCCGCGCAACGGCCATGTACAACAGCCTCTGGCCCAGCTTCCAGGAGGTGGGGTTTGCTTTTGGGGGTGCCTCCCAGTTTGCTTCCTTTGTCCTTGACAGCCGGCAGGATTGCCGCCCGCTGCGCGAACCGTGAATGGCCCTGTTACCATTTCTGGTTTATGTATTGAGTTCCACGCCGCCTACTGAGTTCCTTTGAGATTGGGAGGCTTGAGGAAAAGGCACACCGATGCATTCTTTGCCACAGCCCTGCATGCCGCACGGTAGCATGCATGGGCCTGCATCTTGCAACTAACAATCTGCACCTGCTGGCCGTCATTTTCCACTGATTCCCCTGTTTCCCCTGCAGGCGAGCGGCGGCCTGACGGCGGAGCTGGTGCCGGGTGACGCGCTGCTGGTGCCTGCGGGGTGGTTCCTGCACACGGAGCTGCTGGATGAGGCGCACAACGTAGCGGTGGTGGTGGCGTGTGAGCCTGACCCACGCATGCGGCGCATGTCTCAAGGTGAACGCGCGAATGGCGGCTTGCCTTGGTCAGCCACTTCCTTGTAAACAAGTGCTTGGCATACATCCATGGACACATGTTGCACGGGAGCATCGAACACTACCGTGACTTTTGTGAAGCATCGGGAAACAAGGGCATTGTGCTGGCATGCATCATGCAACTTTGCATGAATGCATCCGCATGGCGTTGATGGCGTTGTGCATTGTGCTTGCAGGCTCGGCGGAGCTGCACCTGTCCCGCGTGGTGGAGACCTGCGTGCTGATGTGTGACGTGCCGCCGGCGCGCCTGGCGCGCACGCTGCATGCGCTGGCGCACTACCACACCCTGCGCGCGTGGCAGCACCGCGCACGGCAGCGCATGCTGCTGAGGCCCGCACAGCAGCAGCAGCAGCAGACGCAGCAGCGCAGGTCATCATCTCAGGGGCCGCCACCTAACACTCACTGCAGCGGCAGCTGTCCCACCCCGGCAGGTAGTGGCGACAAAGCTGGCAGGAGCCCTGCTGGAGACGCTGAGGGTGCTCCAGCAGGGCTCATGCCTGACCAGCAGGGCTGCCAGCCTGAGAGCGCCAAGGACACCACCCTTGACCGTGAGCATGGCTCCACGCTTGAAACCGCGCGCCACAACAGGACCGACAGCAGCGCCATGGATCACAACAACGCAGCCAGCGACAAAGACATGAGCCCAAAACCAGGCAAATACAAATCCAAGGATCTCCAACCCGAGGTTCAAGAGGAGCTGCCGGCGGATCTCAGCGACGAGGTGCTGCAGGAGCTGGCGCGTATGTTTGACCCCGCCACGCAGTCCGGCCGCAGCATGCAGGAGCTCTACGACTTCCTGGCAGAGCACGCAACGCGCGTGATGCATGCACGCCTCGGCCTGGCACCAGCGCCGCTGTCGCCATCCACGTCAGCAGGGCACGCGCCCGACGCTGGTGGTGACGGCAACGGTGTCAGCGGCAGCAGCGCTGGCAGAGGCGTCGCTACAGAGGCAGCGCCGCTGCTTGCATCTGCCGAGCACTGGAGCCGTTGTGATGTGGCGGCGGCGGTGGCGGGGTTTCTGAAGGGCATGTGCGGTGGGGGCCGCCTGGAGTCTACCAGCTGGGTCGATCGGGTGAGTGCGTGAGCGTGAGTGAATTGCGTGAGTATGAGTGTGAGGGTGAGGTGCACAAAACGATGCGCCGCTGGGCAGTCAAATCTGCGCTTGACTTGCATCGATGTCCATCTTTATGCATCTCTTCCCCCGCCATGCAGCTGTGTCGGGAGCCTGAGGTGGTTGCGGAGGCGCGGATGTGGTATGATGACTGGCGCAGCGACGCCGAGACGCAGTGGCCGGAGCTCTTCCGGCTGCAGGTTCGTGCAAAACTCTGCATGGCTAGGTAGCGTCTTTGCGCTGCAGGGGCTTTGCCAGTTTGCCACCTATTTGATGTTCCTGCAAGGTGGGTTGCGGTTGAGCGTACTGTGCTTGCCCTGCATCCGACCCCTTCGGGCGTGGGCGGGTGAACGCAAGGGCAGCAGGCGCTGCATGCACGCATGCGGAACGTGTGCGCCATGATCACGCTCACACACAAGTTTACACCATGGCGTATTCGGTGCATGTAGGCACGCCTGCTGCCCAAGGCTGCATCATTTTCACCATGCACGCGGCTTGCCAGGGATAAGCGTTTCCCAGGATACGGCCTTGCCAACCTGTGTAGCATCGGAGAGGTGGTAATGCTGTCTATGATACCAGAGGGGAACCACAACGACCGACCTTGTGTGGCATGCTGCAGATTCATGACAAGGAAGAGGAGTCTCGTGCGACCACGCTGCGGCCTGCTGGCAAGGCCCTGCTGTTGACAGGAGGGCACAAGCCAGCGCTCCCATCAACCTGAGTGTTTAACTGTTGTACTCAGGTTGTCACAGGTTGTTTGGGGCGTTGTTGAACCGCGTTTTGTTCCATCAGGCGCCCAAGAAGGATGAGCACCCGCAAGCCTCTGGGCATCATGCAGGCATCATAGCAGCAAGAAATCTCATTCCTCACAACAACACGGGACTGTATTTGCACACAGTCTCGTGCCGCTTCTGTGCGAGTGTGACCTGCTGTCCTTGCCTGTTTAACTTCCGCACACCCTGTAAACCTTCACCTGCCTGCTTGACAAGTTCCCTTTGAGACCACGACCCACAAAGAAGGGCGAAAATCCCACATAGGACTAAGTGTAGGCGTAGCACCTGTACCTGCCCATCGTGAAAAGTACTTTGCACCGCAGCAGCGCGGTTACGAAACGCTGGAGGAGAGCGAAATAGCTGCAATCAAGACACGAGGTACAGGTCAGATGTGGTTCAGCTTAAGTGTTGTCATAACGCTGCAATGTGCATCATTGTGGTGTCCCACTTGCTCACTTGCTCAGCGACGCACTGATTATGCACGGTCCACGTTGAGTTGGTCATGTACCGCGTGCGCGCACATTGAACAGGCACACAAAAGTTTATATATGCATTCGTTTATTGAATGGGTGCACCATAAGAAAAACTGTCTGATCTGATACGCGCTCAAGCCAGTCAACTTGAGAACCCAGTCCAACCATGCCCACCAGCAAGCTTCACATCGAGACAAGCATTGATGCCACGCCTGAGGCAGTGTGGAAAACCTTCTCGGATTTAAACAGTGTCCACACCTGGAACAACTGGCTCAAGGTGCGTGTTGCACGGACTTGCCTTGGCTCAACCTTCTGCTTACTTCCGTTGTCCACATCCCTTAACTTGGGTTGCCTCTGAGTCCTGGCTGTGCCAAACCTTTGTCTATCTCGAAGATTGAGGCTCCTGCTGACTTACAGACTGGTGGGACCCTCCACACGACGATGGGTTTCAAATCAAAGAGCCCTCAAAAGTTCACGCCCAAGGTGAGTACAAGTGATAGGCCGTGAACGACTTGCCGACAGTGCAATGCCACTGCTTTCCTTACATGCGCATTTCTTTAACATAGCGGCACAACCCTTGGATGATCAGGCGGCGGTTGCCAGTTGATGCTTCTCGAACGGCAAACCTGATGCCTTGAAGCGTGCACCTGTTGCGTTGTGCTGCCACAGGTCCTTGCGTTTGGCAAGCAGGACGACGGTGCGCACGAGCTGAGGTGGAGGGGCAAGCTGTGGAATAGCGAGTGGTTCTTCGTTGGGGAGCACTACTTCCGTGTAGAGCCCGATGGCAGCAAGACCAAGTTTGTGCACGGTGAGCGCTGAGCTCAGCACGCTTGCTTGGCCACCCCACCTCACTGTTGCACCTCAGTTATTATAAGCTTGCCTAGTGGCTCTGACATGTCTGCTCAGGACACCATGGCTTCATGCAAGTCGTGACCGTGTTCGGGTCAAGCATGTGACTTGGCACGCTCCCTGTTGCGCACCCGCAGGCGAGAATTTCAACGGCCTGCTGATCCCCTTGGTGGGTGGCATGCTCGCCAAGGTCAAGACGGAGTTTCAGGACTTCAATGACAAGCTCAAAAGCAAATGCGAGGCGGCTGCATGATGCCGTGACTGACATCCAGCAGGCCGCATGTCAATGACCTTGCATCTTGTACAACTCAAAACCTATGCTGCGCGGGGGATTCATACGGACTTGGCATTAGAACGCAAGTAGAATGCCTCTTTTATATGCATTCCAACCTCCGGCAGCTGCAGGTGTGCTCTGCATATGCAGGTGCTGAAATCCGCCCATCATACGTCAGCAGGGCCTGCAATGTCCTGCCTAGTGCCTACCTGCCAAAACTGCCTTGCACCTAGCTGTTGAGCATCATACCTGTGTATTATTGTCATGCACTTCAGTATCACCTGCTGAGCTACTTTCTCCTTCTCATCCCCTCGTTTGCTGGACCCTTTAGCCCCAGTCATCTTCTATTCAAGCATGCAAGTCACCTCCCGCGAATTGTCTTCCTCCCACTCGAACCTTCTACTTTTGTACGCGCAAATGTTGAAATGTGCTATGCGCCGCCTGACACTCTTGTGTACACTATCACACCTCCGCCCTCACGCCTCCTGCAGTCCTGGCGTTTGTGTTTGTGGTGCCGAGCGTGAGGGCACAGGTGCGCCACCCGTATGGACACAGTTTGCACAGCGCCTTCGTGCACAAGCCGTCACGCCGTATTGATCACTGAGGTAGTTGTGGCAGTACCGGTATGTGCGGTATTTTCAGGCATTTATTGAGCACTGAGGCATCGCACAAATTCATACTGGCATGTATTTGAGGACGGCAGCTTGAAGTGCAGCGTTCCATGTATAGCGACTGCGGCCTAGAGTGCCAGCCGCTTAACCCCATGCTACCGTGTATAGCTTGCCGCCACCCCCTGCCTTAATTGCTGCCATGGGCCAGGAGGCTGACACTGACCGCCGCTCCCCGAACCTGCATATTACTGCATCCTGTAACTTGTAAGCACTCTACTGCCCAGTCTGACCTTGTTGCTATATGCCTGAACGGGCAGGGGGGGGGAAGTGTGTGCCGCATGCTTGTTCCCCAGCATCTCAATGCTAGGCAGTCACAGGACTTGGGCGCACACTCGGGATTTGTGCAGGGATCCGGACATAGCCGTAACCTGCTGGCCAGCTGCAGCGCACGCATGTGTTAATGCGCGGGGGAGAGTCGGGTGACAAGCAGATCCACACCTGAGGGAAATTAATTGATGATCAAGCGACGCAATCGCTGGCTTGTTTGCCTCAAACCAGATCTGGACAGGTGAGTCCATGGCAGTTGTGTGCCCACACCCTTCACATGTGAACTAGCCAACACTGTTGTAGCGCACAGGCCACCTGCCTGGCAGCACGCGGGCACCAGCCGCTCTGCTCTGGGTGCGCGCCACAGTGGGTTTAGCGGCCAATGTGCTGCCTTGATGCGCACAAGGCGCCCAGGCTGCACTGCACGCTGCCGGTTTGACCACGAGACCCACTGCCACGCACAAGATGACACGCGTTGGCACAAACCGCACAATGCCGAAAGCCGCGGCGGAGAGCAGTGGTGCAGTGCTGCTTACAGTGGATGCATGAAGGATGCATGTGCAGGATGCATGTGTTGGAATTGCAATTGGTGGTGCCCGTTGGCCCTCACGCTGCCCCGCCCTGCTCCGGGACCCAGGGCGGGCACCGCAGCAAGCCACACTCGAGCAATCATTGCTCCATGAGCTCAACACGCGCCACCAGGATGCGGACACTCAACCCAACACCTCCGCACAAGTGCATACCCCCATGCGTGTCCTGCCTCAACCGCCAAGCACCTCGTGCCACAAAGCGTTTGCGGTGATGGAGTAGCGGTGATGGAGTAGCGGTGATGGAGTAGCGGTGATGGAGTCATCGGTTCTGCAGCATCAGTTCTGCGGAGCCTGGGTGTATTCGCGGTAGTGAGGGTGCCGCCAGCGGTGCTTCACGCTGGGCGGCTGCCCTTGCCCCTGCGGGCCGCCAGCAGCCTCCGACCCTCCCTGCAGCCCTTGTGCCTGCGGCCCCGCTCGCCCAGGGCCGGCGCCGCCGCCCAGCCGGATGCCGCCGCCCGCTTGCGTCTGAGCCGCACGGCGCGCCCCTTGGTAGGCTAGGAACAGCAGAGGGATCGCCATGCCCACGGTCAGCATGCCCCAAAGCTCCGTGGTGCTGAGCCCTTGTGTGCTGCTCCTGCTCTTACGCGCGCTGCTGCTGCTGCGGGTGCGCGCGGGTGCGCAGATGTCCCTGCGGTGCTGCGGTGTGCCGTCGTAGCAGTCGGCCCCATCCGATGCTGACAAGGGCAAACCTGCAGGCGGGTGCATGTCCAGCATGCGGCATGGGCGCTTGCTTTTTGTTATCATGCTCATGCAAAAGTCTTCAGACTGCTGCGCACGCCATTGCGTGTTGAACCAACGAACCTGTCCTTGCCACTAAGCGGCACACTGCCATGCACACTTGATAACACAGTGCAGATCGGTGCTGTAAAAACTCACTGGGATAGGCCATGGATTCAGGTGCTAAATCCCTGACAATGCTGCCGAAATGCTGCCCCGTGACATGCTTGCATGGCCATGGCATGTGAGCCTCCAGATTCAGCAGTGAAAATGCCGTGTGGGGGCCTTGAATTGCAGCAGTACGACCCACCTGCCAGCTTGCAAAGCTCCTCACCACTTCCAGCAAGCGTGCTGAGGCGCGAGCATATGTGATGCACGCTCGCTCCGCCGTGCGCTGGGCACGGCACCAGCTGATCCGAATTCCCGAACCCAAAGAACTCGTCCTTGCAGGCGCTGTACCAGCTCCTGCAAGCACTTGGACATACGCCTGAGCGCAGCCCTACCCCCACCTGCACCACCAGCAACGCAAGCGCAAGCGAACGTCGTGCGCATGCATGAGTGACACGCGACGGTACTGGCGCAGGGAACATCAAGCACAGAACCTTACCTCTGGGTGACAAACCCTGCAGGCCATCTTTGTAAGCCACCCTGTACACTCCCTGCTGAATGTTGCGTCTTCAAGCGCGTGGTGAAGCGGTCTGTACAGCGACATCGCTATGCTCCGGTTACAGCAGGAACAACTGAACTGTGAGCACAGCGGGAGAGTCGCGTGCTCCGGCCTTGTATAGGGAGGACTTAGTGGCAGTCCTTCCTGCAGAGTTCAGGTCAAGAAAGAAAGCGAAATGCTGTGGAGCAGGTGTTGGGGTATGCTGCCGGTTTGAGTGTGGTGGTTGTTCCCACGTGCCAGGCGCATACCTGGGGTGAACAATGAAGTTCATTTTGTGACCTGCCAGCTCCGACTGCATATACGCGTGAAGATATCACGCTGATAAGCAAGAACACGAGCGTGTGCAGTGGCTGCACCATCGGCGCTGACGCTGGTGCCATGCCGTATGACTCCATGTCCCCGCTGTCTGCTGCTCACAACACCATAATCAACTCAACAGCTACCAGTGACTCTCTGTTAAGGGCTTTTGGAGTGCCGTTTTGGCTAGTGTGATGAAATTGATGGTTTGGAGGATGCAAGCTGGATGCAAGCCATCCTGCGTATGTAGTTACCAAAGTTTGAGTCTTTGAACAAGATTCTGAGCTGCTTTATCTGCATACCTGAGCTGGCATACTCAGCACGATGAAGCTGCCTCTCTTCCAGGTGCGAATACAGCCAGCTCGTTGCTCCCCCTTGTGACCACCTCGGCAGGAAATCCTGCAGATTGGCACACACACTCACACCCCTGATTCTGTGTGCTGAATTGTGGCAACAGATTGATGCCTTCACAAGCAAGGCGTTCGGCGGCAACCCTGCTGCCGTGGTCCTGCTCGATGATGGTGCAAGCGTCGATGACGGCGTGAAGCTGCATATTGCAGCTGAGATGAACCTGTCGGAAACGGCTTTCCTCGAGCCTGTGAGTGTGGCGTTCCTTGTTTGACTTTACTGCGTCACTTGTACCTCTGCCTGAGGTTGCAGAGTGCAGGTGTGCTGCTGCGCGCAACCAACTGCTGTGTATGTCGGCCGTGGTCAACATGGAAAACACTGGTCGTGCTGTGCACAGCTGGAGCATGCCACAGAAGGTGCCTCGGCCTGGAGCACATGCAGCAACTTCAAACTCCGGTGGTTCACCCCCACAACCGAAGTCCCGCTCTGTGGTGGGTGTATGGGAGGGTGTACGCTGGCAGCCTGGGCCTGCGCTCCGAACCTGCAGGCCTGCGTCCACAACATACTCGCTCAGGCGATTCAGCGCAGCTCGTTAGAAACTTCCTAATTTGTCCCAAATACACACACTGTGGAGTGCCGCTACAGCGCAACATTGAGCTTCATTTGTGCTGCAGGGGAGTGCCGCTCTGCTACGGCAAATGCCTTTTGTTTTGACGTACATGCGATCAGCCACGTGACGCATTGCACATAACAGGCATGCTGTGCTTTGTACAGCCTCTGTCTGACAAAGCCTGGCATGCTCTTTGTGCGGAGCCGCAAATTGCCTGCGAATGCCTTAGAGCCAGGAAGCACCACCCGGCTGTTCATGCCTGTGCTTGCATGCGTTTGCAGGGCACGCGACGCTGGCAGCGGCAGCGGCCCTGATGCAAGGTGTGTTGCTGCTTCGCCACGCGTGTTGTGAGCATGTAGAGTGCAAACCCACAGAAACATGTCGGCTGGCACTCTTGAGCACGAACATACTAGTGAGTGAGTGGAAGCACGAGTCGAAGGTGCGTGTGGTGTGCCGTGTGCATCATGTGGTGTGCATCATGGCCGCTTTGCATTGGGGAGAAGGCGGGCCGTACGATTGGCGCATGCAGGCTTGCCCACGGCGTTCAGGAGCACCCGTGACCTGATGCATCAAGTATGTGTACGCATAGGTTTGGGGCTCTGATACTGTTGACATGCGGGACGCCCGTATGTCAACCTCTCCCCTTCCCTCCGTTCCTCACCCCACCTCAGTAGGGTGGCTATATAGCTACAACCCAAGCCATCCACACTGCAAACTGTGGCCATGTCCCCTGCGCATTTCATGGCCACATTAGCCGCTACAGTAGCCGCTTACTGCAGGCCCTGGTGCGGCGGGCGCCTGCAGTGGGCCAGGTGCCGTAGCGCTAGTACTAGGACACACCAAAAACGGTTGCAGAACCTGGGCAGCAGAGTATACCAACTGCCAATAAACTGCAATGCGCAAGTGCATGATGAAAATGAACCAATACTGCCCCCTTGACGTCCTATGGCCCTCCGAGCAGGCTGTGGAAATTCCAGCCCCGTTCTTCGCTTCCAGACGATTCACAGCGGAGAGCTCACAGTGGCGCGTGCGCCAACCGCACCATCACCGCCGAGCGACGCTGCGCAGCCCGCTGCTGACGCACAAGCGCGGCCTGCGCTGGTATATGAGATGAGCCTGCCGCTGTCGGCGCCAGACGACGCAGTGCCGCCAGAGGCCAGCTCGGCGACGATGCCGTTGGTGGCGGCAGCGGTGGATGGGCTGCCTGTGAAGGACATTCGCTTCTGCGCACGCCTGGGTTACCTGCTGGTGCGTGGAAAGCGGAAAGCGACAAGTTGGCACCCATTGGCGGGGTTGGAGCGCTTGGTGGGGAATGGGGATGGGCTTCACGGGGGAGCGCCTGCTGACCAAATGCTGCAGCCAGCGGCTTGCACGCAGCCCAGGTGGTGTAATGCGGTTCCATGCGGGAATGCGGGAATGGTGGACGCTGCAGTGAGGTGACGGAGCGGTCACGTACTGCCTTGCACGGCCAACCCTGCACCTTGCGCGTTCAGTTCCATGTATGACACGGCCGAGCGGGATGTGCTGCAACAGCTGGCCGGGTGATGACTGATGCATCGCAGGTGGTGCTGGAGGAGTCTGTGACACGGGAACAGCTGGAGGCGTCGCGGCCTGACATCCCCGCCATGCGCGCCGCCACGCCGCATGGCGCCGTGAAATCCATCATCGTCGCAGCGCATGGAGGTGCGTGCATGGCACACATCCATGCATGGCCTGATTGAGAGAGAGAGAGAGAGAGAGAGAGAGATTACATCACCCGGACCAGTATATACCCAGAGGCTCAGACCAGGATATGGCAGCAAGATTGGCCAAGTGATGTTAACAGGATGTCAAGCCGATCAATCATTCAATCACGAAGGTGCATACACCCGAGTGTCTGGAGCCTGGGGTGCATTCGCGTGCGCATGCCGCTCATGGCTGCATGCAGGGTGAATCGTTGAAGCACGCTGCCCTGCCTGCTCTATGCATGTCAGGCTACCGTACCTGCTTGGCTCGTATGATCCTCTGAATGCAGTGGTAATGCGTACGGCCAGGGGCCGGCGTTTCCGGGTGCTGCGGGATGCCACCCACATCCAAACGCACACCCACTAGGCCACTGCCATAACCCCTGCTTCTGGTCCTGTGGTAAGAGTGCTGTACCTCAAGCAGCGTCTTCCTACACCATTGCGCACTGTGTGGCTGTCTAGTAGCCACTTGACCACCCCTCGCAGCCTCACAGCAGTCACGTGACAGGCTGCGGCCACCCACAGTCCACATACTAACTAGTCCCCAACTAACCCCCCTCCCAAGCTCTCACTGCATTCTCCCAATCACGTACGTCCACCACTTGACTGACTCCCCTCGCAGGAAGCAGCGGGTATGATTTCCTGTCGCGGTTTTTCGGCCCCTGGCTGGGCGTGGACGAGGATCCCGTCACTGGCTCCGCGCATGCCGTGCTGGGGCCCTACTTTGCGCAGGCGCTGGGGCGCAACGCCCTGAGCGCGCGGCAGTGCTCCAGGCGCGGCGGCGACGTGCGCGTGAGCGTGGATGTGGGAGCACAGCGGGTGGTGCTGGGCGGCGCGGCGGCGATCGTGGTGGAGGGCTCACTGTTGTTATGATGCAGGGCGTTCGGTGCTGGCATATGTCGGTGTCCCCCACAGTCCTCGTATCCCAGCGCCCTCCGCCGCACTCTCGCTGCTCTATATGCAGAAATTGCAGACAAGTATTACTAATTGCAAAGCTGACAGGCAGCGTGTGGTCCAATGCAGGGGTGGGTGCGCTTCCGGGCTGTTTGTGTGTACATTGGCAACGCAGGCTCACGGTATCCCTGCACGCAGTCAACACGCTGGGCAGCTTGGTGTGACTGAGTTCTCCATCAGCATGTGATCGTGTGCGAAGGCTGTGTGCCAGGGACGGCATACCGATCGGCAAGTGCATTACCCCTCCTGTTGGCTTCACATGCTGACAAGCAGCCCAGTGCACATGCAGCACAACAACCCAGCGGTGGCAGTAGAGGTGCGCCGGGAGAGCTTGTGTTTACAGGGTCTGATGCTCTGATGCCAGGCACGGCAAGCTGCGAAACTGGTTGCGAACAAACACACCCACACGCAGAGCCTCTCAAAAGGCAGGCAGGCATGTGATGATTCACAAGCACAGGGGAGGGCACATACAAACACACACACACACACACACAACAGCAGACAGATGTGTCCTTGGTGGCGATAAACGCATGGCCGACAGCGCATGCGCACTCGCAAAGCACGGTTGGGTTGTCAAGTCCAACAAAACTGGTACATCAGGCACATACGCAATGCGCAGGTAAGTCGACTGGTACGGTAAACAAAACACGAGCTCGTCGCCGGGCCTGCATGTTGGGTGTTGCCACCAGTGGGGATGCATTCGGCGCATGTGCCAAGCAGTCACACAGCTGCACATGCAGCACGTCAAAGCAGCGCTGCACAGTGGGATGCACAGTGCAGGCAGCGACAGCAGTACACACTGACGGCTTCACACGGCATGCCACGCTTAGCCACACACACCTGCATGCACCCTTATCAGCGCGCCACCTTCCATAATGCATGTGCTGCCAGGCGACGCGCATCAATGCGGCCCGCACCACCCACGCCCAAACGTGCCATTGTTGAAAGCATCAGGGCAGGATACGAAAGGATCGCTGCCATAATGCATGCTGCAATAGCTGGCGGTACACACGAAGGAGAAAGAGCAGCAGCAGCAGCACAGGGGTTGCAACTCGGCTACTCAGAGCGGTGGCCGTTGTCAGCTGCAGGTGACTTGGCGGGTGAGCGCGACCTTGAGCGTGATGGGGAGGGGGAGGCACGCTTCTCCTCCGCAGGGCTCCGCGACCTGAAGGGGAAGACAAGGGAAGGGAAGCATGCACACAGCCCAGCCAGGAGGCCCGTCAGACACCGCCAAGTAGGTCCTGCGGTCTGCAAGGGCACCTGCTGCAAAAGCTAAGCGCGGACATACAGCTTGTTATGTGCTGGCGAGTGTGCCTGTCCTGTTCTGTACTCGCACGCATACATGGTGCACCCCTTGCAGGTCGTCCTTAGCTGCTGCCAGGTTCTTTCCTGCAACCCTCTCACTGGCTACACGTTGGTGTGCGTATTCTAGAATGCAGCAGGTGTGCAGTGAGCACAACCAACTCAAGCCTGTCGGCGAGGCGAGGGGAGCCGCAGTGATTCCGGGCAGAGCAGGCCGGTCATCCCCAAGGGCAGCTTCCAGCAGCCCAGCACCAGCACCAGCACACGCGTCCCCAGCTCCAACCATGCAGCAGCACCAGCACCAGCAGCTGTCCGGCACTCCGAGGCCGTGCTCTAGTCCACCACCAGCAGCCGCCAGCAGCAGCGCCAGACCCCAGCAACGCGCCAGCACTCCCAGCCAGACGAATCCAGCACCAGAGCCCAAACGGAAGGCGCAGCCCAGAACAGCACCAGCACCCAGCCAGAGTTTGGACGAACCCAGCTGATTGGCAGCCAACACCAGCTCCAGTTTCAAGGACAGCACCAGCAAAAGCCGCCTAGCGAGGCCTCCAGGCGATGCTCGAGTTTCTAACCAGCCCGCATGTCCTTGCTGACCATCACCCCTGCCTGGCCAGCGCGCCATGCACCATGGTCCTGCTATCCATAGCTGCCAGCTGGGCAACACACGCTCCAGCCAGATGGCTCCATATGCATCAGCGCTGTTTTTGCGGCCAAGGCGCCAAGAAGCTGCGTCACTTGAGGGTCCCATCCGCACGCTGGCCCTCCATTGCTGCTGTGAGTTCAGTACCGTGAGAGACAAAGGCTTAGCGTCAGGGCAGGCAGGCACCCTGGCAGAAACATCCAAACACGCTCAGCCCAACAGCACGAGCAGGCGCACGCAAGCAGCGTCACTAAGATGCCTCAGCCCTGGTCGTTGTGCTGCTGGGAGGGGCAACCGTGGCACTGAAGCATGCGCTTATGCACGTAGCTGCTCAAACCCACCTGCTGCGAGACCTGCTGCGTGACCGACTCCGTGACCTGCTTGCGCTCTTGCGTGCGCCACGGGAACGGCTGCGCGAGCGGCTTGGCGAGCGACGCGGGCTGCGCGAGCGTCCCCTGCCACCGCCGCGTGGGGCCTCGTCTTCCTGGTCCTCGACCAGACGCACGAAAACACCCTTGTCGAACGGGTTGGCAAACTCGGTGTCGTCCAGCTTGCGCTGCGCTGCCCGCATGTCGTCCTGCGAACGAAGCGCACCACAGGGTCAGGACCAACCCTTTGACACAACTAGGACGACGCCAACGCCAAGCCAGGTCCCTCTGAGGAACAGCACAGACTGGGGCGTACCTTTGTCTCAAACTCGACCACGCCAACGACACCACCCATCCTGTCGTCGCGTACGATTTCCGTATACAGCGGCTTACACACCTTGCGAATGAAATCCTGCAAGCCACATGAAAGGTAAGCATGTTATGCGTTACGACAACCGTGCACAACCTACTAGCAGGTATCCTGCAAACGCACCAGGGTATGGCACAACAACAACTTTGAAAACGACGTAAGAAAACCAGTGCTCGCCTTCAGATCCTGCCAGCTAGCACTCTTGGGAAGCCCCTTCACAAAGAGTCTGAAGCCCAGGCTGCCACGCGGAGGCCTGTATGCGTTCTTGACCGCAGCTTCGCGACTGGCCTCCCCACCACGTGCAATCTCACAGCGCAGACGATACCCATAATAGTCATAGTTGTTACGGCGAGCAGCTGCATCTGCCGCATCCCTGGTATGTGGAGAAGAGCACAAAGGCAGACAAGGGATGTTCAAACAAGATGACCCAAGGTCAGGGTCAACCGTACATAAGCTAGTTCACCCAAAGCAACGGCTAGCAAGCAATTCAGGTTGTTGCAGGCCTCCTCACCTGGGATCCTCAAACTCCACAAACGCAAAGCACGGCGGACGAGGCGGACGCTTGATGTCGATCATACGGATGCGGCCAAACTGCGCAAGCAAAGCACGGAACAGGCCTATATACGAGCATAGGCAGCCGCCTTTGGGCCAATGAATGGAAAGGACAAGCAGATTGGCAGCAGGTTTTGGCAGGAAGTGTCACACGACTGTACCTTGTGGAAAAGATCATCAAGCTCTCGCTCCTTGATGTTGTCAGGCAAGTTGCCCACGAACACGGCCCTGGGTGCAGAGAACCAACGTAACAAGTTCAAAGCGTACACAGGCTTGGCTGGACGGGTTAAAAAGCACCCATGTCAAGGCAGAAGGTTCCTCACCTGCCACCGTAGCGACTAGCGCCAGCGTCGCCGCCCCCACCCCCGCCTCTGCGGTCGCCTCCCCGGTCGCCGTATGACATTTTGGTAGAACGAGCTTGAACAAACGCTAGGTAGCGCGCGCAACGCAAGGCTAACACTTTGCCCTTTTTCGCTCGGGAAATGTTTGGGGCCAGGGGGGCTTGGAATTTTCAGGCTAGTTTGGGCACTGCTCCCCACCCCACCATGCTGACTGAACTGACCTGCAGGTTCTCATGCAAGCAACATTGACGGGTAAGAAACCGTTTTGATTGTTCACCACAGGCGCCTGCCAGTGCGACTTGCAGTACGCCCCTGCACTGCGGAGTTTGGGGAGCTGACACCCTTCGAGGAGCCCTGCAGCATCGTACTCTGTAGCACTCATGCTGCTGCAAGCACTATGTGTACTGTGTGGCATACGCACTCTGTGTCATGCGTGCTTGTTAGCATACATGCTCTGAAGCCATGCGCACGCCATGGTAATAGCAGCCTGCACTCGCACGTCATGGGTCGCCACATCCCGTTTGTTGCATGAAACGGTGCATGTGTACACGGTGCATGTGTACTGGTCACAAGCAGCAGCGTTGTTGGCTGCACGACGCGTTCGTGCATTCCTGTGCCATGTGCATGGGCGAATGATTGCATGCACCTCGTGACACTTCAGGTTTGCTTAGCACTTTCACGAATCCAGCACGCACCCAACAACCGACATTGCTGTGCGCGCCGCAGCAATCCCTCCTCATGCACACTCAAGCAGGTATGGCGGCATGCTGTGGGCTGTGGCAGAGTTCCATAGACACTTGCGCAACATGCCTGCGTGGCTTGTTGGACCTGGCTGGCACGCCACCTTCTATTCTGTGCACATCACGACCGAAGGCATCTTTGCGTGCATGTATGCATTGCTCCAGTTGACGCATGAGCGGCAGTGTGGAAATGCATAAACGGGCGTCATAGGTTGGGATCCGGTTGGGTGTTTTACACTTATTCAGAGCTGAGTAGCTCAACGCATGCAGTCGAGCGGTGCACACGTGTGAAAAGGGAGGAACGGGCAAACACAATCAACAACTGAAACACTGAATGCGCCAGGATGGCAGCTCGCCAGCCTGCCTGAACGCAAGCACGCTGCTGCATGCATATCGCCAACCGCGCCAGCATTTGGGCTGACGCACTGCACAAGCATGGCTTGAACACCAGTTTGCCTGGGCAGCACAGACATGACGTCTGCCAGCGGCGATAAAAACGCCGACTGCATACGACGGATTGGCCGGATTGTTGTCATACCTATTGCTAACCTACATGCAGTGCAACTTGGTGGTTGTGCAACACAGTACGTACTAAGGCAGCCCTTGAAATCAATCCGACAGGCGAGAGGCACACATGCGGAATGAGCCTGGCTCCTGCAAACGATACCTTGCACCCAGACACATAGTCGCAGCAGAGGTTCATGCGTGCATGCAAACTGCACCCAAGTGTGCTGCTGCGACAAAACCACAACACGCCACACCCATGCAGCCGGCCTGGCAGCCGGCCAGGGTTGGCGGTAACGAGGCAGCCTACTGGATGCACACAGCGTCTCTCACACACCAACCAGCACGCGGGTGAGGACGACGCTAGCGCATCCTATCAACATTAGCATGGCACTTTGCCCTTCACAGCTTGCTCACGTGGAACCCTGGCTGCGCCTGTGCCGCCATCACTATCATCATGTGCGTGGGCTCGGGACCCCCCACCTGTGCACCAGTGAGGCCTGCACCCTCCCCCATGCCGCTTTCGTCCTCCCCTTTCCCCTCCATCCCCTTGACTCCCATGCTGCCGCCACCACCACCACCACCACCACCACCACCGTTGCGGCCATCGCGCATCACTGAGGATGAGGAGGAAGAAGAGGGTGGTCCTGAACGGGATGCCGCTGGCATCAGCACAGGGGTGGTGGTGCTGGACCGGGCGTGCGAGGACGTCGATGATGCAGCTGGTTTCGGCGGTTCCGGAGCC
Organism: Chlamydomonas asymmetrica; assembly: GCA_001662385.1. Classification (NCBI taxonomy): domain Eukaryota; kingdom Viridiplantae; phylum Chlorophyta; class Chlorophyceae; order Chlamydomonadales; family Chlamydomonadaceae; genus Chlamydomonas; species Chlamydomonas asymmetrica. Next base: position 39,937 of record BDDA01000069.1, read on the forward strand.
TCTGTGGGATCGGCCAGCAGGCCGTCAGCGATGTGCGGGGGCGCTGTGGGGATGATGGAGACCTCCTGCTTGACCTCCTGCGCCGCATCCGCACTTTACGTACCGTCGCCTCCACTGCAGGTGCGGTAATGGCGGCGGCATCAGCCCCCACATGTGAGCATGTAACAGCAGGCACAGTCAGCACGCGCAAGCAAGCGAGGTCATATTAAAGGAGATCCATCAATCATGGCCAAGCCAAGCAGAAGGGTGGAACGGGCTGACACAATCATGTTGTGCCTATTGTATCCAATCCAATGGTCCATGAAAGGGGTTGTTCTGCCCTAGGCCAAGGGGCAAGCATTGCTTGGTTTGCTGGCATTTGGCAGGAATGCAGGATGCATTCAACCGATACTGGTTGCACTTTGCACAATGTGTGGCAAAGCCAAACACAACATCACATTCCAACAAGCAAACGCATTCATGCCACATGCCTGACATGCCTGACATGAGCTGGACAGTTGATATTCATCCTCCGTTGTGGATTGTCGGATCCTGCTCTCGCATGCGGAGCAGGATCAATGCATGCCACACGTGCACCGTCAACCGCCGACACGTGCCGCAACAAATCAAATGCCAAACGTGCACGCTTTGGACAATTACCATAGCGTCGTGTCATTCATCCCACAACGCCATTATAATTGTCCAAAGCATGCATGCAAGGCAACATCCTTCACGCCATACATCCCCGCCTTCCCCCAAAAGCCCCACAGTGCCCTTCAGCTCCACCCTATCGGGCAGAGGGCCCAGCCCCTCCGCCAGCGCTAGCTGCTCGCAGCACGGACAGGGCCGAGCGTAGCTAACCGTGTGCCTTGGATGTGCCTACGCATGCAGGGTGATGCATGCCACACGTGCGCAGCCATGGTGAGCAGCAGCGATCCACACGTAAGATCGCATGCTTCTGTCGGCGGATGCGGTGGTCCTGCATGATAATGGATCACACCTCAACTGTCTAAAACCATACCCACCGTTCTGGTTGCTTTTGTACTCGCGCTCCCTGAGAGAGTACAAGAGCAGCTAAAACGGTGGGTATGGTTATAGGCATCCCCACCAAAACTCTCCCCGACGCGCCCACACTACCACTACCTCTACCACTACCACTACCTCTACGACAGTACCAGTGCCCACCCCATCAAGTTCCAGCAGGCATTGGCGCGGTTGCCTGCGCAACAACGGTTGCGCACAACGGCATAGTTGCGACGCATGAAGACTGCAATGCGCACAGCGACTGCGCCGAGCCCTGGTAAAACACAGCCTTAACTCGCTCCAGGTCAACCAGGTCGTGGCAAACGCAACCGCCGTAACATTCCCCCATGCTGCGCCACCATCAGGGTGACGGCGGAGCTGTGCTGGCCTTTGAAGTGCCTATGGATGAGCGCTAGGTGGGCCGGCTTAGGAAGGCTGTCCAACCCGGTCGCCGCCAACACGTCGGTCGGTGGCACCGTTCAGAAAGGGAATGTGCGTGCGCAGTCAAACAGCGACGGTGGTGGGGTGAAAGTCAAGCCGTTGGCCCCAGAGATAACCCCACGCCCGCCCACCAATGTAGCACTGCCTCGGCGCCCTTACTTGCACAACATCATGCCAGGACCAGCGCCCGCGCAACACTTGACGTCCTTGGGAGCACCACTTTCAGAGCCCTCATTGTTGGAGGCTTCGATCTCATGGCACTGGCCACCGGAGCGCGTTATGGTAAAGCCTTTAAGCTTGTCTAGCGCCTGAAGGGTGCGCGGAACCAATGGATCCATTCCACGCGCACCCTCAAGACGCTAGACCAGCTGAAAGGTGTACCCATAATGCGCTCCGATGGCCAGGGCCATCCATGGGCAGCAGGACCTTGTCAGCATGGAACATGAATGAGAGACTCAAGGTAGTGCAAGCAGATATGATGCAACGCTAGGCAATTTAGTAGTCGCCACTAGGCCAACGCACGCCACAATCGCCTGCTCAAACGCACCCAAGGACTAGAGGCACATCGTAGTCACTGCAGCGCCATCTTGCAGTCAAGGCATCCACTACAACCAAAACTGGCGACATACGGTACAGCAGAAACCACAGAAACCACCGTCCGTACCTGCATGCTCCACCGCCATGACCGCGCGGCCCACCACCGCCGCTGCACCGCCGACCGCAACGCCGGCGACGCCCCCCGCCGCACCCGCTGCGGCGCGCGCCGCGCTCGCCACGTCGCCGGCCACCTCCCCCGCCACGCCCCACGCTCCGCTGCCCACGCTGTGCGTGTCGATGCCGACAACACCCGCGGTGGGTGCACGGGCGCGGAGCTCCTCATGTACACCTCCCTGGAGTCGAAGGTCGTCTGCGGCGGGCTGGTCGTATGGGCAGGCCTCTGTGTGGTGCGCATGTGGCGGTGAGACGACCGCATCAGAGTGCTGCAGGGCGTCCAGCACGCTGCCGGCGGGGCCTTCACCACCTGCATGTGCCAGCGTTTTGCATGCATCATTCCATGTAAGGTGCATGCAGTGTTGCGCAGCAGTGTTGTGTTATGTTGTGTTGCATGGGGCGCAACATTGGCATTTGCGGCCAGGAGGTACAACGAGGTCGTGCTGACAATGGTCTGCAGGGCCTGTACCACACGATGCTTGGTCGCAGCAGTACGGATTATCAAGCAGGTGTGCTGATGGGACGTTGCTCCGCGTCATGCCAGCAGGATCTTAATCAGGCTGCGCCGGATAGTGCGACCGCACCTGTTACTACGACGCCACCGTGAGTGCCGTGCTGGTGGTGCTGGCCCGGTCCATGGTGGCGGTGAAACAGGCCATGGTGCTGCTGGTCATGGTGCTCATGGTGCTGGCGCTGCCGCTGCTCACGCTCGTGGCCATGAGCCCCGCCCCTGCCTGCGTTCTGGTCGCTGGCGCCGTCCCCTTCAGTCACCAGCCCACCTGGCACTTTGAATTTGAAATGGTCAACAGGTACTTTGACCTCGCCAAGATGATCTGTGACGTCAAGCACGGGCGGAGGAGCGGCCTCTTTGCCGCCCTCAGCGCTGTCAGCAGCAGGGGCAGCCAGCAGCAGAGGCGGGACTGCGGCCACTGATGATGACACGATGCCGTACGCTCGCAGTAGCTGCAGTTGCTGACGTGGCGCTGAGTCAGCTGAATCAGCTGAGTCATGGTTGGTCTCGGGGTGCTTGGAGTGGGACTCGTCGGTGGATGGCTTCATAGCGTTGTCAGCACAGTTTCCATCACCCATGGTGTCGGCTGCCGGTGTGATCTTGGGTTCTTCTGCACCGTAGCTACCGGCCACACCTGTGCACACGCGAATGGACGCAAGCACGGGACACGCACAGCAGCAGCGGCATCCATGAATGGCCTGATTGTCTAAGTGATGCAAATCCAATCAATCACAATGCGCTATGCAACAATGCCGAACTGGCCAGGAGCAGTGACTGACCCCTGCACCATGCAAGAGCAATGGACGCCACCTGCACACATGTTATTGACATGTAGCGCCGAACACACATGCCCACACGCTCGTCTACATACCTGCACCGCCAGAAGCACGGCTGTGCTGTGGCTTTGCACCGGTGGACTCTCCCACAGGGCCATAGCCACTCTCAGCACCTGCACCTCCGCTGGAACGATACACGGGCGGTGTCTTTGTGTTGCTCATCTGTGTTGCCTTGCACTCATCAGCGGTGCCCTCGTGGGCTGCTGGCGGCGCAGGCATGCGCTCGACTGGGCCACCGTAACTGCCTGCCACACCTGCTGCCGAAACCCATTGGCGCAGCACAACCATAGCCGCAGCATCAGCAGGAGAAGCAATCATACGAACAGGAGGTGATCCCATGCACACACACAGGCCTGATCCGCTATCGACACAGCGAGGTGCAGTCGAGAAGGGTGAAAGTGCAAGAGCGTGCATGGGTAGCGATGACAAGCAGCTGGACCGCACAAGGTCCCACGTCTGCTGCTCAACAAGACAAGCTCCAGCTGCGGGAGTCTGTGCCTGCTGTACCTTTGCGGGCTGCTTAGTTGTGCCTGTGGTGTCCAGGCTGGCTATGGTGTATGGAGCACTTGTTTGCACCTACCCGCGCCGCCGGAAGCACGGCTGTGTTGCGGGTTCACGCCGGTTGCCTCTCCTACAGGTCCGTAGCCGCCCTCGGCACCTGCGCCTCCGCTGGAGCGATACACGGGCGGTGCCATTGCATCCTCCTGTCTGCCACAACACAGGTCGCCTTCAGCAGGGGGCGAGCCCGCGCTGTGCGTGGTGCTTGTTGGTTGGTTGGTGAAAGGGGTGGCTCAGCAGGTGGCCTCGTCTCGTCCGATGGTCTCGTAGTGTAAGTCCTGTGCACTTGTGCAGTGAAGCACTGTCAAGGGCTCACACTGTTTTCATTCCTGGCCTGGTTGAATCGCTGCACAGGTTTTGGCATGCTGATGCCGTCATGCCTTCGGGCCCCATGGGTCATTGACGCCCTCATTATGCCAAAAGCTCAAGCTCGACGGTGTACGCTTTGCCTGCCTCAATCTCAATGTGGACCGTCAGCAGCTGTGGGCAAGCGTAGCATTTCGCTGCATTCATTCTCACAAGGCAAGCGCTACTACCTCCGTGCAAACACGCGCCACACCTGCAGCTGTTTGACACTCAATCCTAAGGTATGCTGCGACTCTTGTTCGCGTGAAACAGCTTTGACCGTGCAGGGCTTTCATCACTGCATGTATTGCAAGCTGAGCTCAATCATTGCTGCTCGCTTTGCTGCTGACAGAGGTTTTCCGGGCCTCGTGGGGTCGCCGGACTGCGGTCTGCAGCAACCCGCTGATTGCCCACAGCAAGACGGTCGGGGTGTATCAGCACCAAAGTGCAGCCAGAGCAGCCGCCTGGCAATCCTTACTACTTGGCAGCACAACCCACTGCACGCGTGAATGCCGATCGCCTTCTCTTGGCAGTGGCTGATATGCGGGGGCGCGTGCTTCTGCGCTCAGGTAAGCCCTCGGCAGCGCCCGCCTGCAGTGAAGTCCACTGCGGTGTGCCCTGCAGTGTGTGATCTCACTGGGGGTGTACGCCTGGGCGGCCTTGCTGCCCTATCGCATGGAGGGGCCGCATGCAGGCTCCACCCACTCATCATGCGCTGACCATACGCAAGCGATCAGCACGCACTGCACTCGTCATTGGCTCCAGTGTTGTATGTCGCATTGTGAGCATACAGTATGTCAGGGTGCCTGGTTGATTGACTTTACATCCAGCGTGGCCCCGCAGGCCGTTAGGGGTGGGTTCAGCGTGCAATGTGCAGTATGAGTGACGCATGCCAGCTCACACATGGAGGCAATGGACCTCAACGCAGCAGTGAGGTGTCAGCGCGCCTGTGCCGCAAGCGGTGAAGTGTGCGTTGCAGGCTGGTACAGAATCTGGCGGGCTCCTAAGGGCTCCGTTGTGCCGCGCCATGCAATCTGTGCTGCGCCATGCGTTCGGTGCCGCGTCATGCGCAACCGCAGACGCCCCACAACGACGTCATGCTGGGTCCGCTGCGCCGCGCCGCCGCCAACATCCGCCGCAGGACGCACACGGAACGCTCCGGAACCACCGGAGCCCATGGCGATGACGATGTCGAAACCGGCGGCAGTTCCGGCAACTTCATCACCTCCCCAGCCGACATGTTCATGGCCTCTCATAGCGACCTTGGAGAGGGCGAGGGAGCCGAGAGCGGGAAATTCGGAGCGCCTTCGCAACACGAGGGCGGGCAGGGCAAGAGGGCGGGAAGGGGTGCTGCCGAGCCCGCTGGGGCGATCGGTGGCGGTGGCGGTGGCGGGCTGCCGATCAGCCTGCCAGTCGTCCCACAGGCGCACGTGTACAAGACGTGATGTGACGCATCACGCATGCGGACACGCATGGCTTAAGGAGAGCACCCTCCCATGTCTGCTGGTCCATAGTCCGCCCGCCAGAGCGTCACAAGCACGGCCCGGCTGCGAAAGTCTTGAACGCGCTGCAAGGGCCTGTGTGCAGCCCCGCGCCCCTATCTGCAACTCCCCATTGTGTGCAACACGTTGTGCTCAAGAGGTCAGCACAGGCTCATGTGAATGCTGTGATGGGTGCTCATCCTTTTCCCCTCCGGGGCATTTACCTGGGCATATGCCTGAGCCGTAGATATCCAACACAGGAAGATCAGCGTTGTCGTTGCAGTGCGTCTGTGCATGCATGCCCTTATGGGTTACCAGGGAGTGACGATCCGATACCGTGCCCCGACCTTGCCACCCCACCCTGCATGCAACAAACGTCCTTCACGGTCTTGTTGTGCTCGCCTAGGCATGCTGATATGAAAGCACATCAGCAAATCAGCGTCTCATGGGCGAGCTGCCTGACTCGCCATGATATCAGTTGTGTAGGGTGCAAGGACGCCCCGCATGTCACAAGTCAGCGCTCTGATGTGTGGTGTTGTGTGTGGCTAGCTAGCGGTGTGCTTGCGGGACTCTCTCCCAATGTAGGTGTAGTAAGTGCAATATGTACAACTAGGTAGGCTGATGCCCGGTGCAGCAGTTCCAGGCTGAACCGGGCTCACAGCATGACACACGAGCACCCCACCGAGGCGATGTTGTCAGCACGCCCAACTTGTGCAGTTTACACACATGCAAATTAAGGTGTGCTTGAAGCCAGCTGCTTCAACACTGCACCAGGAGTGGCTCAGCCACGTGTCGGGCTCTTGCGGAACCAAGTCCTTCATCATAGCGCTTCGGAATCGTTCATGGGAGGAAACGCTGCCGTAAATACGCAGACAGGCAGTTGCACATGTGACTGCAACACTGCTGTGCGTTAGGCATCAAACAGCACCACCGGCAAGGCCAAAGGCCAACACCAGATGCAAACACTGCCAGCTCAACACATTTGGACAGGTCGCGGGCAGTGTATGAGTCTGGCATGGCAGTAAAGTGTGTTCAGTTCCTGTGCAGAAAGGTTCGCTGGCGAGGGGAAGGCATGTAAACACCAGTCAAGGCAGCAAGGTACAACGCAGAGCAGTGATGAATGGGGTAGGCAACCAACAGTTGACAAGCTCACAAGCGCGGGCTGTGCAAGGTCAAGCAAACACCATGTAGCTACTAGTACCGTGCATCAATGGTATAGGTCAAAACTGCCAACCGCCGCGCCCCACCAGTCCCCGCACCGTGGGTCCTGCCTGACACCACTCTGACGTATGCATGGGGGTCACTGCCACATCAACGCCCAATGGTGGGACGTGCCATGCGCGTAAAGCTCAAATGCCCGACCAAGAAGGCGTTCTCGTCAGACCTCCTCATCTCTCCATGCAATGCAATGCATTAATCAAACGCCTCCGTGATGACGCTCGCACCTCGCTCGTGGGGTGGCTTCATGCATTGCAGTGTCCACATATGCAAACAGCTTGCTTTTAGATATGGTGGGCGCTGGTAGGCACAACCTGGCGGGCTCGGCAACAAGCAAGCCAGCGTTTGGCAGGTTGATGCGCCAGGTCAATTATTGGCACTCCCAGTTGGACCCCTGAACAGCCACAGACATACTAGTGCCCAGTGAAGTGCCTCTGGATGAGCTATAGGTAGGTCGGCTCAGGAAGGCTGTCCACCCCGGTCGCCGCCATCAACAGGTCGGTGGCACCGCTCAGGAAGGGAGCGTGTCTGCGCAGTCAAACAGCAAAGGTGGTGGGGTGAAATTCAAGCCGTCGTCCACAGAATTAACTTGTTCCCCAAGCCCGCCCACCAAGCACTGCTGTCGGCGCCCTTGCTTGCACAACCGCCTGCTCAAACACATCACACTTGCCTTTTTGAGGGTGCTGGAGCCCTCAGAATATCTAAAGCAGCCCCTCTGGAAGGGACTGCAGTGCAATCTTGGCTTCAGACACAAGGTGCGCCACCTCCAAGCCATGGCCGACCTCCGCAGAAAGCTTGTCGAGCCAAGCAGTTAGGAGGAACTCCAGGGACTCCTGAGTGGTAGGAGCAGCGCAACATCAGATTGGTTTGAGAAGGCCTACAGCCAGAAAGCACGTCATGGAACGTACCCACGGGCGACGGGCGCGGAGCAACACGAACCTTGCCAGCGCCGTGGCTCGTGCCTCACCTTCATCGCAAGTGCCTTCACCTTTTCCTCCTTCTTTCGTGTGATCTCTGGTTCAAGGAGTCGTCAAGGATGTTTGCTTCAAACCGCTCCGGTCAGCTTTCCGGAGGCGGGCCCTCACAAGCACGCCCACCTGTGGGCAGACAAGGAATTATTAACCTCAAGGGAGCTGGGAAGCGCCGCCTAACATCTTATTTAATGGTCCCAGCCTCGATACGCGTTTTCGGGGCCAAGGCGCTTGACGGTGGCGAAAACACGAAATAATCACTTGCCTGCCTCTCCATGCGTGCCTGTCCCTCAGTCAGGGTGTCTAGCAAATTCTCCGTGTGCGCCTGTCCCTCCGTCAGGCGTGCAAGTCCCTCTGTTAGGGTCTCCAGGCCCTTCTCCATGCGAACCTGCCCCTCTGTCAGGGTCTCCAGGTCCTTCTGGATGCGTTCCTGTCCGTGCGTCAGGGTCTGCAGGAGCTCCAACACCTGCTGCAGCTGCTGCTTACTTTCCTCCATAGGTGCCCGTTCGGCTGGCCCAGCACAGGCGACGGTCGTATGTACAAGCGGCTTGCTTATGCCTCTCGCCCTGCCACGCTGCTGGGGCTGGCGAAGCGAACCTGAGTGACGGAGTGTGGCATGTTACAGCACTGCGTGTAGCTTTGAAAGTGCTACCTGTACTATGAAAGCAACAAGGCCAAAAGTCAGTTGGTCTGACCCCTACAGGATCCGTTTTGCTTTGGGGTAGGCCACTTGGTGGGCATGAGGTGGGCTTTGGCCTGTGGTGTTGGGACAGGCTGATGTGCGGCTTGCATCATGCCTACACCAGATGTGCTTTGCGTGCATGCAGGTGCCGCACCTCAGGCACGGCGTGTGGAGCCCGCCCATGGCGTCAGCGCAATACCTCGGCAGTGCTGTCTGTGTACGTGGCCTTGGGCCCGCTCGATTCCCGCTCGCCTCGATCAGTCCGACTGGTCCGTGTGGCTGACACGGCACTGTGTCTCCGTCTGCATGCCGCAGCGTTTCAGGCGACCAGTGCACTCTAATAACGAGCGCTGACACCTGCAGCCGCGGCGTCGGGTAGGTCGGGTAGGTGCACCAACCAGCACAACCATGCACATTGCCCCATGCATGCCGGGGCGGCAGGAACGCACTCGGGGCGATCATCTTGAGCTCAATGCCCTCCTAGGCCTCTTATAATGCATCATGTGGCAAGCCAGAGATACAGGTGTACTCGTATGCTTGTGGACCCTGCTGCGCACGCACTGCTGCTGCTGCCACCGCTGGGTGCGCACGCATGGCCCTGCCCCTGCCCTCGGCAGCGCTGCCAGACGCGCCACCAGGCATCACATGCTGGGGTGGCCCTGCCGCCCAGGCGCTGACCTGCTGCCCCGTGAATGTGAGGTCCCTGCTCCGCATACCCCCTTGTGCGCCTGCGCTGTGCTGCCTGCGTGGTTGTTGCGTGGGTACATGGTGAGATGCAGCGGCGCAGCATGCCTGCAGCGGGGCACACTGGGCCCATCTACATGCCAGCCAGCCACCCCCACATGCATCGCCACGGGCACGGGCATGACAGCTATGGCGGGCGGTGGTAGTGGCAGCTGGGCGCTGAAGGCCCACTGTGGGAAGGCCTCCTGCGTTTCAAACATGCCGTGCGCTTGCTGCTGCTGCTGCTGCTGCTGCTGCTGCTGCCTGTCCAGCAACTCCATCACATCCAGCGTGGGTTCTGGTAGATCCCGCAGCGCTACTGGTGCTGGTGCTGCTGCAGCACAAGCCTCCGGGGAGCCACCCACACCCACACCACCGCCGGAGGCGACCGCGGCTGCTGCCGCGCGCTGGCCGGCGGCCTGCCTGGCGCTTGCTGCCCCAGCAGAGGCGGTGGCATCACTTCCATGCCCACCAAGCATCAGCGCATCAGAATCCGGCGTCTTGTCATCACCATCGCTGTCACTGCGCATCACGAGATCACCCACATGGGCGCTGTGGGTGCAGGAGCTGCTGCTGCTGCTGCTGCTGCTGCACCACCTCATGGATACACCGTATGCCTGCGCAGCCATGCTGTTGCTGCTGGTCGATGCAGGCAACGCGGAGGCGGCTGATGAGGTCCAAGCTGGTGGCTGCCCGGCTGCAGTTGGTGAGGAGGAGGTTGCTGGCGGTGACAGTGCCAGGTGCTGGTCGGCATCGTGCCAGTGCGGGGGGTGGTCCAGCGGGTCCATGCCTCCTGGCGCGTCTCATGGCGGCCAGCTGCAGCGGCAGTGCACACCAGGCATGACAGCAGCAGCAGCAGCAGCGGCATGCAGACGCAGATGGGTTGGGTTACACGGCTTCACCCACACCACACAAGACGCAAAGCTCATCCGCTGAACGCTTGCAAGGCCACCGGATGCTCAGTCAGATCATCAATCAACCACCACGCAAGACCTCCCACGTGTCCACAACCGGCACGACGTGCTGGCACATCAACAACTCCAACACCTGGCTGGTGGTGCAGCCTCATTCATGTGATGGCGTGCAGGCTGATGGTGGTGGTGGTAACTCGCAAATCCCTCCCTCACCTGCATACCCCGCGGCGCCCCCCCCCCCCCCCCCCCCCCCCCCCCCCCCCCCCCCCCCCCC
>BDDA01000069.1:51659-89353 GCA_001662385.1 Chlamydomonas asymmetrica
CTGTCCCTGCACTTGAGGCGTATTAAGCGCTCGATGCTGTCGCGCGCTCGGGGCGGGGCGCAGCCCGGGCTCCAGGCGCGCCTCGAAGAACGAGTTGGCGCGCGTTGCCCGGCGCCGCCATCGTTGCCACCTCAGGAGCGTGAGGGGCGCAGCACAGCGCACCACACCACCTGTGATGTGATGTGATGGCCACGGGCTGTCGTCATAGACTCATAGGCTAGCAGTTGCAGGCCAGTGAGGCATGCAGGCTGCCGAGCCTTGCCTGCCTGTGCCTCCACGCTGCCATCACATCACATCACAGCAATGGTTTTGCTCATGTGCAACTTCTGGGAGCCAGCCCAGCATGAGCATGAGCATACGCGGGAGTGACAAGTGGAAGGGGCAGCGCCAGGCCAGAAGGAGCGCCGCGCCCTAGTTAGCGCGTGCCACCGGGCCTACCTGGTCTGGCAGCCAGTTGTCGAGCGTGCAGCAGCGGACCTTGGACACGCGCACGCCCAGGCCGCGGTGGATGCCGGTGCCGCGCATGCAGATGAAGACGCCAAGCGAGATGGACGCCCAGGTGGGGGCCGCGGCTGCCTCCCTTGTGAGTGGCCCGGTTGCCGCTTGTTCACTTCAGCTGCCGCAGGGCTTGTAAGCTGGAAATCATCGAGGCTGAGGGTCAAATCTGCTGGGCTGATGTGTGCGCCGGAACGCCAACGCTCATTCAGAGAGTGCCGAGGCTGAGCATGCACCGCAAACCAGCATTCCAGCCCGAAAAGCAATGCGTGCGGTGACAGCCAGTGAAAGAGAGCGTGCAGTGTGCGTGCACATTGCATATGCGTATGGAGCAGCCACATATAGCGAGGGAAGGCAACCAGGCTCGGGAAGGTGGAGGACTGAAGGTGCGCTGGCATGAAGCGTGCATCTTGCTGACATGATTTCTTTCTGACTTGATTGCGTTGCGGCAATACGCGTCATCCCCATGGGTCATTGATGTGCTCGATGGCCGTGCGCTTTGCCTGTCTCAATCTCAATGTGTATGACCATCAGCACCTGTCTTGCACACTGGACCAGCGTGGCATTTCGCTGCATTCATTCTCACAAGGCAAGCGCTTTTAACTCCGTGCACACACGCGCCACACCTGCTGCAGACGTTGCGGCTGTTTGGCGCTCGGTCCTAAGGTACGCTGCGGCACTTGCTCATGTAAAAGCTCTGCCTGTTCAGAGCTGTCAGCACAGTAGTGCAAGCCGATCTCGATCATTGCTGCTCCCTTGGCTGCTGACAGGTTCTCAGGCCTGACTTCGGTCAGCACCACCTCGCCGATTGCACACAACACGACGGTTGGGGCATATCAGCACCAAAGTGCAGCAACAGCAACCGGTTGGCACATTCCTACTACTTGGCTGCACTACACACGCGTGAATGCCAATCGCCTTCACTTGGCAGTGGCTGATATGCGGGGGCGCGTGCTTCTGCGCTCAGGTAAGCGCCCGGCAGCGCCCGCCTGCAGTGAAGTCCACTGCGGTGTGCAGTATGTGATTGTATTGGGGGTGTACGCCTGGGCGGCCTTGCTGCCCTATCGCATGGAAGGGCCGCATGCAGGCTCCACCCATAGCCCACACCATGGCAGCGCCTTACCATGCGCCGACCATGTGCAAGCGATCAGCACTGGACCCGTCATTAACTTCGGTGTTGCGTGTCGCATTGTGAGAATGCGAGCATGTCAGGGTGCCAGGTCAATTGACTTTACATCCAGAGTGGCCTCGCAGGCCGTTCGGGGTGGGTTGAGCGTGCAATGTGCAGTGTGAGTGACGCGTGCCCACTCGTACAAGAAGGTGATGATCAACGCAGCAGTGAGGTGTCAGCGTGCTTGTGCAGCAAGCAGTGAGGTGTGCGCTACTGCGGTCGCATGCCAGTGCAGAATCTGGCGGGCTCCTAAGGGCTCCGTTGTGCCGCGCCATGCGATCTGTGCATGCCACGTCATGCGCAACCGCAGACGCCCCACAACGACGTCATGCTGGGTCCGCTGCGCCGCGCCGCCGCCAACATCCGCCGCAGGACCCACACCGACCGCTCCGGAACCACCGAAGCGCATGGCGATGATGATGTCGAAACCGGCGGCGGTTCCGGCGACTTCATCACCTCCCCAGCCGATATGTTCATGGCCTCTCATAGCGACCTTGGAGAGGGCGAGGGAGCGGAGAGCGGGAAATATGGAGCGCCTTCGCAACACGAGGGCGGGCAGCAGAGAAGGGCAGGGAGGGGCGCTGCTGAGCCCGCCGGTGCGATCGGTGGCGGTGGTGGTGGCGGGCTGCCGATCAGCCTGCCAGTCGTCCCACAGGCGCACGTGTACAAGACGTGATGATGTACACAGTGGATCGGCAGCCCGGTTGACAAGACGCGATGTGGCGCATCACACATGCCGACATGCCTGGGTGAAGGAGAGCATCCTCCAATGTCCGCTGCTCCGTAGGCCATACGCCAGCATGCCACAAGGATCGTCTGGACGATAGGCTTGAACGCGCTGCGCGGGTGGTCTGTGACCGGCCCGACACCTCTTATCTGCAACTCCCCATTTCCCCTCTAGGGCATCTGCCTGGACATATGCCTCAGCCGTAGATATCCAACAAGATCAGGGTTGTCATTGCAGTGCATCCTGAGGGCATCTGTGCATGCATGCATTGATGGGTTACCAAGGAGTGAGAATTCGATAATCGATAGCATGCCACCGCTCCTGTATGCAGAACCGTCTTACATGGTCCTGTTGTGCTCGTCTCGGCATGTACACGTGGCGTGTGGCTAGCGGTGTGCCTGCAGGACTCTCCCAATGTAGGTGTAGTGATGCAATCAGTACAACCAGGTGGGTTGATGCCAGGTGCAGCACTTCCAGGCTGAAGCGGGCTCACAGCATGACACACAAGCACCCCACTAGGCAATGTCCTCAGCACGCCCAACTTGTGCAGTTTACACACATGTAGATGCAGAGCAACAGTAGTCGCTCATCAGCCACATGTGCCGGGCTCTTGCGGAGCCAAGTCCTTCATCATATCGTGTAGGAACCGTACATGCGGTGGAGCACTGCCAGCACGCAATGAAGCGCATGTGAACACCTTCGTAAACTCACACAGACATGCAGCTGCATCGTGAGTGCAGCAGTGCGGTGCGTCAGGCATTAAACAACACCACCGGCAAGGCCAAAGGCCAACACCAGAACACTGCCTGCTCAATACAATTGGACAGTTCGGGGCATTGCGTGTGCATTGGCATGGCAGCAGAAGTGTGATCAGTTCATGTGCAGTACAATTTTGCTGGCGAGGGCACGCCATGCAAACACCAGTGAAGGCAGCCAGGTACAACGCACGAGGTGGGAGCAAACAGTGAACTACAACGGATAGAGGGGTTGGGCTTCCCAGAGATGCCGCTCGCAGTAACTACAACTGCTACAGGCCTGATGAATGAATCAATCATACCCGCACCGCGTAGAGCCTGTAACAGTCCAGGTGGATGCATTCATGGCGCACACAGCATCACATCATAGCATGTGCAGCAGCCTTCAGAACAGTCCAGCAGGATTCAAGCGCCGAAAGCCCCGTCCCCTTCGGCGGACAATGCTGTGTCATGGTAAACCCCACAGCAAAGCCACAAGTTAAAAAAAACCAGAAGAGAAACCTCCCTACACCCAAGAGCGCTGCATCTCCGCGCCACCGTATCATTTGGTACTGCTACGTGTGCCAGTGTATCGCAACTGAGGCAACTGGAAAGTACCTGAAGCACTCGCAAGACCCAACGGTATTAGGAGACTACCCACACTTTTTGATTCCTGTCGACCCGTATTGGTCTTATGAATCATTCCTGACCGCGCAGATGCATTTATTGGAGGTGCGCCCCGCACCCATATCCAACGTTTAGCTGCAAACGTGGCACGAGTTTGTGACGCAGCAGAACGCAAAACATACACACCACGCTCAAACACTCAAATACTACTACATACACGACGTAATCCAAATTCATCACACACACTGGACTCACAACCAACACTGTCCACCCGAGGCCTATGAGCCTCCGGATGTGAAGCCAATCAACCAAGGATCGATGGGAGGGTGGTGGTGGGTTGGCTGCTCATATAACGGCCGCTGCCTGCTCGCAGCGTGTGAGCGCGGATCAATGGCCAGCAACCCAAACGGAAACTGACCGGTATGCATGTGAACGCTCATGCGTGGTGTGTGGTGGCGCGCTCAGCATTCAACATGAGTCCAGTCTGCTCGCAACGAACGAAACAGCGCTGAAACGGTGCCACGCATCTCTGAACCAACCCCATAAGGAAACCCATGTGTTAGCTCATCTTCCCATGTAGTGCATCAGCCCCGCGCGTGCACAGCGCCCCAGCCCAAACGCAGAGGAACACACACAGAGCCAAAGCCCACTGCATGGCCCCATAAATCAAATATCTCTAAAACACACACGCTCACATACACACAGGGCCGCCTCAAAGACAAGGGGTACTCGCACAAAAGCCCCCGTTGCAGACTCTGAACCCACAGCAGCAGGGATTCTGTGCCGTCGAATCATGCCATACGACAGAACGACATCTTGCGGGCATGTCGACTAACTAGTACCCAAACAGCAGGCACGTCATGTGCAAAGTGCTGCAGAGAAAGACTCACAGCGACTTGCCCAGGGTACCCCATTTGAAGCCACAGTACGAGCTTGCAACATAGGCAGTCATGCATTATACCTTAGGTGGCCAAACCAAGCCAGCAACGCGCAACAGCCACAGACGCAACGGTCTTGCCAAGCAACTCCAGGTTGCCTGGCGTCGACTAAGCAACAGAGCAGTAATGAATGGGGTAGGCAGCCAACAGGTGACGAGCTCACAAGCGCAGGGCTGTGTGATGTCAAAGCAAACACCATGCAGCTACCACACATTGATTGTATAAGTCAACTGCCAACTGCCACGCCCTACCTGCCCTCACAAGTGGGCAGCCTCACACGAGCAAAGCGCGAGCAGAAGACCACATGGTAGGTCGATGCGCAAGGCGACGACAGCCCGTGATGCACGGACAATACACAGGGGGCAGTGCAATAATCGATTATCCACAGAGCGAGCCAGGGAGTCAGGTCAGTCAGGCAGCGTGGCTTCCGTACTGATCATACATGGAGGGCAGGAGGACGGTCCATAGCAATGGGACGACAAGCTTACGGTGTAGCATTCGCCTCGATTGGGTTTCGGTCGTATAGTCAACTAACACGCGGTCAACCCGCATGGGGCGGCTCGCAGAGCCCAGCACGGGGCTGAGCCACAATTAGAAAGGGGTACACTACACCCGGGGCCGGGCAACGTTTGCACCGACAGCGCATCAGGCGGCAACGCAGCACGTCAGCCACCGTTATGATGGGTTGATGTTTGCCGGGGTGTAACGCAATTATGACAATTCCACACAAGTCACATCCGCGCTTGCATGTGGCATACTATGGAGGCATAGGTGAGGGATCGACTCGCAGGCGTGTAAGGCAGATCTCAGCCATTTGTGATGCGTCTTACGGCAAGCACCACTTGTCCTTACTACAACCGCAGCAGCGGCACTTGCCGAGGCAAGGTGTCATAGCAGGTGCATGCTGCAAGCCCCACAAGCGCAACCCAGACGTTTGGATGATACTATGCCCTCCACAACTGAGGACGCTATTAGCCATATTCGTCAATACAGGCCCCTATTCGCCAATACAGGTAAGGACTCCAGGGGTCATTGCAATCGCAAGCATCAAGGCGCATACATGATAGAACTAATAGAACCTCACGCGTACGGTATATTAGCTAGGGCAAGGGGATCAAAGGCCAGCGGCCCGCGGCAAAGCTGCGTTGGCGGAGTGGCCGCTCAAGATAACGATCACAGCCATAGCTGCGCTAGTTAGCATTTAGAATATTCTGGTTCCATACTTCCATGATGACACATACACGTCAACTTGGCATACATCATAGGCTTCATATCCACCCAGCTATCAGCACAGGAACATTCCGGGAATCTATTTAGAAGGGAGCATGGAACACATGCTAGCAACTGCGGTTGGAGTCCGCAGGTAACCCAAGCCTGCGACGCGCGTGCGCCCGTGATGAGCAGCCAGGCGCACTAAAGTCACATCTCACAGCACCACATGGCATCTTTGGAATGACCAAGGAAAGGTGAGCGAGCCATAACAGGCTTCTGCTCAGCTGTGCATTTGCCCCTGCTAACCAAATTCTTTACCAAAAGCTCTTGCACACCTAAAAAGCTGCCATTGGTCAGGCTGCTACTGGTACTAGCTAGGTGAAGTGTTGGGACTAACAGCATGCCTGCATGGACATGGACAGTAAGTCATAGCCGCAAACCCACACCCTACTTAGCTCCTTTACCAAGGGCAAATCGGCATCGTGCTGCCGCGGCGCGGATGTCACGCCTTCGCCCCTAAGCGACGACCACAACACAACAGCCTGAACCTCATGAATCGCGATCGTACACTGTAAGAAAACCGGAAACGTGCAAACTGTTGCCCACTGACAGGTATTGCAGGCTGACATGAAGCCTATCGATCATTAACGCAAACGAAAATGGGCACCGCGGAGGGTGGCCCAGTCAAGGAATGCATGAATACCTGGAGTCACTCGCGCCCAGCCTCTTTCAGCGGAAAGAGGACGCAGCTGCATGTGCGGATACCCCGCAAGGCGCCGCATGCCCCCATGGCAAGGAAAACAAAACAACAGGTTGCGGAAAACCACTGCATGGGCACTGAACGCATGCAAGACGAACGGGGAAGCGTCAGGCGCCCAAGCACATCTGAAAGTACCGTATTGCCAGCTTCTGAGCAGAGCGCTGGCATGTGAAACACCACTGAAGCACCATCTTTCTATACGGCATGTACGGGCCGCTGTCGCTAACGCGCGCGCTCACAACCGTTGGCCGCATCGATCATGACCAGCAGAGAGCCCTCATGAATGCTGTGTGTGTGTGTGTGTCGTGGGGTGGCGGGTGGGGGCAGGGGCGTGTACGGCACGCGCGCTGCCTTGCGAGCTAATGAATGCTTCCAGCACATCTTGCTTCCCCTGGTGCTTCCATCTCTGCTGCACTCAAAACCTCCACTTCCGCCCTTGCACACCCAGGTAGTTCGCCCTAAAATACGAAACGCTCACCCATGCAACCCCGATCTGAGATCGCACTGATCATGGCACATCAAGACGGCCACTCGATGCCGTGTTTGTTGCCCTCGGGCCCATCCTACGCCCTGAATGACGGCGTGTGCGGCTGACGAGCGTCCAATCACACGGGGGGCAGGCGGACGCTGCCCGGCACCGTCCCCGAATCCGGCAGGCAGGCAGACGAGTAGGGCTTTTGGGCGGTGGCGATGAGGGCGTGCGCCAGCAGCTGGAGCGCGGTGGGGCGGTCCATGGGGAGCGGGTGCAGCGACTGGCGGATGAGGTCACGCGCCGCCGCAGACACGCTGCCGGGAAACGCGAGCTCGGGCGGGGAGCGATGCGCGGCGTCCACCGCTGCCTGCAGCGTCAGCGGCATGGCCGTGCCGCTGGCGCTCAGGCCGCTCGTAACCTTGTTGCCGCACGCTGAGATAGCCGGCAGCGCCGGCACCGCGCTGATGTCAGTGCCCGCTCTGAGGACAGCGCCCGCGCCGCCGCCGACAGCCGCGTTGGCGGATGCTGACACCACACCGGGCTGCGGGACGTCGGCCGACATTGGCGCGGCGGCGGCCAACGCGTTCGACAGGGCGGACGCGTGCGAGACCGTGCGGCAGATGCGGGACGTGCCGACAGC
The DNA here is from genome assembly GCA_001662385.1 of Chlamydomonas asymmetrica. Taxonomy (NCBI): domain Eukaryota; kingdom Viridiplantae; phylum Chlorophyta; class Chlorophyceae; order Chlamydomonadales; family Chlamydomonadaceae; genus Chlamydomonas; species Chlamydomonas asymmetrica. The sequence continues at coordinate 59,436 of BDDA01000069.1, forward strand.
GCCGGCGCTGCGCTGCAGCACTCGGCCCAGCAGGTCGTTTGGGCTGCCGGGCGTGCGTGCCGACGCAGCAGACGCTGCTGCTGCTGCCGCGGCTGCTGACGCCTCTGCGGCAGCCGCCTTCACCGCGATGTCCTTGAAGGCAGTCAGGTCTGGTGCAATGCCGACCATAAGCTGGTACATCATCACTCCCAGCGACCAGATCTGCGAAGGAGAACCCAGACGGTTTAGTCAAATAGTAGGCAAGAGCGCTCAGCGCTGTCTGGATGTGCTGGGCATGAATCACCACACCCATGCGCAAGGCTCAGCATCGCAAGTCCAAAACACAGTCGGGTTAACCCGAAGCGCACATGCCGTTGTGCACCAATTAATTGAACGGGCGCATGGCTGACCCGAGCCACATGGCTGACCAGGTTCGAGGTGCAGTGCCAGTCTGTGGGCGGAGACAGGGCAAACAAGCTGTGAGGGGGGGGCTCACATCGACAGCTGACGTGTAGGCCATACTCAGGTCGTCCTTGTTGTCGGTCGGCAGGCGCTTGAGTGGGCAGCGCTGGACCTCAGGCGCCATGAACACGTGTGTGCCTGAGGTGAGAGCAGGGCAGCAACCATGCATGGTGCATTGTGAATGGTGAGTTCGAGAAAAGCTGTTTGTCATTCAGCTGCCTGCAAGGCTGTCGGGTGCAAAGCCCTTGAAGCACAACGCTCCGCACTCGCAGCCTGCTGCTTCTGATGTGGCAAACAGCTGTGCTGTGGCTGTCCGCAGGCTTATCAGTTGTCACATAGACGGGGTTCAGCCACACAGCCGTGAGCCACACCCTGTGTTCAAGCGCCGCCCACCTGTTCGTGTGACGGCCCGCTCGCTGTGCACGTCCACGCTCACACCAAAGTCTGCGAGCTTCAGCTCAAAGTCCTCGGTGAAAAGAATGTTCTCTGTGAGGAAGTGTCAGCATGTTGGGGCAGTCGTGTTAGCGGCTCTGGACCAGCATCGTGTTGCAGCTTGCGCAACCACCGCTGATGCAAGAATGTGAGCAGGGACACCGTAGCCGGTGGTAGTGCGCTGGCAAAGCACTGTTTCGCGTTGTTTATGGTTCCACTGGCACAGGGCACTTCTGGTGTGTTGCACTTGCTGCCCGGCTTTGTCACACCCCGTTCACGAAACCCATTATCACCACGCCGATTACACTGGTTACACTATTCTGCTAGTATGTGCTGGTACAACCGTTTACCCACACACCTGGCTTCAAGTCACGGTGCAGGACGCCGACAGAGTGGATGTACGCAAGCGCCTTGAGGACGGGTTGCAGCACTGTGTCGACCGCTTGACGCTCCGGCAAGCGGCCCCCCAGACGCTTGACGATACGGCTGAGGTCACCCCCACGTGCATACTCCTGTACCAGCACCAGGTATTGCTCCTGGCGGAAGACTGCATGCAGCGTGATGACGTTCCGATGCTGCAGCCGGCTGTGCACTTCGACCTCGCGGAAAACCTGCGATAGCACACAGTTGAGAAGTAGATTCAGGCAAAGTGGGGTGTACCAGGGTCACTAAGTGGGAAGTGTAGGCAACCTCCTGTGCCCCCTTCAAAACCGCAGAGCCAAAAGTGCGTGTGGCGGGTGCCACCGTGTCACCACTCTCTCTCGCCAAGTTTCTACTTCCGCTTCTGCCACGCACCTGGTGTTTGAGAAATTCGGTGAGGTTAGACAGGCTGTAAACCTTGAGCACAACTGGCTGCTGCGAGTATGTGCAGATGGCCTGCACGGGCCACACCCGCAGAAAAAGGCAGCAGCAATTTTGCAGCAGTAGTAGCTCAGACTACTTGAGCGAGGCACAAGCACATCAAGGTGATAAGCTGATAAAGAGTTTGTAAGCCGACTCAGATGCACTGAAGTCCCAGGGCGGAAACAACGAAGTTGGTAAGCTGACACACACTGAGTAAGGTGCCCACCACGCATCAACAGAGCGCACACAGCACTGTGAAAGTAGGCATGTCCAAACACAAGCAGATGCATTCAGTGGTTGTGCAGTGCTGTCGATGGCTAACGTGTGTGGCATGCGAAGCTCGGCTACATTGGCACGGGCGCTAGTGGCCAAGCCCTTGCATAGCGCACCTTGTAGACAGAGCTGCTGTACCCCTTGTAAAGCTTGCGCACGAGTTGGTAATCACCCAGCTTCCACGACCCTCCGCGTCGCATGCTTGGGGGCAGGTTTGAAGCCACGTGCAGCATGTCGACGTTGGTGGCAATTAAGCGCCTCACGGCCGGGCTGAGAAGAGGCATACTACCTGCGTGACCACGGATGTGTCGGGCGGTGTAGCCGTCCACAGTGGTGGACGTAGACCAGTACATAAGCGACTCATCCCAGAGCTCCTCCTCCGCTGCGGGTGCGGTGAGCGACCCCAGGGGAACAGTCTCTTGCGCCGGCTGCAAGGCAAGAGTAGAGGAAGATGCATTCCCTTGAGCTCCGTTGCCAACTTGCTGCTGGTGCACCTTGCCCAAGCTCTGCTGCTGTTGCTCTGCAAGCGCGCTCCTGCTGATTGGTGACGCAGCGCTTGCGACCGCGGACTCAGCGGCAAACAGTCCCTGGGAACGTGCAGCACTGCTGCTGCAGTCAGGCGCAAGAAGGCTGCTGGCAGCAGTGCGGATGCTGTGAAGGCTGGGGCTGTTCTGCAGGATGCCGGCTGTGCTCTCCAAGTAGCCTTGCGGGTGCCTGCCCTTGAAAAGGCTGGATGATGACGCTTGCGGAGAGTCGATAGAGAAGCCCGAGAACTGCATATGCTTGGACGCTGGAGGTTGCAGACACACGTTCATCATCTGCGTAAGGGTCTGCGAGCGCGAAAAGGACTGGTGCTTCAGCTTGTTGCTGCCCATCGGACGCAGTCCGCCTGTCCGCGGCGAGCTGGACGCTGGCAGGTCTGGCAAACTGGCTTGGACCATGCTGTCAAGAGCACCGCCAACAGCGCTGCAGCTCCTGGCTGCATGAGACACGGGTACACATTCGTGTGAGCAAAGAGATACAGGGCACTCCAAGCTTGCCGATGTGGCCTCCAGTTCGTTGCCGAAAGTCGAGATATGTGGCAAGACTACTTTAGCAGAGGACAGGAGACGATGGTCGGCGCCGAAAGGCTTGACTTCGCTAGCCGAGGCGCTAGCGGGCATCGCGCGTGGGAAATCCTCATCACTGCCGGAGCACGGTGTATCGTCTCCGCCACTACCAGCGCCTGGTCTTTCATGGATATTAGCATCGAGCTTATTACTGCACAATATGACCTTGAGGAGCCGCGTCAGGCCGCTTGTCCCTTGGTCGTGTTTCTCCTTCATGACCTCAAGCGATGTCCTCCAGTGGAAGAGTTCCCGTGTGTGGGTACTGACCCCAGTCGACAGCAAACTATGCGACTGCAGATTGGCCGCTGCGATAACCCTGAGCTAATACGCGAGAGTATGGACCAACACGCACACAGTGTTACTGCCCGTGTGTGAAACTGGCACTTGCAGGCACTAAGTTTCAGGCGGAGGCACAAACGTGCGTGTCGCCGGAATATAGCTCGATGTAATAGAAATTAGGCAGGATACAGACTTCAGCTTGGCGTGCATGATATGATAACACCACCACGCCGTTTTTCCTTCACCATTAAGTCGACCCCCATCAAAATCACTTTTTCGAAAAGGGCTGCAGGGTTTGGACCTTTCCTTTTGTATAAACCCTTGGTTACAACACTAGACCATACCTTACATGCTGTCAGGATCCCTGGTCATTGTATGTGTTGCAGCTGGGGGTGCGAAGACTTCGGACGAGCCGCGGCGTGGTGTGGGTGTGTGGACGTGGGACGTGAGGGGGTCCACGTGTCGATGTTCCGTAGAAGAAGGGAAAAGGAGCAGAATATGCCGCCCAGTGAGGTGAAGTGCAGGAGGGTTAAAACCATGTTAAGCAGGCTACTGCAGCAGGGTGCCAAGAAACAGTAATCCATGGGCAACAAGGGTTTGCGTATGACCAGCGCCTTGGATGGGATGCTGTTGGACCAGCTACAAGGCTAAAGGTCAGGACTCAAACGGGCTTCCCACGGCATATACAAACCTGCACGCGTCAAGCGTCTGCAGCTGTACCAAGCACGGCACCAAGTGTCAATAACCCGCGTGTGTCACCAGCGGGTTATCCCGCAACCCAATGACCATAAAGGCTTCTATTAAAGGGCTTGAATTTGTCTATTTACCACAAGAACACTCAATCGCACAGGCAGCTCCTTGCACGCAAAATGTGTTGGCCTGCCGAAGGACGCGGAATGGGTGCATCAGACTGCGAGGTTCTGATGGCATGTCCGCAACGGTTCATCGACACGGCAACATATGCATGGTCGGTATCAAGCAGATGGCCCTCCCTGCTTGCTGCCTACGCCGTACTCCAACAGCGTCTTCTGGCGCTTGTTTCCGCCTCGCTTGGTGGGCTCCGTGCCTGGTGGGCGTGCGTCAGCAGCACCAAGCTCAGCGCCAGCGCCGCTACCACTGGCTCCTACCGCGGCATCTGGAGCAGCGCCGGTGCTCTTCTTTCCAGCCCTGCCGGTGCTCGTGCTGACGCGTGGCGCCCCATCATCCGTGTCCACAGCACCGCCATCACCACCACCAGCGGGCCTGCAGCACGCCAAGCAAGCAGTCAAGCAACCCGAGTTGTGGACGCAGCATCAGGGGAAGCTCCCTGCTTTAGGATGATGCTGGGCGATGTGTGATAATCAGCCACCTGGAGCTCGGTTTGCAGCGCATGTCAACAGATGCACCGAAACCATGTGTTGGGGCCCGTGGATGAGCTTTCTTGCTTGCCCTGTCCAGTGGATTACAGTGGGTTGATGTCCCACATAAGGATAACAAGCATCGGACGTTCAGAATGCATGCGCTACAGAACAGCCGTCGGCCAAGCAAGCCACTCACTTGTTTGCCTTGTAGGCAGCACCGATACGGGCCATGCAAGCTTTTGACGCCTGCAGCGTGCAGCAGCACAGAGCCATGCATGGCAGCACAATGCAGCAACCCAACTTCAGCGCCTTGCATGCGTGACACGTTAAGCGCAGCAGCAACAGGGCATTGCACATGCTTACTGGTATGGCACTGCACCCGATACGGCCTGGTGCATCCAATACGGCCTGGTGCACTTAGTGCTAGCGTCTACAGCCTGAGCAACGAGGGCACACCATGCCCACATGATGCCAACGTGTAGCTGTGGATGCAAAGTTGCAAACCCACTGCTCCCTGAGCCCTCCCGGTCCACAGTCCGGACGCAGCGCATGGCAGCACCCACATGCATGCGCACATGCTGCTGCACACTGCAGACTGCGGGCCAGCTTGGGTACACCCAACGCCTTGGGTACACCCAACCTCTGAGCCCTGACACTCCTCAGTATATGCATGATTCCGCTACAAATTCATCCTGACTTCATCTGCACTCAAGGTCTAGTCACAGCGTGAGACCCACAGAACGTTAATCCACACCAGCCGACAGGCTCCTTACATGGCAGTCCAAGCGGCATGTTGCCAACATCCGGTAACTTACTAACTTAAACCCCTTCAACAGGGCCTGGTCATGAACAGCTTGCCATCATTACCAGTATGCACCCAGACACCTCGCCATTGTCAGGTGCACTTTATATCCTCATGCACATGCACACTGCACGGGAATCACACGGCATGCCCCTTGGGCGCTCTTTCTGGCACACTGCACGGCTCATCGGGAATCACACCGCGTGGCCCCACGCACGCAAACAACTCCTACCCACGCCCGGGCAGCCTGAACCACATCGTGCGCGACTGCACCCACCCACTGAAATCACACTGCGTGGCCCTATGGCCGCCTCTTCTGACCCACGCACCTGCGCGTGGTCCACGATGGGCCGCGGGTAGTCCTTCCCGATGATGCAGCCCGCCTTGCGCTGCACCTCGATGGGCGCTGTCCAGGGCTCGTAGATGTACTTGGCAGGCATGTCCTTGAGAACGGGCAGGAACCTGCGCGACACCGGTCGATTGGTACAAGGTATTGCAAAGATAATGCATGGTGCGGCAGCTGAGCATGGCTGCCAAATGCTGCTGACTGGCAGCAGCTCGCCATAGCAGCGCCATATGGATTAAGGGCGGTGGTAAGCTTCTATCAGGCAGTTGTGTAGTCTGTGAAACAGGGGGTATCTTCCTGCGCTGAGTGACTATCCTGGCACTGGAGGCACATGCAGCTCAGGGCATCCTGACAAGACCAGTGCCATTTCCATTCATCACATGCTGCGCCAGCGGCGGTCCAGGTGCTCCAAGCACCCCTTGCGGCCGAACTATGGCGGCGACCAGCCAAGTACATGCCGTCATGCGTCACATCCAGTGCCGGAGGGTCGCCCGAGTGTCAAGCCCGGCAGCCTGCCTGCCATGTGACTCATACACGAGTCATACCTGGAGTCATACCCTTACCTGCGTATGAACCTCCCCTCCTTGTCGTACTTCTTGCCGAATGCGATGGGGCTGTACACCCGGAAGTACTGCAACACGGCAGCAGAGGAATGCGGCAAAGCACTCATCGTTAGTGCCTCGCTAAGTGGTACCGTATGATTGACTCTGAAGCGCACATTTGCAGTCAATCGCTCACCGGGCAAGCGCCGCCACCGCGCCAGGCATATCCGCAGCGGGGCATCGCACACTGTTCAAGCAATGTCTGAAATACCGTACCAATACGCCGATACGGTGATGCCAGCACGTGAGCTGTGCCCATGTAAAAGTATCAAAGGCTACCAAAAGTCACTCACCTGGTTGAAGAAGGCGGAGGCGCTGAGCCACATCCAGTTGGCAGCGTTGATGTAATGATCCTGTGAGCACACGTCGCAGCAATACGAGAAGATCGCGTCACACCATGTGCAATCGAACACCCTGCGAAGTGCATGCAGCCACTGCGGAATGCTGTCATCACCCAGGAAGCTGCCTGTGAACAAGCAACAGCGCACCGTTAGGCTAGCGCCAAACGTCTCACCCAATCCATTCGCCTAACATTTATGCTGGCATTCATGTCACGTTGAGTGTATCGCTTCACCGTTCTGTGCCAACCTCTGGACATCGTCAGGATTGCAACCAAGAAACTGCATGAAGCTGAGTAAATGCCTGCCTTCGCATGCTGCCTTCCTCCGCACGAGCAACACACAAGAGAACAACATGAACATGCAGCACGCTGCCTGCACCCATGCAGCCATGCCACCTGCACCGCTACGGCCCCTGCGCCGTACCTGGTCGATGAGGTGCTCCTCAAACACCTCCTTGCCCTGCTCCCAGCTGATGTACAGGTCGCCGCGCGTGAGGAAGCACGCGACGCTGTGGCGCGCCAGGTGGTGGCACCAGCCCCACTCGCGCAGCTGGGTCATGATGGCATCGATCCATGGAAACCCTGCATGCATGCGTGCATACCGCGAGCACCGTAGCCGTGAGCACAATGTGGCAGGAGGCGACAGCTGATGTGCCGCATGCACACTCGTATTGCCTGGAACGCAAACAGTTGTGTAACGGCTGGGCTCTAATGCGCAGATGTGCTGATTCGCATATGCCAGATGCGGTCCAGCCAGTCACAACTCCACTAGCCATACAGTTGATAATCCACGTTCCACGCTTCATACCTGTCTTTGCGTCCCTCCAGGCCTCAAAATGCTGCTGGTTGAACTCCCAGTCAATCTGCTTGCATATCGGGTTGCCCTCCATCTTGTCGAAATTGGGCGTGTTGGCACCCACCTGCACAGCGTGAGTGGGCAGTGCAAGCGAGTGGATGCATGCATGCAAGCATGCATACGATGGTGCTCATGCCCAAGCCTCCACACACTGATGCAGCTGGCGCTTGGGTAAGACCATGCGGCTGTCAGACATGCGTACAAACACGCGCATGCACACATCACAGACCCTCCATGTGCAAGTAATCACGCATGCATGCCGGACTTAACACATCTGCAGTCCCGCACGTACGCACACCCCCATGATATCCTTACAACTCTGCGCATACTCACAGACCTCTCCAGGCGCACACAAGCACGCACGCAGTCAGGAATCAACAAGTCTGCACTCCCATACGCATGCACGACATGGGACAAAACACGCAAGCGCACAGGCAGCGCACCGCACCGTGTAGAAGAACTCGCGCCACAGCAGCTGGCCCCTCAGCGACACCGGCGGCTGGCTGTGCGCCTTGTGGGCCTTGTACACCTCCAGCAGGCGAGCGTGGAAGAGGCGCGCGCTCAGGCAGCCGAACTTGAGGTAGGGCGAGAGGACCGTGGTGGCGGGCTTCTCAAACGCGCTGGGGTCGGTCTCGGGCTTCTGGAAGGCGGCGACCCACTTGGGGTCCGAGAACGACGCCTCGAGCCGAGCCAGCGCCTCAGTCTCTCCCCCCTGAAGTCAGATTCCAGCACCCAATACACCCAATACACAACAATCTCCGTCAATCGCCAGATCAGCTCAGACACCTAGCTCGCCATCCCTCCTATGCAGTCTCCATCCTTAGGCATACGCATATCTGCATATGTACTGCGCGGCCCCACGGAAATCATACTGTATGGCCCTACGGCCGCCGCTTTTGATACGGCAAATACATACAATTGTCACGTGGCCAGGGGCGGGCGTGCTACATGCTTCCGTGCTCTACATGCCCCAGCGTTGCAAAATGCGCTCGTTCCCTCCAAGCTGTACAGCATGGAGGAGTAAGAAGCAACAGTCAGGACCCGAGCTGCACGCTGTTTGTACAAGCATATAGGCACACATTACCGGCGGTCACGTAGCTCCGTGCTATCAATGTGTACATACAGTGGCGGGTAAATTAAAATCGGGAACCATACCTTGAAGATGGTCACGGGCGCCTGCGTGAAGCCAACCTCCTGCCAGGTGGGCACACATGTGTCCTTGGCATCCGTCCCGGGGGCGTCCTTCGCGGGTGGCGGCAGCGCGGCGGGCGCGTTCTTGGCAGGCGCCGCGGGGTCCCCCAGCTTGTCCACCAGCTTGGTGAAGGACTGCATGGTGAGAGGCGCCTTGCCGCCATTGCGCGCCACAAGCATGTCGGTGTCCTGCCCAAGCGTCCCAAACAGGGAAAAACACAGGAAAACACAGGAGAAAACACTAATTTTCAGGAAGGCTGCATCATGTGAACCATGCTTGGCATCTGAACCGAGGTGCATCGCCCCAAGGCATACATACAGCCGGAAAGCGCATCCATGCACCGAGCACTGAACCGGGGAGCCTCTGCATGCTGTGTATGCGGGCGTACAGACCGGATTCTGGTTGTGGTGCACAACATGTCCCTATCTACCGGTACCATGTGAAACAAAGGCGGGGTACATCCATTCAGCCAAGGACATGCAAAACGTGCATGCGCGCTCAGTCAGATTCAGAGTCCCTCGCCGGCTTACATACAGCGTATGGCTCACGAACGACTGCACGGTCACGCCGGCAGACGTCGCCAGCTGACCGATGCGTGCATCCCTCGCTTTGGCATACGGCTCGGTGTCCACCTCGAAGCACAGGTGCGTCACGTTCCATTCCTGCAGCACAGGCAAGGCGTTGCACAGGATAAATTGCAGGTTGTGGATGCAGGTTGTTCAGGCAGGGGATGGTCTCGCTGGGGAGCATGGTGTGTGTGCAGGGCCGGCTGCTGTGCACCACTCTGCGTGACAGAACGCGGCTCTCGTGGGGCCATGCAGTTTGTACCGCTCTGTGTGAGCGTGCCTTTCACACAGCTTCGCTGCGAGTGCCGTGAAGGGTAGGCAAGCGCCGAGTTTGGATAGCACAACTGCTTGCCAAATTGTTATGCACGTAGGCCTGGCTCCGTGCATTGCAGCGTACAACGAGCGAGACATCCAAACACACGTCATACATCAATGTATGCTTGCGCTCTCAGCAGCGAACGTTTGAGACGATCGGACCATTGTTCGCTTGAGGCAGCCACCAGATCAGCGCGGTCACCTTGCTATCATTGGGTGCAGTCTCTATCCTCATGCACATGCAAACTGCATGGCCCCACGAGAGCAAATGTTTCAACGCAACATGCCAATATGCTACCGCTGTACTACGCTGCATTACCAGTACTGTCTACAGCATTAAGGGCATGCGAAGGCAGGAACCAGGATAGAGACATCCTGGTGTTTACTTGCTTTGATGAGACGTGGGAACACTTCCTCCTGCGTGACGCAAACCGCAGAATTGGCATACCACCAGTGCATTTCATTAACTTTCGAGCTTCAGGCACTGCGTGCAGCATGCGCTTTGGCAGCAAAGCGGCACACATGCTGAGCTGCAGTGCTACACACGCTTACCGGCTTGCCCCGAATGACCAGAAGGCGTGACCCTCGTGCCTTGAAGCTGAAGACAAGCAAGCAATATCACAAGTACGTCAATCCTCGTGCGGTCAGCGGCCACGTAGCAAGCAGCATACAGGCTTGAAGCGTTGAGACACTGGCTAACTCACCTCTTGTCCAGGTCTGTCAAGCTTTCAAGGAGAAAGTTGTATCGGTTCACGCTGCACCTGCAACAAGGTGGCAAGCGCTCGGTCAAGTTATGACCGTGGTCCGGCGCAGGAAGGAGCATGCATCATTTAAAGCGCAGAGGGGCACCAGCTTTTGCTTACTTGTAGGTTGAGTTTTGCAAAAAGAAGGGGTCCAGCACAAAAATGGGGTACAAGTGCGTCGCACCCTCAGCTGCGCTGAGCAGGGCGGGGTTGTCGTGCAACCGCAAGCCCTGCAGCCCAGTAATAGCAACGGATATAATAGGAATAAAGCCTGCTTTACAAACAGGCTGGACTCATACACTGTGGCTGACTGAATTTTCACAGTTGTTAAGCCGCTTGAGCGCGCTGCTGGCCACATACCTTGCGAAACCAGATTATTGAGTTCTTTGTGGCGGACATTACAAACCGAACACTTCTGCTGAAGTGCTTTGGCTCTTTGCGTATGTATTTACTGGTAAGCCGCGGGATGGCAAACGCGTGCCTGTTGGGCAAAGCGTGCCAAGTGTGGCTTCCAGCAAACCCGTCGCCCGCTCTACTACCACAGCGTGCATGTTGCATTCCTCCGTACCATACTTTCACTGGTAAGGCTTGAGGACGCGGGTAAGCACATTTGAGGGCTATAGTTCTTGTTGTTGTTGGTACTGTGCCCAATAAGCACAGAACAGGTTGGTCAGAACCGCTGTGTCAGCGCGCCTTCAAACGGGGACAACGTTTTCATGCCTTAAAACCAAAAACAAGTCCACATACATCAGGGTTTGCAAAACAGCAAAGGCCATACGACTACAAGGGCATCAATGAAGAACATCACCATGGGTGGCCATGCAGGCGGCCATGTGTGCCATGTATGTAGTGATGGTTCTGCTGACCGTGGTGCACTTGCTATGGCGTTTGTTGGCTGAGCCATCACCTTGGCAGCAGCAACTGCAGAAGGTATGGTCGCGAAGCATCAAGAGCAGGGGGCGGCTCTCTTGCATAGGACCAGATAGGACGGCGGCCGTGTGGGAGGCCCTGCATGGAGATGGGGCAGGCGGTAAGGGGTTCCCCATTCGGGACGCATCCTCTGCAGTTGTCTCACCTGAGCTCAGTAACCCCTGTGGGGGGGGAACGCTCCCTCCCCTGAACGCCCCTGTAGCCAGTACACACGATGCCACAAATCTACCGGTACGCGATCCACGGCGCCCTTGCTCTGTATGCGCAAGGGGATGAAGGCGAGTAGCCGGCACCTAGGTGTGGGCTTTGCTAGCTTTGCATGTACATGTGGGTCCGGATGCGTGCGCATGTGGCGTGGGAGGGTGATGCGCAGTGGAGGTGGTCTGGACTCCGGACTTTGCCTGCAGGAGACACGTGGGCGTGTGAGCAAGGTGGCAGGGTGCCAGCAGTGGCCACTGTTCGGAATGCCGGGAGCGCTTCATAGAGTCATAGCTCAGCTTGCATGCAGCATGGCCTTGTGCGGCGAGAAGTCCATATCGCCATATGAGTGAGGCGACCCACATCAGGCAGCACCTCACTCCAGCTTCACGCAGCAGCAGTACTGCCAACCACCAGTCAGCAGGTTGCGTCTTGACCTGCTCAGCAGTCGGACCCCTTGCTCAGGAGATGCACGCAGGCTAGTTTTGATGCTGCATTCCTGCACGGAGTCAGACCAGGAAAGAAAACCAGACAGGTGCCACTTGCGCTCCAGACCACGCGTGCTTTGCTCAATGCGATATTGAGCAGCACTCAGCACGACTTGCTGAGCGTGCGCAAGATCCACCATGCACGTTGCAAGCAGCGCCGTTGACACGCTCACATGGAGGTACAGGTATGCTTGGAATCAAAGCGCTGCGGTTAGGGCCGCAAGGGGGCGTGTGGCTCTATCATCCGCAATGTGGGATGCCGTTTGCGCTGTTGCTCGTCATGCAAAGGTGGCACGCACGGACCTGCATGCGACCTTGATCCGCCATTCTGCTGAGCAGTATAATGCATAATGCATTACATGTGTGGATGCACCGCCATGCAGATCGGGTGCATCACCATGTGCATGACTGGTCCATCAGAGCGTCATGTGCTCGCCCATCACACGCCCCAGAACGCGCCGCAGTTGCTAAGATGACACATGCCTGCGCCAATAAGTAGCCTTCGGGCAAGCTGCAGGTTGAGTCTTCTTGCAGCGTAAAAGTCACCTATGCAACCTCCCGCCTATCTTGATACCGAGCCCATCACGTTGTGGCGGCTTGCCCCTGTCAGTGGGTTACCACAGTCTGTGCACGGCTTCCCCAGCCGAGTGTTGCTGGTAGTTTGGTACAGACCTGGCATGAAATCTAGACTTGGAAGAAAAGTATTTGCATGCAGCGGACTGCCGTCCTGTCCATCTGTGATGCCAATTTGTACGCTCTGCGCACAGGCCCCAGGACCGGGCGAAACCACATCAGAAAGCAACGCAACGCGAGATGCATGCCAAGCGTGTGTCATATATACATTTGTGGTTTCACTGTCCTAAGAGCCGCTGTTGCCGTGTGGGGAGCGCAGTCCGCAGCACAACTCCGTGCCCAACGCACCGTGCTTGATGGTGGGGCAAGGTGAGAGTACAAGCACTACTGCAGCCGTTTCCACCCACCCCAAACACACGGTTGTATCCTTCAGTTTTATTCGTTGGCTTCACTGCAGAAAGCACTTCTGGAGGGCACGATGGAAATGGCGCCTGCGCACCGCCAGGCGCAAGGCCCAAATACCGGTCATCCAGAACGCCAGGAGTTGGAGCGTTCCTGCAAATGGACCATGCGAAGCAGCATGCACGTAGCCTGGGGAGAACAATCATCGACGTCTCAGTCGGCATATCGGACTTGCAGCCACCCCAGGAGGCGCTAGATGCGCTGAAGGTGAAACACCAGCGGCAGCGCTGGCAGCAGCCCTGAATCAAAACGTCGACAAGTGTCCTCGCACAGGATTTCAGACTAATACTTTGTGCAGTTATGCTGTGGCCCCCAGCTGCTGCGTGGCGTTGCGTGCGGCTGTGCGCCTGGCGCAATTCGCTGACTAGTGCTCGCACCAATTCACAGGCCGCAATTGATGACCCCAGCACATACGGATACCATCTCAAAAGTGGGACGCTGCCATTCCTGGAGGCTGCGGTGAACTGGTACAGGGAGCGATATGGAGTGCAGCTTGACCCCAGGACGCAAGCGCTGACGCTGATTGGCGCACAGGTGCGCCGCACCCTTTGACGCAACGTCGTTGCACCTTGGGACAGCTTCCAGAACGCACTTGTACGGTGCTTCCTTGTGGGCTCTGCGGTTTTCGGTTCCGACACTCACTCTGCCAGCAGTGCAGCATCGCCCCATCCAGGTTGTGACAGTCAATCGGGCTTGGCTTTAGGGTCAGCACTCAGCAGCCAGCAGCGCTCAGCAGCAGAAAGCCCAATAGCTTGCATGCTCTGTATCTTGCGTCACATGTGGACCTTTGTGTGACTTGTGGGACTAGCATTCCGTGGGCATGCAGGAGCATGCCCGCAACATCCAACGCACGCAGCTCGCACACAGACGGGTGCTTGCCAGTCTCACCAATCACCGCCTTCCCTTATTGCCACAGGAGGGTCTGGCGCACCTCCTGCTGGCAGTGGCAGACCATGGGGACGGCATCCTCATGACGAACGTAGCGTACCCCTCGTACTTTGGTGCAGGTGCGTGCCCTCACGCACGCACCTCACGCACGCACCCCCGTCCTTGATGGCACTGCTTCTGCATCAGAAAGAGACACTCGTGGAGAACTGGGGCCATGCAGTGTGATTCCCGTGGGGCCGTGCAGTGTGTGTACCGTGGGGCCGTGCAGTGTGAGCAGTGTGTGCACGACCTGGCATCTTGCTGCTCACACCAAGGTATCCTGCCAGGGCTATGGTATTGATGGTTTTCATGGTGGTGTTTCTGCCTGGTACATTAAGAGCATCGGAATGTGTGTCTCTCGCTGAACAGTCCAGATTGCGGGGCTCGACCCCATCTACATGGCGCTGGATGACGACCTGCTGCCTCACCTGGAAAGCGTGCCGGCGCAGGATGCCCAACGCGCCAAGGTGCGACCGCACCACTTAGAGTTGCCTTGGGCGCCTGCCAAGCAACAGCCAGGTTGTACTTCTTGGTGCTACATGCGCTGCAGCGCTGTTGATGTGCGGGCCACGCTGCACCGGCCCAGCGCAGCTTGCATATGAGTATATGGCCCTGCCTTGAGTTACATGTTATGTTATGTTGTCTTACATCAGGAGTGTGTTGGCCACATGGCCCATGCTCCCCCCAGATGGGGTCCAGGCATGCAGAAGGGGGTTGAGTTGCATGCGTTCTGTAGGCTTGTGCACATGCACTTTATGCTGCAATGATATGTTGTGCACAGGGTGATGTAACTTGGAGGTAACTCAGGCAACCTCATATTACTCAAGTCACTCAGCAGACTATTTGAATCCAGATTTGAATCTGCATTACCAGAATCCTAGATGAATCCGTCAACAGTCCAACCATCGCGTCCATTCCCTTGTGGTGTCCTTGTGCTGCCGCCTGCCGCCCGCAGGTCCTGCTGCTAAATTACCCCAACAACCCCACAGCAGCGGTGGCCTCAAACGAGTTCTTCCAGCGCGCCATCGACTTCTGCCTTAAGCACAACATCCTCCTCATACACGATAACCCCTATGTGGACCAGGTGGGTGGGATATGGGGGGTATTAGGGGGGGCGCGGATGTGCAGGGCATGGCATGCTGGGCCTGCTGGTTGCACAGCATCTCATAGCTCCGGATCAACCGCTCGAGCCTGGTGCAATGACATCTTGGTTGGAATCTCATTACAGCATTGTGAAGCACTTCGGGGAGGGGGCCGCGCTGGTGTGCGGGCGCATTGAGGCAGCCTGTCAAGCACGTTGTGGCAGTGAGGGGTATACCTGCAATGCGTGCACCGCCCTGTGCGCTCCCTGAGTTTGCAGTGTTGGGCCCTGCTGCACACAGCTCAGGGTCCAGAGCGCTGGTATATTTGGCTGCGGATGCGAGCGGTCATAGCTTGGGTGATCCTATTGCTTCAGCGGAGGCGGAAACAGCAAGGTCACCGGATGAGGCCATTGACCCAACTGCTGAACTTTCGCTGAGCACCAGCCAGCATCTTGAAGGTCTGCTGTACGCGTCGCTTTTCACCTGCACTACACACACGGACAGGTGCCTGACGACGAAACGCATGCGCCATCACCGCTGTGCTTGCCTGGCGGGACCGACTGCGCTGTGGAGGTGAGTCCGTCCATAACGAGTAACGACGCGTGTGTTAGAGCGTTTATCCAGCGGGGCCATGCAGCACGCAAATGCTGGAATGCGTAAGGATAGATCTGCACCTGAACCGCATGTGTGTGTGTGCGTTATTGGGAAAGCAGTCATGGGGGAGGCAGCTACAAAGGCAGGTGAGGATGCAAACGTGCGTGTTCCATGTGGGTAGGCTGTAGACAACATCCAGGTGGACACTGCTCTGACGACCAGCTTGCTTCGTGCAGCAAGGCGATCTCCGGCTCGGCATGTGAGAGTATCGCTGACATGCAGACGCAACAACCAACGCAATGCGTAACGTCTAGAGGCGCTCTGTACACTTTAAGATGCGCAGTCGTGCGGACTCAGTACAGCCCCCTCTGTGTAGCGTACATGCACTGGCGCACAACATGCTGTTCAATCGGCTGCTGTGCAGGTGATGCACACATCTTGCAATGCAGAGGTGTGCGTCATAAGCGGCCGTGCATGCAGCGGGCAGCTGCATATGCCCGGCCGGTCGCAAGCAACATGCTTGGCACATGTTATTCATAGCGCTGCTTATGCGGTGATGCGGGGCCGTCTGTGCTGCCTGCAGTTGTTCTCGTTCGCCAAGAGCTACCACCTGGGCGGGTTCCGCTTGGGGTTTGCGCTGGGCAACGCGGAGGCGCTCGCCGCCCTGGAGTCAGTCAAAGCACCTATTGGTGAGGGACTGAGGGCCAACACTGGGGCCAACACTAAGTGCTAATATTCGCTGCAATGTTTGAATCTCGAGCCTTTGCTTGCGACTTGGCATTGTGCGATGAACGCCAAGGTTACATGCATGCGATGCTCCCGATCCTGTGGAACCGTTGCCGCGTGCTGTTGCCGAATGTGTGACGCACTGACGGCACAGAGCGTTGTTTCAGTCGTGCGTTGGTGCTGCCGGCCTTGGACCACCAGCACAGTTAAGCTCACATGGAATGTGTGTCTATCCCGGCCCGGTATGATGCCTGTGCAGATTTCAACCAGTACCTGGGCATTCAACGGATGGGGATCGCCTGCCTGCGCCTGCCCGCCAGCCGCGTGCGCTCGGACGCCGCTGTGTGGCGGCGCCGCGCGGAGGCAATGGTGGACGCATTGAGAGCGCACGGCTGGCCAGACGTCAAACTGCCTGGCGCGGGTGTGTGTGATGCTTCGCATGCCACATGGGTGCAAATGTGCGGTTCAACTATGTGCATGCGTGCATGCGCATGGATGGCGCCAGCTTCATAGCTACGCACCCATGGCAAGCAGCTTGTATTCCATATCGTTCTCACACCTTTGCCACTCACATGGTGTGGGAATGCGTCCTGGACTTCCTTGCTCATGTGGACAAAAATCTTGTGCCAGCTCACACCAGCACCTGCGACCTGCATGGTGTTATGCCCCTAGGAGCTTCTACGGCGGCTGAACACCAGCGCCGTTGTTCGACCGGCCGGTGTATACCTTCTGCACGCTGCCGCTTCGACCGTGCGTTTAGTGTTTCAACCGATCGCTGCCGTTTCTGTGCCCCGTCTAACGGTTGCTGTGCCTGCTTTGCGGCCTTGCAGCCATGTACCTGTGGCTCAAGCTGCCTGCCGGCGTGGACGACCTGCAGTTCTGTCAGCGGCTCGTGGAGGCGACCGGCGTGGCGCTGGCGCCCGGCAGGGGCTTCGGGCCCGGGGGCACCGGCTGGGTGCGCGTCGCGCTCGTGCAGCCGGAGGCCGTGCTGCGGGAGTGCGCTGCAAGTATGCACGCGGTGCTGACCAGCCTAGCCTCACCGGAGGCCGCCGTTCACGATACCGCCCTTAGCATAAGCTGTTAGGTAAACGGCTTAGACACAGCTTGTGAGTACGTATTCGCCGTATATGCACCAATTGCTTGCCAGCCGATGAGCTGTGAGCGTTGTCTGGCATACGGGTGCAATCTGATGCGCCACTTTCTGCTGCATACCTTGCTTCTGCGCGTGGACGCACTTGCAGCTGGTTGCAACATCAAGCGCAGCCTGCTGGCTGTGACACACTTGCGCATGTGCTGCACCGCTGCCAACAGCAGCGCCGTCACCGTGTTGAAGCTGATTCTGATTTTGCAGGCCGCACCCCGAACGGCAAGGGTTAGGGCATCCAGGGTGTACCGTGATATGTGCGCAAACTGCACATGCTTGCGCTGCCGATTGCACCCATCTGACAATCCCACTGCTGTGATGCTGCATATCCATTTGAGGGTGGGAAGGATCACGAGGCGTTTTGAAATCCGATACCTCATGTGCAGAATGCAATCTGGACAATGTTGAGCCTGACACCGGCTGTGCCTTATACTCATTTCATTGATCCTCGCCTGCCCAACCGCACATGCTTGGCTTCCAGTCACCTGAACGTCGTGTTGCAAACCGTTCTGCGCGGGGCATGACCTCGATGCTGTCAGAGGCGGAGTCCTGGCAAGGCCTTGAAGGGTTACAGCTCTGGCGCCATCCCGAGCACATTTTGTAATGTGCGTCACAGCTTTTGCACGGCCGCTGTGGACCTGGCTGTGGACTCCATAGGTGTTTTCCTCGTGGAGCTACGGCTCTGAACCCCTGCCGCGTTGGACGGTGCTTCACAAGGGTGCACCATCCAACGCACCCTGAAGTCGGCTTGCAGCATTCATCAGTTGCTGCCTTAGTCAATGTTTTCTGCCCATCACCTCCTTCTGGCATGTCTTCTGCCGAACACTCTGGAAGGCGGACCTCAGGGGCGGCATGCACGACTGTGCTTGTGTCAAGCACGACATAGTACGTGCTTGGTGGCAGTGTATTGGTCACAATACCACAGTGGTCAGCCTTTGGCCCCACGACAGCATCTCTGATGCCTCAGACCATCCTCATACCTAAAGCGCCTGGCTCAGCACGATTTCTGGCGCCGGCCGCCTCGGAAGGCGGACGGCCAACCTGAGGGGTAAATGTTCCTGTGTCGAAAAGACACTGTATATGCTTGGTGGCGTTATTGGTGACGTTAGACAGTCACCGGTCAGTGTTTTGCCCCGTGCAGCAAAGTTGCATCATCTGCAACTTTGCTTCCTGTGCAAGAGTTGCTGCAAGTCTGCGCACGATGCAATCAAATAGAACCTCAGGCAAAAACATACAATTTCTGTGCTGGACTGCGGTTGTTGACACGCCGGGTCACACTGCAGTTGAATATTGCACTATCCTTGCGATATCTTCCCGCTCCCATTAGTCAGCTTGTTGACATGCCTTGGGAACCCGTCCGATGCTCAAAAATATTTGCCTGCAGGTGCCTTTTGGTGAGGGAAAGGCGTCTCTTGCACCGCTCAAGGAAAGCGCTTGTGATGTTGACAGCACCCAAATGGCAGCAATTTCACCTGAGGCTCAAATACACATAGTTGGGCAAGTGGTGCTTCCCAGGCCACACAGAATCCAGTGTTTGTCGCTTTCATAGCTGTGAATGTTTTGCTTTACTGCCGCCGGGTGTGAAATCCCGACAGGCACATAAGGGCATGCACATTCCTGTCCACCATGAAAGCTGGCGATAACAACAACCCACCTTACCAACCAGTGATTGTCACCTTTCCTGTGCTGCGACCAGCGGTTAGGTGTGCACCTTGTGTGGCGGTCACGGCCGGTCATGTGCACGCGGAAGTCCAACCGCTGCAAGGCTGCGTCGCTGTGATTAACGGAGGAAGCGGGGGCGGGACAGGTAGTTCTATGGTAATGTTTCAACATATGGGTGTCCCTGGGTGGAAGGCGCTTTGGGCCTTCGAGCTTTTGTTCACTTCACCTACGTGGATATTTTGACAAATGATGATGGTGATGATGGCCTGATGCCCAACAGGCAACGTGCAACAGCGCAAACCCGTCTCAAATATGGTAGCTCACAGCAGTGAAAGGTGTGGATGCCTGTGTATGCGGGGTCTTACCTCTATGAAAATCGGCTCCACATGAATTGAGACCGGGATTACGAGGTTAACAAAAGTGCAGGCGGGAACTTTCATGAGAGCAGAGCTTTCAAGCAGAGCTTTTACTTCCACACGCAAACCAATCCACTCAGGAACCTCGTTAACCCAAATCAAAGCATACACTGCAGCTCTCTACCTGCGTATCTAAGATATTCAAGTTGGTCCATCGGTTGCGTCCATCGGTCTGGACCATGGCCCCGCAGGAGCCCGGCCGGTGCCTCCACCCGCAAGAGCCTGCCTCACAACAGGTGTGTGGACGGGCACGCACTTTCGCCGGTCTGCCTGCCAGCGCTGAGGGTGTTGACCTCACTCAGAAGTCGTGAAATCTGTGTTTTGCTGGTGGGAGCGTGTTTGGAAGGGCAGTGCTCCGAGGCACGGCCCAAAGGGCCACCCGTTATCCTTGATGCGTGGCTTGTGAAAGCTTTCTCTCAGCTGGTCGGCGCCTGCAAGCGCGCGTTACCTGGGTGTTTGTACGCATCAGAACCTACTGGGTTGCTGGTCATGAATGGGCTGTGTCCAGTAGTATGGACACGCACTTGCTGCTTGCAAGTTGACGGTGTCTCTTGCTGTCGTCGGTGTGTGACACCGTGGGCGTTTTGTGTGGCAGTTTGCCGGGCTCCCCCCAAAACGCGTAAAGGTTGACAAGCCTTTTGATACTTTAGAAGAGTGCACAAGGGGCTCGCGCTGACTGCCTTGTCGTCGGACAGCGTCGCCTTTGAACGGACATCTGCCCCAGCGAGACGTCTGTAAGCTCGCCAGACGTGGTTCTCGCTTGGCGCAGCGGGTGTTGCAGCACACTGCCTGCTGAAAATATCCTGAGCCCGTTGTTTTTGACTTGTGTGCATGCTTTGATGCGCAGGACTCCAAACAACAAAAGCCCATCGTGGACAGCCACAGCAGTGGCCTTAAGAAGACGCTGAAAAAGCTGAGACAGCTGTTCCAGCAGACGCCTAGCACAGCGTCCAGCCCCGCTTGCGCCAGCCCTCGTACGCCTGTGGGCCGTCAGGATGACCAGCCTGCGACAGTCCCTGTCCTGGCCTCTGCGTCCCTCACGCACCAGGCCTTCTCAGGGTGTGCGACTGGTGTCATGGCCAGCTCGACCGGTGCATCCCACGTCTCACACCTCCTCGCCAACTGCAGCAGCAAACGCGCCGGCGATGAATGCAGCAGCAACGTCGCGACCGCGGGGCATAGGCGCTCGTGCGATACATCGATGCTTCTTAGGTCTGTTCCGCCAATGGCTGTCCCTGCCACCACTAGCTGCTTGACGATCTCTTGTGCTCATGTTGTGAGCCCCACGAAGAACGCCTCTGCAAGGACGTTTTCGACCTCAACAGACAGCCCAGCAGGGCAGTCAGACTGCAGGACCTCAGATTCCCAGTCTCCGCAGAACCGGGCGAGCGCCCTGCGGTTTGCGGAGGGGACGTGGATGTCCGGTGAGATGTCGAGTGCAGACGGCAACATCGCGGACGCCAGCACGCAGTCTTCTATGACACCGGACTTGTCCATGCACTTGCGACTGGCTCCTGCTCCTCAGCAGCAACAGCAGCCGCAGCTTCAGTCATATCAGGGGACGCAAGGGTTGTCGACGGACCTGCCCACCACCACATTGTTCTCAGCGCTTGACGCGCAGCACCAACAACACATTTCCCTGGCTGCATCAGGCCCCAGCATCGCTTCAGCGGCTTCCTGCGACTATCCTGGCAACCACACCGACACCAACGACCGTGTGAGGCAGTTCCTGTCCAGCTGCCCTTCGCTGCAGCCTGGCAACGCAGCCCTCCAGCAGCAGGCCGCGAGCGCTGCTTTTGCGTTGTCGACTGGCGGGAATCTTCACCAGCAGAGCGTGCTGGAGAGCTCCAGCGTCTTTGCGTGCGGCCCTGGCCAAGCCCAGACGGCCACCCTGGCCGCAGAGTGCTTCCCGGCTCCGGCTCTGTGCGCTGCTGCGCCACTGGCGTGCCAGCAGCCCGCCCGGACTCCAGCCCGCCTGCTTGCTATGTGCCCAGCCATCCCTGCCACGATGGCACGCCGTGACTGGTGCCTGGAGGACTACTCGGTCATCAAGCGCCTGTACAAGAGCGCCACATCCGCAGTGTACAAGGCCGTGTGCCTGAGGAGCGGGCTGACGGTCGCCCTCAAGGTGAGGCTCACGTCAGCAAAGCCAGTTGCTGTCACCTTCACTTGGGTGCCACGCTAGGCACCCTCTCACCGCACCCTCAGTGTCATTTGAATCTGCCTCGCACACTTCTGCACATGCTCCGCCCGGACTCAGCCTTTCCTGCGCCATAAATGCGCCTCGCGTTCCAAACAATGCAACAACGTGTGCGCTTCTGTGTGTGTGTGCAGGTGTACTTTTTGTCCAAGGTGCCCGCCAACGTGTTGCACATGATCTACCGCGAGATCAACATCCACCACCGCCTGGTGCACCGCAACATCATCATGCTGTACGGCGCCTTCCAGGACGCCAAGCACATCGTGCTGGTGCAGTCGTTCGCGGGCCGCGGCGACCTCTTCGGCATCCACAAGCAGATGCACAGCCGCATGCCGGAGCAGCAGGTCTCGGAGCTGGTGCTGACGCCACTCATGGACTGCCTCGCGTACCTGCACGCGCAGTGCATTTGCCACCGCGACATCAAGCCAGGTGCGTGCCGCGCAGCGGTGGCGTGCGCGATTACCTGCCTGCGTGCCATTACCAATGATGCTATTTGTGTGTGTGTGCACTGCAAGGGCGGGCGCAACATGCCTAAGCCATCCAGCGCCAGTTTGTCCGCGTCCTCTGCGTCACGTTTGCAATACTGTTTGAAGTGAATACCTGCAATGTGGTGATCCTGGCCAGCATGTCTGACACTGCCGTGCTGTGGTGTTGCCCTTCCTGTGCGTGCAGAGAACCTGCTCCTCACCGAAGATTTCACTCTCAAGCTTGCCGATTTTGGCGTGTCAATCGACCTTTCTATGGAGCGCGCCGTCACCCGCACCGGCACCTCAGATTGTGAGTCCACATGCACCGCAGTGTTTGAAGCGCGTGCCACGCATGGTGTCCAAGAGCCGGCCACCCAGAGCAAAACGAGTGAGCTGCCTGAGCCGAGCCCGATAGACTGTCCTTCGCCTCGGTTTGTCTTCGCTGATCTTTGCCTTTCCGCCGTGGTGCCCGGGTGGATCTGCAGACATGGCGCCTGAGGTTGAGCGCTGCCCGCTTAAGAGCCGCCCCGAGGATAACAAGCACGACATCGCGCTCTCCTACTCAACCGCCGCTGACGTGTGGTCCGTCGGCGTGCTTGCGTACGAACTGCTCGTGGGCTTTCCCCCGTTCGTCGCGCAGCAGCACCCCAATAATGGTGACGCGCAGGACCAGGTGCGCTCGCTCGACCAGACGGTTCCGGAGCCGGTTTCGGGGCGCGCGGGCGGGCTGGACGCGGCGGCGAGGCACCGCTCGCTGCAGTTCCCCGCGTCGGCGCCTGACGCCGCCAAGGCGTTCATCCGTGCAGCGCTAGCGCCATTTGCCGGCGACCGACCAACGGCGTTGGAGCTCAGGCGTATGCCATGGCTGGCATCCAGGATGCGGGTGAGTCCTATAGTGGTTGATCGCCCTGCCCTGTCCTGCTCCTCATGCGTGTGCTTCTTGCTGTGCCCGCCCCAGTCCTTGCCCACGGACTGCGTTGTGAGCGTGAGCATGCTTGGTGGTGTTGAATGTTGCATTATGTGTCGGGTGTGCCGGCCTCGTGACAATCGCGACTCTGCACTGCAAGCATGATTCGGCGCTTGCTCATTGCTCTTCTTGCGTGTGCCTGTGATTGGCTGGCGCCTGCAGAAATCGTCCCGCGCCAGCACCTGCGCGACGCAGCACCCTTACCCCTGGGTGCAGCAGGCGCAGCTCACCCCCATGGGCGTGGTTGCTCCGGCAGCTGCAGCCTCTCTGCATCACTGAGAGCGTCCCAACGCCTAGGCGTGCGCTGTACGTGCCTGTGCAGCAGCGGGCCAGCCAGCTTTGCTCCATAACGTATCCACAGGGCATGCTGCGAATAAGACAGTAGTGCTGCGGTATGGCACTACGGGTGTGGCTTTTGGCCAATTTTGCGGGCTCAAAGGGCATTCGGCCCGATTCGGCTGCTAATTTGATTGGATAACAACAGGCTGCGATCGGCCCGATCTGGTTTCAACACTTTTATGTCTCCATTCCCCTCCTGTCTCCCTATGCATCTGTTTCCGGCACCTTGAAGCCTGGGCTTTCCCAGCGCTGAACCGTGACCTGAAACTCCATCCTCATCTTTAGCCGAGCAGCATGCACTGCATGGCTGGCGTAATGGCTGTGCGGCCACGCAATGTGGATTGCGGGCGTTCTGGAGGTGGTATGAATGGGTGTCGTGCCGACCTCCCCTCATGCTCCTTCACTTGGAAGACCTCTTGGCACTGTTGCTGAATTTCTCCGCCGCTTTCACCGCACAGCCCGTCATGCTTTGCGGCGATCCACGCTTCTCTTGGCTCCTCCCCCCCACACGCTTTCCCTTTTGGACTCCGACGCTTGCCCACTGCTGCAGAGCGCCCTATGGGGAGCGTAGGTGGACTACACTGATACACACTTCCGAGTATTGGATGCAGTACACGCTGCTTTTCCTGCCTTGCTCACCATTGTCGTACAACATGCATTGCGGCATACGCACACGTGCAAACTGCATGTTGAAAGCGAGCGCCTGTTGGTTGCTCCGTTCTAGGCCGACCCGGCAGGCTGATGTGCATTCCGGTAGGCACTTGACGCCCGACAGGCAGGCGTCCCTCCTGGGGGGTGTTATCTCTCGAGCGAGTTGGGCGTTCTTGGATTGGCATTGTGCGCCGTAACCAGTTGACGGTACCCCAGTTACCTGAACTGTACGGCGGCATGGCCGCCAGCTGTGATGCTGCTCCTGGGGCAGCTGCGGGCAATCCATGTTATACTGCCCAGGGGTGCGCCCGCCATTGGTGCCACCCTGGGTGAGCTACTGCTGGCTTGTTTCTAGGCTATGGCCGAAGAGTGTCTAGGTGTCAGGCGGCTATGGTTTGAAGAGTTTGCTGGACGTTCACAGCCGAGGAGCAAGGTGCTGCCGAAGCCTCTGCCGCTGTGCATCATATTCAGGCATTATGCCGAGGCCGTAATGCGACTGCGCTTGCCTTGCCAATACTGTGTGCTGTGCTCCGCATTCTCCTCCCTTTCAAATTGCACGCATGGCTCATCATATGCAGTCGTACCGTACGACAATGATGACCATGCTGCTTCTGCCCGTGTTTAGGTCTTTATGTTTTCGTCCATCCCTGGTTGCTGTCTTGTCCGTAGTTTGGTAGTCTCCTGTGGAAATAGCACCCGTACAGAGCCTCAAAAGCCCACGCACCAGCGCGTGTGGCCCTCCACGTCCCGATCTTCAAAGCCCGCAACCTTGGGCTTCAAAAGCAACCGCACCCACAGCGAAAAAAAATCACGCACATACGGTAAAGCAGTCTGTCGGCCTCGAGCTGTTGTCCAAAGGTTGTTGCTCCCAAACTCCCAGGAGCCGATCCCCATGCTGCTGAGTTGGTTGTCTGCATTTCGTTCACTGCGTTTGTTGCGCATATTTGGTTGTGATTAGTTGCTTGGGTGGCTACCCTCCCTGCTGGCAAATTGCTGGCCTGGGCTGCGGTGCTGCTGTGCAAGAGCATGCGAGGCTGCATTCCTGGATTAGGATGCGCCGCACGCTGAGTCGATGTCAAATGCATCCAAGGTCATGGTCAGGCATCCCACCCTGTGCCGGTGCGCATGCACTCATGCATGCGCGTGTGTACAGATCATGCCACTGTTCCTGCTTTGTTGCCGGTGTTGGTGTTGGTGTTGGTTTGACACCGCACGCGTAGCTGGTGCCTGCCTGCCTTTGGGGCTACGGCCCTGACCGCTGTGGTCGATCGTACACGCGTGCACCGTTCCCTCTGTTGTCTCCCGCATGTGACCACCCCATCCTTTGTGGGCCCTTCACAAGTGCTGTGGGTATGGACATCTGCGCCTGTGGCGCTCACACGCTCTGCATCCTGCCGGCACGTCACGTACGGCTTCCTCACTGGAGCACTCTGCAACTGGACTGCAACACTGCTTGCTACACCATCCCCCTTCCTGCTTACATCCCCTGCCGAATCGTTTGGCGCTCCGTTGTCTTCTGGCGCTCCATTGTGCTCTGGCTGCGATATCATCTTCTGGGTATGTGCCGTTTTGACAATCCCGGTGTGAGCAGCATGTGTCCGTGTCTGTGTGTGTGGATCATGTGATTGTGAAATGGTATGCCTGCTACCAACCCCCTTCAGTCTGAGTAGATGTACTGCTTACTTCCCGTCGCCATCCTGATGAAATTTGTGTGTTTTATTGCATGCACTTCCTGTAGTGCATGCGTGCGAAGGTTTGTATGAAGCATCACAGGCTTCTGTTAGTTTGGATTTTGGAATGGTCCTGACTGGCACGCAAGCGGTCATCCTTGCCTGTGGACAAGCCACGGCATTGCACACTTGGGAGAGTTGCCATGCGACGTTGTTGCGCCTCCGTTTGGAGTGCTGCAGCCTCGTACATGGAATCCTTTGTGCGTTACTACGTTTCCATTCATTTCATGGAACCAACATAAAGGGTCGGGAGAGCTTCGCTGCTCATTCCGCACCAGCCAGTGGCCCGATGTGGGCTGCAGGCAATCGATCGGATTATCTCGCAGGGCTTCATCGCTCGGATGCAGCCACAAATGCTTGCCGTGTGGCTGGAGCCCGCCTCTTGTCCTTTCATCTGACATTTATCCCTGTGCGCCTCGTACCTCAATGGGGCTGAAACATGGCTGTGTGCACTGCCCAGTGCATGCCGCATGTGGGTCGTAGGGGTGCAAACGGCCATGCGACACGTGTGGCAGGTTCAAATCCTGGCACGTCTGCTGTCCCCTTGGACCCCATAACATGTACGCGTGTGGCACCGCGGCTTGGTGCACCAGGTCGTCCCCGACCTGCCAATCTCGATTCGGTCGTTCGTGCTGCAAAGCTGCCGTAGACTCCCCTTTCATGTCCCCTTACATTTTCCCAGCGGTTGCTGGTGCATCGTCCAGCGTATGGTGCGTGCCTTCTACTTCATAAGTGTACGGTATGCCAGAGAAGACAAGGCGAGGTGCTAATTAGAGTCTATACAGTGAAGAGCAAGCGCTAGGGAAACACAGTGTCACTGCGTCTTGGTGCGTTCAGGTTGCGTTGATGTCACGAGGGGTCTGAGGTTGTCTTCCTTTTGGTGTATGCCGAGCGCAAGGTGGCAGCCCGGCCCCTCATCCTTGCACCCTTGACCCACCACGCACTGCCGGGATCCCTCCTGCGGTACAACTCAGGTGGGAGCGGTCGATTTTGGTCCACTGCTGGAACCCATTCATCGTATCACCGTAAAGGCCTAACACTCGCACCTCCTCATATCGCCTGCGGGTGATATGCTTCGTGTGCGCACTCCCCTATGTATGCCGTCTCTGGCGTGTTGGCCTGCTTCTGCTGCGCGTACGTGTGCCGCCTTGGATACGAGCCTGCATGTAGCAGCTGGCGACGCGCTTGCGAGGGGCGTGGAGTTTGCTTGTGTAGGTCGCTATGATGGCGGAGGGTCTCTCCGCCGAACTGATGACACGATTTTCGCGCTTCACAGCGCGCTCCGAGAGGTGTATTGCTGCTGCTGCCTCGTTTGGTTGTCGCCGCCGCGTATACAGTGTGTGTACGGCCCTGTTGCCATTCGCCTTTGGCGCGCCGTGGCGTTTGAAAGAGCCTTACTTGTACGATCCTGCTACGATCCTGCTAGCGCACGGATGCGATGAACCCGCGTTGTCAACTTGGTCAGGCGCGC
This sequence comes from Chlamydomonas asymmetrica, assembly GCA_001662385.1. Classification (NCBI taxonomy): domain Eukaryota; kingdom Viridiplantae; phylum Chlorophyta; class Chlorophyceae; order Chlamydomonadales; family Chlamydomonadaceae; genus Chlamydomonas; species Chlamydomonas asymmetrica. The sequence goes on from BDDA01000069.1 coordinate 86,942, forward strand.
TACACCATGCGAGCAGCACGCGCACATGTACCACCCTCATTTGGCACCATATGGTGCACAGACTGGCAGTATGGCGTGAAATGCACAGAGGTCAGCTGATACAACCACACACCCCAACCTCACTTGATCGTTCATGTTGTGGATTGTGCATCGGCCGTGCTGTCGTCTGTGCGGTTTAATGATTTGATTTTGCTTCGTGTCTCCATTCCCGATGGTTATTTTGCCAAACATTTCTGCTTGCTGCTTCGTCTACAGCAGCTTCATGCGTCCTTCCAGACTTCTTTTGAAGTACTACGTAGCTGAATTTCTTAACAAACCAGTTACGTTGTGTGATCCCACCCGTCCGTCTTTCTTTTGGTTTGCCACTGAACTTGGGCAGCTGACGCTGTCATTTATGTATGCTGTGATGTAAGCAAACTCTCAAGTCGTGTGGGGTCTGCGGAGCGAGGATGTTCACTGGTGCGCTGACGGTGTCAGCGAGTGTGTGGCCTGCGCTGAGTGTCTTCAAACGTAAACGAGATGCTGTGGTTGCGCAATGTGAATCGGCGCAGTAAAGAGCATGCTTTGAGGTTCAGAGCCTCGTTGCCAAATGCAGCCGGTGTGATCCCTGCCCATCTCAGCTGTTCATGCATGCAGCGCCTGCACCAAACGAGGGAGTGGGATAACAGCTGCAGGGCCAGTTCGTACGGGGCTAGCGCTTGCATACTCTGTCTCTGTGACAACAAAGAACTTGGCTTGCTCACGTGCACATCCCAAGGGGGTCGAGGTACTTGCATCATGCAGACCCCTGGAAAGGTGTATAATCATTGGATAGGTGGCAAGGCTGAGAAGGCCCCGAAAAGGTGTAGGGCGAATGGGCGAGCCAACCTGCCATGTACGCCATGTGTGCGCTGACTGCATGTTGCTATCTGAATTGGATAACAATAGAATTACAACTATAGCCTGCCATACTGCCTGCCATAGTGCCATACGGACATGTATCATGGATTCATGGGCCTGCGTAAAAGCATGACGCATACTCATTGTACACGTCCAGGCGGGGTGTAAGCGCAGCACGTCAATTCGTAAAAGGGGCATGAATGCAACGATGCACGCGTCGGCAGCGGGGAGGGGAGGCGCGGTGCAGCACAAGCACGCCAGTGTGATCATGAGCACGCACGGCAGGATGGACAGTGCATGGGTTTGCACGACTAGGACAACGGCTCAACACAAGTATCCTGGAATGCATGACCCGAATGCTGACGCACCAAATGTTGGGCGCCAACACAGTCCGCGTCGCGGCGTCGGTGCATCACAACACCAGGAGAGTTTCGCCCCACAACGCGCTATATGCAGTCCCCAAAATTGCCAGCTGCACGAGTTTGCAGGCAGCCAGAGGCTGTGCCGTACCGCAGGGTCTGCTTGGCTGACACAGCGGTATTCGACAATTATTTCAAGACCAACGCGAGACCGATACGTCAGGTTGGAATGGACGGGGGCACAACGTGCTAACAGAGTGCGCCTACATATCCTCGTCCTCGTACTCCTCGTCTTTCTGCTTGGCTGCTTTCCCCTTTTTGAGTTGGTCTTTCGGTGCAAGAACCGGGGGCGGCGCCTTGACCTGCACGGAAGAAAGCAAAGCAACTATGACACGAGGTGGATGCACTTTGACACAATGTGAATTCACAGAGCAAACAAGTGGTGACAGCCTGCACAAGTGTCTTGCTTGTGGCTGAACCGCATCCGTTGTCAAGAGCAAGCTTCAACCGGTGCGCCGCCGCCAGCCCAAACAACCAGCATACGCACCAGCTTTAACTGCCCTCCGGCTTTCTCTGCCTGCGCTGCTATATTAGACTCATTCTTCTTGTTAATAAACTTGGTGAGTTCCTGCAAGCAGCGGCAACAATATGGACGACGGCAGTATCAGCAAGGCACGTGCATGCGGCACGTACCAGCTATTCGCTCCTCTGACAGGTCCTGCGCTATTACTCACTTTCTCCTCGACCATAGCTTGCAAAGCCTTTCCTTTCTTTGGGGGCTTCTCAAAGGCCCCTGCGGAAGGCAAGCCATATGCACCGTTATGGTCAACAGCGTCAACGGCAGTTTTCAACGCCTCCCTGTAACCAAGCACAGCACCTTGCTCCCACCCTTCTTGTGCTTGACATCCTTGCCGTGGCGGTTTGCTATCTCCTTTTTCTTTTCTATGGTCTTCTTCGGCTTGAGAGGCTTCTGAGGCATCCTTGCGCAACGGACGTGAAGTATGGTAGCACGATAGCGCGCTAGGTGATATTCACTCAAGTGATCATCCTCATTTGTGCAGACTGTATGCATTGGCAAGGTATTGACTGGGCGGCAAGCGATGTAAGGAAGAAGCTGGATGAAATGCGGCACCCTGCCATGGGGGGGCAGATGGGACCCCGGGGGGGGGGGGCC
>BDDA01000069.1:95727-120007 GCA_001662385.1 Chlamydomonas asymmetrica
CCGCCACTAACAACACAGCAAGCGCGGCTGCTTGCCCCCGTACACACACTCGCGCTGTATGGCCTCACGGGAATAAACACCTTAACTCGCTCAACTCGCTCAACTCGCTCGCATGCAGGGTGGCTGTCCGAGATGCGCAAGCGCTCGTACCCTGTCCGGCGCAAGGCGGCATGCGCGGTTCACCTGGTGCCTTACAGCGAGCACAGCAGCTTCGGGGAGCTGCTGGAGTATGTGCGCTGGCTCAGGCCGCACCAGGTGAGGCACCCCTCCCCTCCTGGAGTCCGCAGTTCGCATGCTAGCGTGCACAATTTCGTGAGGAATCCGCACAAGGAACACGGATCACACCAAACGTTTAACGAGTATCCCATTGTTGCATCACCAGTTCTGTAAATTGGTTTGCTTGTACTGTGTTTCCCCGCAGTAATGAGCTGAGCCCCAAGGGGAGGCCGGGGGGGGCCAGCGGGAACACCCGCCACAACCCTGCTGCTTGCTGCGCGCACTCATAATCCAATCATCCATTGTTATAATCATAACACCATTATCCTGAATACACAATTGGGTGCGGCGGCATAACTGTGTACCTGCTGTGCGCACCGCGCTGTGCTGCTGCCCTCACACCGGCTGCCGCTCGCCGTCCAGGTGATCCCGACCGTCATGTCAGGGGGCGACGATGGGCCCCGCAGCGCGGAGACCATGCTCAAGTACTTCAGGTGCGGGGGCGGTCGGTGGGGGGAGGCTGCCACGTGCCACGCCGGGAAGGGCCACGCGTCACACACACACAGAAGGGAGAGAACCAGAAAGCACGTAGGCAGGACATCTCCGCTGTGCATTGTCCGTACCTGCCGTTCCCAGTCTCTGCGCCCATGCACCCGTGCGGCTGCATACTAACTGTATGTGAGCCCCTGCCCCACGGGTACATTAGCTAGTCAAGATGCTGGTTTTTCCTGCACAGCTGCCTCTTGCCTACTCCGACATGCTGAACCCAGCCACTGCTGGACAAACAGATTGATCGCTGCTGTGTGGTGCGTAGGAACCTCGTGGACGAGACGAGCGCGAAGGCGCGCTTCTTGTTAGGATTCACCAGGCCGCCCACAGCGGTACAAGCTCAAGCGCAGGTGCTTCAACTTCAGCAGCAGCAGCAGGAGCAGCAACAGGAGCATGGCGCTTTGGCTGCATCGGCTGGCGCTGCGGCAGCAGCACCCAGCACTAAACGTGCTGGCGGGAGTGAGGACGGCGATGGTGGACCTATCACTAATGCAGCACAGAGTGGGCAGCCTGGCAAGGCCAGCACCAGACGTGGCAACGGCACAGCAGGTTCAAAGGTGAAGGGTGCGGTTGCAGGACGTGGCAGCAGCAGCAAACACAACCCTCACCCTGCTGTGGCAGCTTCTAAGTCAAGCAGCGCACCCCATCGTGCTGCTGCAGCCGCTGATCGCAGCTCGGCCGGTTTGGGTGGAAAGGCCGGCAGCAACGCTGATGTGATTGTAGTTTCGGACGATGACGCTGTCGATGAAAACATTGGCAACGTGGCCCGTCCACATCCAGCCGAGCATACACGGAGCATCATGGATGCTGACGATGAGCCGGGTCACGCCTATGGGGACTTCGCTGAAAGCAATGCTGCAACCGATGCCCTACCCAGCCCCACTGAACCTGCTGCAGTGCACCTGGCTGACGCTGTGGGGGCAGCAGCTGCACCCCATCTGGCTCAGACAAGGGTAGGTCCGGTCACAGTCAGTGGCCCTGCTGGCGGCCACATCAACAAGGGCGAGGCTGGGGGTGGTGGCGCCTACGGCGGCAGCAACGGGGAAAGCAGTGACGTAGTTGGTCATCTTGAGGTGACTGCTGGGGAAAGCCTGGATGATGACGATGGCAGCCCTGTCGCCATGCTCCTGGCGGTCCTTGGTGATGGCATCGCTCGTGACGACGCGGCACGGCTGCTCTCGTCGTGCAACGGAGACGTCTCCACGGCCATTAATCGATTCTACGATCGCAGCAGCAGCGCTGGTGGCATGGCAGGGGGACAGGGACGCTTTGCTGCGGGATTGCTGCCACCGCCATCTACACAATCGCAGAGGCCGCCGCTGCCACCATCAAAGCCCAAGAGCACAGGCGGCGCAGCAGCAGGCAGGACGGGCAGTGCCAGCGCCGCCAAGGGCGGTGCGACAAAGGCGCGGGGGGCAAAGGCAGGCACGAGCGCAAGCGGTGGTGGCGGCTCAGGCGCTGCATCCAAACCTGGGCAGGCACCGATCACGCACTTCTTCTCAGGCGCGCGTGCCACCGCCCCGAAACCAGCCGAAACCACATCCTTGCCATCCGCTCGATCAGACGGTGCGTCTGCTGCGGGCATGGACCTTGAGAGCGTAACTACGCAGCTGCCTGAGCTGCTGGAACCTGCGGCGGAGCCGACAGCAGCGGCCGTGAAAGGCTCCGCCCACACAGGACCCCCGCCCGGCACCACAACACCGAAGCACACACCAGAAACCCCTGAAGCTCCATTGCTCGCCATTAAGACAGAGTCTGTGATATGCGGGGAGCCCAACGCTGTCAGCAATCCTGGCCACAACGCGGCCCATGCGGCTGGCCTGCATGGCCACAACGCTGGCCCTGGCGACATGCACATGCATGTCTCACTTCCGGAACCACAAGGACCCTCCGGCTCACCAGCAGCAGCAGCGGCGGCACCAGCAGCAGCCAAACGCTCCTATGCAGAGTTTGAAGCTCCAGCATCTGCGCGTTATGCGCCACGACTGCCAGCGTTTATGCCTGCAGTCTCAGCAGATATGGCTGGAGACCCGGATGAGGATGTGGAGCAGTCCATGGCGTGTGTCGATGCCGCCGCTGCACCTGCGCCCGCGGCGTCTGATGCCGCTGGGCCTACACCAAAGAAACCGCGCCTTACGCTTCCTGCGTTTCGTCCGCGCAGCAGTCTTAGCGCCTCGCCCCGATACCAGAAACAGCAGCAGCAGCAGCATCCATCTGCTGTTGATGTGACAGACGTACCTGCTGCTGCTACGTCATCGATCGGCTCCTTCCAGTCAGCAGCATTACCAGCAGCAGCAGGCATGTCTGATGGCCGCCTCAAGCTGCAGAACTTTCCTGATGGGATGCTTGACACAACAGCCGCTGACCAAAAACCCAATCCACAAACTACGCACGCTCTTGCGGGAGACAGTGCATTGACGCCTGGAGCACCCGCTGGTGCCGAGGGCACCAGAACGCATATGCCCGAAACAACAACAAGCGCACCAAATACTAGCGTGGCATCGTTGAGTGCCACCGACTTACCTATCGGCGACACATCTGCACAAGCCCAGCAGGCTCCGGAACCCAAACCAGCGTCTTCGTCCACACCGACGTTGTCATCAATGAAGAAGATGGGCGCGATGAAGCCTTCAGCAGGGCACGGCACGTCAAAGGGCAAGGCGGCAATCAGCAAGCGCGGCGCAGCACCGGGCGCTGCCACCGCTGCGACCGCCGCAGAGTTCTTCCGGCCCAAACCCGCCTCGGCACCCAAGACCGCCACACGCGCTTCCGGCGGTGGCGATGCTGTGGGCGCTGAAGTAGGTGCGCCAGCCACACACACAACTAGTACTCCTCGGAACGGCGGTCAAACTCCGCGACTGGTGTCCCTATCAGCAGCGCAGAACGATGCTCACACGCAAGGTGCCATGGCCAGTGACAACGGGCCTGCCATGCCAGGTGCAACAGCCGCCGGACCGTCCTTCCGCGCCGCAGCGGCGCCTAACACGTCCAGTGCTGCTGCGGCGGCGGCACCAACGGCAGCGGCGGACGCTGCGCAGTTCGGCGCCGCGCTGGGTCTGCCGCTGAGGCAGTTTGACCCCACCAAGCATGCGTTCTGGGGCGTGGGCAAGCCAGCGCCTTACCTGGCGCTAGCGGTGGCGCTGCAAGCGATGGACGGGACGACGAAGCGCAACGCCATCGCCAACATCATCACCAACCTGCTCAGGTGTGTGCAGCAGTACGGTACCTCCAGTATGTGCACGATGCAACACGAAACCACAGGCGCGATGCGCCCCTGCGCAATGCATGGCGCCCGGTTTGCATGGATGGGATGGGGCCGAAACTACCTGAGTGCGCATCATTCCACGTGTGTAAGCAACGCACTGAATTCAGTACTGCTGCTGCCATACTTCAGGTATGTGACTGTACCAGGCCTTCGACAAGCGGGTGAAGCACTCAACTGGGACACGCTTACAGGCAACGTACACTGCTGACAGTTCACGCAAGTAACGGATAAGGTCATAAACAAGGACGGTCCCCTGCGTGGCCGCACGCAGGTGCTTGTTTGTGGCGTCACCCGATGACGTGGTGCCGGCGCTGTACCTCATGTGCGGCCGCATCGCGCCAGAGTACCACCACGTGGAGCTCAACGTGGGGGGCTCCACGGTCGCGTCCGCGCTGCAGGTGACACTCTTTACTGCCCTGGTGATAGGAGGGAGCTCAATAAGGGTAGTGCACAACTGCCTACGGTGTTTGACCATTGTACACACATTGCATGGATCAATTGTTTGTGTGTGTTGTCATTTACGGCACCATGAGCATGCACAGAACGGGAGGTGAGGAGGAGTCAAGCCTCTGGCTGGGATTTATCAGTCTATCACTGGCCTCTTTGACCCCGCTAACCTGCATGGGGGCGGGGCCAAGCCCCTGGCTAGCTATCCTCATATCCTGCCGAACGCGCACAACAACCACGTCATGGTTATGCGCTTGCTGCTATGCGTGGGTGCGATTGCTGCAGGAGGCGACCGGCACGTCGCGGCAGCGCATGCGTGAGCTATACAAGCGTCTGGGTGACCTGGGGGATGTCGCGCAGGTGAACCGCCGGGCGGAAGCGCCCTGCTTGATCATGCACACGCTGCTTCATGAAATCATGGCTATTGGCAGTACATGCTGGTTGTGTGCACTGACCATAGTAATGATGTAATGGTACACCATGTTCAAAGGTGATGTGTCAAGCAGCATTCACGTTTGTCATCTTGAGTTATGCGTGCGGGGACGGGCAGGAGACAGCCGGACCCACAGAGATCACTCCTAGTGGCTTGCAAACTCTCACCAATCCAAGTCTCACCTTCCCACCTATTTACCATAGTGCCCATCCATCCTCTGTGGTGTGTTTGAGTGTGTTGCTGATGGAAGTTTGCATCACCCTCCACCACCCTCCTGCGTGCTATGTGATGACCACTGCAGGCGTGTCGCAAGAACCAGGCGACGCTGCGCGCCCTCCCCCCGCTGCTGCTGGGCGCCATGCTGCGCTCCTTGCGGCAGCTGGCGGAGCTCAAGGGCCAGGGCAGCGCGGGCAGGCGCAAGACCGCGGTGCTGGCGATGATCCGTGCCAGCCGGGAGTGCGAGACCAAGTACCTCGTCCGCACACTCATCGCGGTAAGACACCACACGGCGTTGGTTGGGTTCCATGCGCCCGCAATTGCAAGCAAGGCCTTTCCCATAAGCATCCCTGAGCTGGATTGCAGCACACGCCCGCATTGCAGTCACGGCTTGCGATTTGCCGTTGCCACCCACCCGCCCTGTTTGGCCGGCTGCCGGCTGCATTTGATTGAATACAGCATGTGGATTTGGGTTTTAGTGCAAGTTGGGTCAAAGGTGCTTCACTGCCTTTGAGTGGTAAGGAAACCGATACATGTTCCTCTCACTTAACGCTGTACACGTTGGCCCTCCCGCAGAACCTGCGCGTGGGCGCCAACTGGCGCAGCGTGCTGGCGCCTCTGGGCCGCGCCGCGCTGCTGCATCACCAGGGCGCAGCCGTCGCGGACCACAAGCCCGCGATGGACGCCTCTGCGGGCGTGGTGGCGGCCGCGTACCACGTGTGCCCCAACTTTGAGGCGCTCCTGGCGGAGCTGTTGGAGGGCGGAGTGGCGGCGCTTAAGGAGAGGTGAGAGTGGAAAGGGACAGTGGGGCTGGTTGAGCGCGTTGAGCACGTGGAAAGCGGTTGACGACCAGCGGGATTGCACATTTGGCTTTGAAGCGTGGTCGGTCACGCATCGCTGCGTCAGCCATCCTGAGATGCAGGCAGAATGGAGGTTGAATTGCCTGGTCCTAGAGTGAACCCAGGGGAGATGTATTCAGGTGCTGCGTGCTACGCAGTGTACTGGATTCGCGTCGATCGAGGCTGGTACCTGCCACCCATCATCTCTACCAACTACAGTAGCGCACGTTGCTGCGTTGGTTTGCGCTGCGTGTGCAGGTGCGTGATGGCTCCGGGCGTGCCCGTCAAGCCGATGCTGGCCAAGATCAGCAAGGGCCCAGCGGACGCCATCGCACAGCTTGTAGGCAGCACAGGGCTAGGGCCGAGCACGGGGCCAGGCGCCAGCGGCTCAGGGCCGAGCGCAGGCGCTGACAAGGGCGATAAGGGCGGCAGCAAAGGGGGCAACCCGGCCGGCGCCGCGGCAGCGGCGGTGCGTGCGGTGGTGAGGAGCTTCCTTGCGGAGTACAAGTACGACGGGCAGCGCGCTCAGATCCACCTGTCCTCAGACGGCGAGGTGAGTGCTAGCCGAAGGGCAGTGATGCAATGCCATATGGGCCCCCTCGTTCCCTCCCCTTCCATTGCTTTCTCCTTGCTTATCATGCGCATCAGCAGAAGTTCAGACATGCGCTGTCAAAGCCCACGCCCCACAGCATGCAACGAGGTCCATGGGAAACATCAAATGCCAAGGACGCCACACGCCATTCTACTGGTATGCAGTATGCACCTGGCGGTTTGTCTTGTTTTGCTGCGGGTGCCGTTCGCCATCACAGATCGGCCTGGTTGCACCAGTGCTCTGCTGCGTTGTGTGTTGTCCTCCCCGGCTGGTGCAGGTCAAGGTGTTCAGCCGCAACTGTGAGGACCGTACAGCGGCCTTCCCGGACGTCGTGGCGCGCCTACGCGCAGCCGCCGGCTCCGAAACCACCTCGTTGGTCATCGACGCCGAGGTGGTGGCGGTGGAGCTGCTGCCCCCTCCGACAGCCCCCGCGGCTGCTGGCGCTGGTGCCGGTGCTGGTGATGGCGCTGGTGCCGGTGCTGGTGATGGCGCTGGCGACAAGGGTGCGGGTGCTGGTGGTGTTGGCGCCGAGGCGGGTGGAGAACAGGATCAGGATCAGGCGGTGGTCTCGGGCCATGTGGGATACCGCATCCGGGCCTTCCAGGACCTGGCGACACGTGCGCGTGGCGAGGTCAGTGCGGCGGCGCTTGCTGTTGTTTCTTTGTTGGTAGACTGCGCCTGCCGTCATTGCACTGTGTACGATAGGTTACGGTACACACCTGCACTGTGCTGTACTGCACTGCACTGCACTGCACTGTGTGTCTGGGATTTCAGTTAGTACTTGATTCCTACGTGGTGGCCTCGCAGGCCATTAGGAGATGGGTTTTGGCGCTTAAGTGTTCACTGTTCAGTGCTTCGCATCTGTGATGCATGCAAACATGGGCGCATTCATATGCGTTATCTTTTCCTTTGCCCCTGCTCGCTGGTCAATACTCTCCACGCCTGCTTACTGCTGTCTCCCTGCCCGGTTGATCATTTGAGCTGCATGGTGCGTGCGGTCGTGCCATTCCTGCGCAGGTGACGGAGCACGAGGTGACGGTGCAGGTGTGCGTGTTTGTGTTTGACCTGCTCTATTGGAACGGCCGGCCCCTCCTGGACCTCTCCCTGCGCCAGCGCCGCAGCCTGCTGCCCCGCGCGCTGCCCGGCCTCAACACGCCCGCCAGCCGCGTGCACCTGGCCACCGCGGTCGAGATAGCGGTTGACGAGGTGGCGGGCGCAGCGGCCCCTCTCACCAACATCTTGGATGCTCCTGTGGTCCGGGTGCTGCACGCACCAGGGGAGGACGCGGAACAAGGCCTGGATCCGGCCAGCAATGGCGGTGCTGATACTCGGGCGCCGGCGCAATCTACTACACACGATGCGATGGCAGCACCGGCGGAGGTCGTTGCAACCCCTGCGGTTGCGTCAGTGTCTGCATCGTCTGCAGCAGATGCAGCGCCTGGCGGTGGTGGTGGGTCTGTAGCCGCCGCCTCTGTGCTGCCTGCCGTGATGGACGCACCGGGGGCACATGGCTCACATGGCCAACCTGCGGCTCATGCTGACACGCCATCGCCGCCGCCGCCGCGCGCTGATGCTCGGAGCGCAGAGGAGGTTGTATATGATATGCTGCTGGGGGCGTTCAACGCAGGCAGCGAGGGTGAGCAGCGAAGTGGTTTGTGTGTGTGCGTGCGCATGATGCATGCGGCCGTGTGCATGTGGTGTGCAGCTCATGTGTGCGCGTGCGCACATCTCTGCAGTGCCGAGTCCCTCCAGGGTCCCTGAATGCATCGCCCACCCTGCGGGATTCCGGGGCCAGATGTCCGTTGCACCTGTTGCTGGCAGGCCGGACTTGACATAAATGCATGCATGTGCCCATGTATGCAATATCATTTGCGTGCGCATTCATTGTGCAGCTAGCAAGGGTCAACTGCCTTCGTCTTGCCCAGCACAACATGTCGATGTGCGCCTGTGCGCCTGTGCGCCTTATACAAAGTTCCTGAGCGAAGCGTGTGCATGCGGCGCGGTGCAGGCCTGATGCTGAAGCGCCTGGACGCGGGGTCGGGCTACGAGGCCAGCCGGCGCAGTGAGGCGTGGATCAAGCTCAAGCGCGACTACTGTGAGGGGCTGAGGGACAGCGTGGACGTCGTGCCCATAGGTGAGGGGCAGCTTGGTAGTCAGCACCGACACATAATGTTCGTGACGTACGTCATGCACTTGTGTGCACAAACATTGCACCAAACGCTATCAGGTTACCCAGGCGGTGCGGATTTGAGGTGGTGCTCGTTGCGATGTTCCTCAGAGGCTCAAAAACGCCCCATACGCGGTGCTCCCTCATTATGCCCTTACTGGAGCGATATCCATAAGCCACGTAAGCGGCCGTGACACTCGTGTTGTGGCTGGTGCTGAAACGGTGAAGTCATGTTGTGGATGGTGGTTTCGCTGCTGCAACCATCAGGTGCCTGGTGGGGCAACGGGCGCAAGGTCAAGTGGTTCAGCCCCTTCCTGCTGGCTGTGTGGGACCCTGAGCGCGAGGAGTTCCAGAGCCTGTGCAGGTGAGCTTGAGCGGGGGGCGATGACACCAAGGCCGACAACGTTGAATATGTTGTGGCGGTTTGCAGCAGTCCTTGGAATCCAACATGATTGCTGCGTAATCGAACATGTACACGCCTGGAGGAACCGGTCTGGGCGTATGCCACAGCGCCGGCATCGGGGGTATTGGCATTTGAAGGAGGCAGAAGGTTGAGGCCGTGGCGGAGGGACGGCTTGCCACACTTCAGGGAGGACGTGGTGGGCTGTTTCCAGGCGCTATGCGACAGCACATGCCAACAAACGCTGCATCCACACTGTGGTTGTCGTGTCTTGATCATAATCATGTTATTATTCATGTACCGTATGCAGCGGTGATAAGCTGGTACCGTGAGTTGAAGGTGCGCCATCTACCTGGCAATTCCGGTGCAGGTGCATGAGCGGCTTCACTGACGCCTTCTATGAGGCGGCCACCAAGCGCTTGGGCGCAAAGATCATACCCGGTGAGACCCCCGCCGTATGTGGCATAACACGCACCACTTGTCCACGAGCGTGGCAACCTCAGGCTAGAGACATGGCAGCTGGGGGTGGGGTGTAGTGTGAGTGTTGCCAGCATGTGGCATGTTGTCATGCTGTGATGGCGCCTGTGGGCATGCATCAGGTGGGCATGCATCTGTGTCAGTGCCAGATATTGGGATACGCCAGAGCAGGCAGTCATGGCCTGCCTCGTTGCCGCCCTTGACTTTGGCCTTGACTTTGACCTCGCCCTGGCCCTGCTCTCAGTCCTTAACCCGCGTTGCACCCTCGCCTGCCAGGCCCCAAGTCGTATTACAACACCGGGGAGGCGTGCAGCGTGTGGTTTGAGCCCTCAGAGGTGCGTCCAGCCGGCGCAGCGGCCCTTGCTGTAGAGATTAGGCTGACTACTGTGTGTTTGCTTCAGTGCATATCTTCTTACTGTGTGCTACTATACTTGCATGCTGTTACCCTGTAACTGGTTGACTTTCAACCACTTGCTGGCTACCGTGGTGAATACCAAGTACTGGCGAGCTGTACTGGACTGGCCGGCAATTATGTCCATGCGCACCTGTGCAACACATGTACAACCATCATTCTGCACAGTGACATGCAATGTCAGATTTGGACCCAGCGCCGCTCACTTTACATGCGTCTCTCAACCGCCCCTTGATTGATGTGCTGTGCTATGTGCTCTGCCATTCCGACCTAACGCCGCTTGCAAGCGTCTCTCAACCGGCCCTAGACTGCCATTGCCCTCCTCTGCCAGCTCGCCCCTGCCACGCCTCCCGCTGCCTGCCTGCTGATCAATACGACAATACTCTCAATTAGTCATGTACTGGTGACCATGCGCTGCCTGCCGCCTCCCCCCCCCGCGGTGTGCAGGTGTGGGAGCTGCGCGGTGCCGACCTGACGCTCTCGCCGGTGCACCGCGCCGCGCAGGGGCTGCTGCACCCGCAGCGCGGCGTGGGCCTGCGCTTCCCCAGGTACTACTGCGGTACTGCTACTACACACCGTCAATACATGCATCCGTCTGTACATAGCATGATGGGCCTGATGGATGTAAGGTATTGTGTCATTTCGGCTTCGGTTGCGTGCTAAGATTCGGAGGATTCAGCGTTACGCAGGAGGACCCACACCGTGGTTCACACCCACACCGTGGTTCACACCCACACCGTGGTTCACACCCACACCGTGGTTCACACCCACACCGTGGTTCACACCCACACCGTGGCACGGGATGGACGGGCCGGGGCCGTGAGAAGCAGCTGCGTTTCTTGACCCGGCGCGCCCCCCCCCTGCACTCTTAGCACGTAGCCTTGGCTGCAATACGGTACCGCATACCGGCACCTGATGTGCTGACTGTCACGGATGCAGGGACCAAGGCTGACGCAGTGGATCGCGCCCAAGATGACGCTTGGTCGCATGCACGCAGGCCTTGGCACTCGTCACCCCTTAATGCAACCAGCACGATGTGTAGGCCTTAATGCAACCTGCTACGGGTTGCCATCAATAGCAGCATGTGGCTGACTGGTTGTGTGCACCCACCACCAACCACCACCCACTACCACCACCACCACCGCACTCCTTGTGCAGGTTCATCCGCATGCGTGATGATAAGTCGCCGGAGGACGCCACCACGCCGGACGTCATCGCACAGCTCTTCAACAAGCAGACACGCAAGGTCGACGTCACGCCTGCCGCCGGGCCACCAGCGGGCTCAGCAGGCACTAAGCGACCCGCCACCGCCCCCCCCACTGCCGCTGTCGGTCGCAGCGCCGTGGAAGCTTCTGCGAAACCGGGGCGGGCGTCGGGTGGCGGGCGCGCCCTGGGAGCGGCGGGCACCGCTGCGGCGGCAAGCGACGCAGGGGCAGGGGACAGCGGCGATGATGACGTGCTTGGGGTTAGCGGTGGCGATGAGGATGACGGCGACGATGCGCTCGGCGACGCCTCAGATGGGCAGCTGGGCAGCGACGAAGACGGAGATGACGCTGGCGCTGGCGGCGGTGTTCGTGGACGTGCCCGCCCACAACACCCTGTTGCTGACCTGCTGTTTGATGAGTGAAATGAGTGAAACAGGTCCGGAGTATAGCAGAGAGGCCGGTGGGCAGCCCGGAGGGGGGGGGCGCTGCAGGGGGGATGCTGGATTATCATTGAGCACCGCTGGGCATTGGTAGTGGAAGCTGCGTCTGTTGGACCATAGGATGAGGTTGACGGTTGAGGTTGAGGGTGCAAATGAAATGGCTTCCTGTGGCGCAGATGGAGTTGGGTGGGGCTGGGTGCGTGCAGCGTTAAATAAAGCGCTCGCCTGGCAGGTGGCTGGTGGTCGTCGGTTGGGACGCAGCAACGGGAGACGCTAGCTCCTGTGTGCAGGCGACACGGGTTTTATGTGTAGCTGTGAAGGCAGCCTGACTGCCTTTATGGCTTTTCAAGGAGGCGGAAACCCGCCCAAGTCTTCCACGTGCGTTTCGATGTGCTTTTCCACGTGCCGTGCATAATTACCTAGAACGCACCTTCAGTGGCTGAGTCCCGATGTGTGGCATTCGACTATTACCGTCGCAAACCGTGTGCACAGAGGAAGTGTAGGGATTTTGCAGCGCAGACTGCAGAACATACGAGTGAGAGCGCGAGTGCCTATTGTCAATGCTGAACGAGTACTGTGTACTGTGACTGCTGAACGAGGTGCATGCCGGTGTGCGTGTTGGCACCCATTGATACCGTGAAGCGCTCTGCGGGAATTGCGTTGTGTTGCTCAGTTGCATGTTACGTCCATTTTCAGGGTTGTGCTTGTGCCTGTTGTCATGGCTGTACCTTTCTGAATTCTTCTGCGCAAACGCACACCGGAACCTTCTCCTCATTGATTTGCGCCACCATTAGAATTCAACCGAATTCAACCAACAACGGCTCCTTTGCTGCTGTGCTATTGCCAGAACCCCCTTCATCGCTCCTTATCGCTGACTGTGCACTGTGACGTCCTTGCCACGTCAGCAGCAGACCACCGTCACCACACTGCAGCAACGTGTGTTCGCCGGCTCTTACAAGTGGGTCTGCGGGTAGGTAACCCCATTCACAACCGCTTGCACATGAGTACATGACCACACCACCAGCGTGCCTGCCTTCACCATAGCCTCGCCACACACTGTTCCGCAAATAACAATGAGAATCACTGTTGCCAACCTAATCGGTGCTCACAATTTGATCTATTGTGTATTTGTATACTGTATGCACGTGGCACTGCCCTCCCGGCTCCCAATGCTTCACAGTTCACACGCTGGCACCCCGTGCTGGTCACCAGAAGTTTGGCGGTCATGGGTATTTGTCGTGCACACCGCGGCATGATCCTGTCAGCCATCGTGCAAGGAACCTCCTGCAGCATCCATGTCCGCAACACCACGCACGCCACGCAGCATCACACGACACAAACTCACCATTCCGAGGACAACAACCAAAATTTCAGGTCCTGGAGCAGGTATGAAACCATGACAATGTTGAGTTCCAGCATTGATAGCAAGATGCACGTCTGCCATCCGCATGCACATCATGGAGGCCAATAACTTGCAATAAGCTGCAGGGCGGGTATGTCCGCTGAATGTCCGCTGCGCTTCTGCTACTGTGCGCGCGGGCGGGCAGGCGGCCCCTCACCTGCCTGCCTGCCTGCCTGCTGCCTCCCACCCACCACGCGTCACTGCGGGCGTCGCACACCCAATGCAATCTCTATCCTTACGCATACGCACACGCACAATGCAAGGACCCACAAGGATCACACCGCATAGCCCTACGGACGCCTCTTTCGGGCACACACACACGCGCTCATCAAGGGTCAGCGGGCGCCTCCTCCTCCGGGGCCTCCAGGTGTCCGTCGTGCTTCTCAATGATGTAGTTGGCGCTGTCCACCGCAGCCAGCGTGCGGCCGCACGTGAAGTGCGCGCGCGCCTGCACAGGGTACACGGTATGCACCAACACCACGAGCGATCGTCCCTTGTCAACAAGCGATGACAGCATGCAGAAGAGCGGCCGGACGCGCATTCGTGTACCATTGCTGCCTGGTGTTGCGGTGTTGCAGGGCAGGAGGCGTGTGGAGTGCGTGTTGAGGAAAGCACAGCCAGCAGCCGCATGTCCCACACACTGGTGCTGCGGGCAACACCAGAGCCGTGAGTTGGCTTGGGTGAGCCCTGAACATGCAATGACTTGCCCATTGTGGCCATATCACATGGCATCCTCTCAAATCTCCATGCACCTGTAATCTTTGCTGGACCCCTGGCAGCAAGGATCCACACCATGTGCTCCTTATGCACAGCGCCGCCCCTGCATTGGCACAAACCCCATTCACCATAAATTCCAGCAAAAGCCTGCAGCCCAGAAGCTTCCCCCCTGCATCCCAGCCCTTCACCCTCAGTTGCTGTCCCGCACCTCCGCTAGCGCTTGCTCCACAAAGGGTTCCAGCGGCGCTTGCTCGTTGCTGCCGCGGCCGCCACTCGCCCTGCTGTTCTTGCCAGTGCGCATGGCCTCGTCCTGCAGCTGCTGCTCCTTCATCCTAGCCTGCAGCTGCTGCTCCAGCAGCACGCCGCCGTCCCAGCGCCACAGCAGCAGGTTGCGGCTGCCCAGCTTCTGGGCCGTCTGGGCGATGGTAGCAGCAGAGCAGCCGCCGTTGACTTGCATGGCCTCCTCATAGCCCTGCAGGGGGGGGAGATGGGATGGAAAGCGGCGCATGAGATGGGAAGCAAGGGAGGGCGGCTGCAGCGCAACGCGTCCACACCGCGTGCACATATTGATACAACCAGACATGTGCGCCAGCAGGGCATTTGGCAATGCCTGAGCCCGTGTCTATGTGCGTGCATGCACAACGTGCCTGCTGCCGCAGCCCTCTGTGCATCTTAACACCATACAGCTCATACAGCGGGTGATACTGCGGTTATTGCCCGCCATGCGGCACGATGAACACCATGAGCTGCCGCGCACACAGGCGCATACCATATATGCAGAGAAAGCGATGTGCGAGGTCAGGCGAAATCCGACAAAACCGCGCCAGCTAGCGCGCCAGCTGCAAGCTGTCAACCCAAGCCACATGCTGGGGTACGGTAGCATCCATCCCGTAACGCAGCTGACCCCACCGCAGTGCACAGTGCACTGTGAGCCTCTATGGTCCACCTGGCTTGACCTGCTCTACACACCTGCTCTGCACCGTGGTACAATTGTACGATACCCCGAAGTACACGACACAACTATGATACCAGGTCTGCAGTACACGGGCTCCAATACTGCCTCAATACACAAGTGCAATACACACACACACAAGCACAATACACGCGTGTGTATGCAAAACTACGCTCCACCTACTTGCGGGTACACGCAGCCGGTGACCAGTAGGTCCGGCCGCTGCGCCTGAGGCAGGCGCGCAATGGGTAGCGGGTCCGCGCAGGTGGGCAGCACGATGATGCGCCGCCCCGGGCGCTTGGGCGCCACCACCATCTCGGAAGTGATCTCCTGGCCCCACCTGAGACATCCGCCCGCAAACACGCACACAAAAGCACAAGCGCATACTCCCGTCAAGACACAGAAAACGTCAAGGTGCTGATTTGCTTGCGCAGCAATACCCATGACACATAAGTACGAGATTTGATTTTATTTGATTTTTTACATTTGGAGCTTTCTAGCCTAGGCCGACACGCCCCTCAGATGAGGACCGAAAGCGCTCGCAAGTGCGAGTCAAGCAGCAAGGAACAACAGGCCAACACTGAACGCGTTAAGCCATGGTTAGGATGCAATCCATTGCGATAAGCATGCGGTAGACGCACGCGGCACCATACTGAACAGAGACGTAAATATCAGCGAGGACGAGATGGTGGCGTGTTTGTGCAGGTATTGCGTGCTTGAGCCAGCACAGTGGAAGAAAGCACCGCACTGCATGATCCCCTGCACGCAAGTGCCCTAGCACGGTCAGTGCATGATCCACTGCACGCAAATGGCCGCGCCACGCACCTGCACGGCCGTCGTGCCGTGGGGAACCACGTATAGCAATGCAACACGGGAACGTGGCCTCCAAAACACGCCGTGGCCAACACAACCCGCGCAGCTGGTGGCTAGGCTACACGGCTTATGCAACGCGAGGTGCTCACTTGTTGGTGACCGTGAGGCCCTCCTTGATGCTGGCGCCGTGTACCTTGACGTTGACGCCCAGAGCGATGGCGCGTTCAGCGTCCATCGCGCCTTGCCGCGGGCACTCCTGCAGAACGAGAGCAAGCAGAGCGCAAGGAACGAGCCATGCACTTGGTGTTGGGGGCTTCCCTTGCACGGTCATTGGCAATGTCCGGTTGCCGAGGGCCATCAGGGATTACGGTGTAGGCGCCAACATGAGATTGGTGCTTGCAAACAAAGCAACGTACAAACCCGTAAGGGTTTGTGCTGATCGTGCTGTATCGGTCTGTACAGGCGGCGCATCGTTCAGGCAATGTCCGCGGACAACCTTGTCAGGCAAGGTGCTGCCCTGCCAAACCGGACCTGGTAGATGTACGCCAAGGTGGGTTTCGGAGCCGGGAGCGCGCTGACGGTGATGCGGCCGGAGATGTCGAGGTCGAGCGTCCACGTCAGGTCCTGCAGCGTCAGCCCGGTCCTGCACGGAAACACACCCACATTCAACATCAAAGATCAGGCAGGGAGCAGGCAGGGAGCGGTGAGCAGTCACAGCACAACCTGGGGCCGCAGCCGGGACGTTATCACTTTATCACGTACCGGTAAAACGCAGAGTGCGCCGGAGGACACGTGCATGTGTGGTGTCAGGCGGGCACAGCCAGCATGCAGCAAACTCAGTACGATTTCACAGCGCCGGCGGGTCATATTATTGCACATGCGAGCCTGCTCTGCTGTTTTGCTTGGCCATCCCTCAGCGTGTGAACATGCCAGCACCTCTACCCTCCCCACACAGCGTAACGATCGGGGACGATAAATGTCGCCAACAGGTAAACCAGGTCAGGCCACGGCGGCCGCTGCACGTGCCAAGCAGCAACCCACGGCAAGCCTCCAGCCAGGCCCACCCCACCCAGTCCAGCCCAGCCGAGTCGAGTTCAAATTCCAGTTCATGATCCATTCAAATGGCCATTCAAATCCCTGACCTGTCTGGGTCTCCAGGCGGCAGCTCCTCAAAGGGAAGGTATCCTCCCCGGGGGTCAAAGCTTAGCACGCCGCCGGACGCAAAGCGCCCCTTGGCGATGGTGGCGCGGCCCTGCAGGCCGCAAGCGACACCAGGCAATACAACGGCGCCGGTGGCAAAGCGTCAAGACGTCAACCCGGCAGCAGACCGCCTGCATGGCATTGGTGAATGATTTTCCAAGCATCCCGGGCGGCGGGCGCATCCTCTCCTGCCAACTTAGGTTTACGAGTACATACAGCGACATCACGCACAAGCAGGTGCATGTATCACAGATACGTCAGTGGTCGGCACTCCGGGGGGGCGAGACTCCCCTCAGTCTCCTCCACATACCTCCCCCCCCCTTGACCGTACGTACAGTCCAAACCAGCGCAGCTCCCTCCCCCTCCCCCCCCGCTCTCAGCTCACCTGGGTGGGCATGAATGCGTCCAGGGAGGCGTTGGTGCTGCCCCGCGCGTTGAGCTGGTCCGGCACCAGCGGCACGCGCCAGATGCGCGAGCGCTCGTTGTAGAGCTCCGGCTCATCGTCCTCGGGCGCGCTGGTGACCACCTGCGCGCCGCCGCGCAGCGGTTGGCGTACGCCACCGCAAGACAAGAGCACAAGATCCACCAACATCAGCGCAAATAATGAACTAAACAAGTCATGCATTCTACTCCCTCAATAACGAGCAACCCCTGCATTTGAACTGTGACAGTGCGTCGACGGAAGCAGCAGCAGGCACGGTTCACACCTTGCACGTCGATCAGCAAATCAGCTGCAGAGCACACCGCATTATGCCGTAAACTAGCGCGATGCCTCACCCACCCACACCCACCCAGAGCAAGAGCAATTCTAATACTTCTAAGCCACCCGGTGTGGTCCCACTCACCTCATGCACCACGATGCTGGTCTCCATGTAAGTCTGGCTGACCCGCATCACAACCGACAGGAACTCCGCCGTGCCGGGCGGGCCGTACACGTGCACCGGGATGTCGCTCTGCTCGTGGCCCTTCTCGCGCGTGGCGCTGATCACGCACAGCAAGCCCGGAACGCCCAGCGTACACTCTGCATGCATGCATACATGTGCAGTTGTGCACACATCGACAACAAACACAGCACGCCGCTCACCGCAACGTAGCTGAGGAAGGGAGGCGGGGTGCACACGCATGCACATACACACAGTGGCCGCGCCGCATTCTGTACTGCAGCAGAGAGGGAGGACAAGCCTCCTTTTTGGATCCTGATGCTGCCAAGCATGAGGCGTACGGGAGGTGTGGCCGTGATGGCAGCGTCGGGCACGCTGTTGAATGCCTTCCGTGCCGGGCCCCACAACCAAGGCAAGTTGCCATGCACACATATACGCCTGCAGCATGTGATACGCACCTGGCCGCAGGCTGGTCAAGAATATCCTGAAGATCTTCGACCCACGGATGTGAGGGTGGTTGAAGATCTGGCGCTGCGTGTCGTCGCCTGAAAGTGCGGCAACAAGGTACAATAAGCACACCGGGATAACGCTGACATCTCACGATGCATCAAACCTGCTGCAAAAAAATCGTTGACCAGAAGAAGATGAACCAGATGAAGATGGGCAACAGAAGCGTATGACAGGTTGAGCATCCTGTGCACATGTGGGTGTACGACTGTACGGTATGCCTGGTTAGCACAAACAGGCCACGTCCGTACCGGCATCGAAGATGAAGATGTCCTTGCCTCGCGCCAGCGCCAGCCCCCCCAGGCTGCGGCCCAGGCATGACTGCACCGCCGAGGTGCCCATGGCGGACAGCAGGCACTCCCAGGGGTTGGACAGCAGGCGGCCGTCCTTCTCACCCAGCGGCAGCGCCATCTCGTCCAGCGTGTACAGCTTGCCCAGGTGCCTGAGCGCGTGTGATATAATGTCATAATGATATACAAACACCAAGGTAAGCTTTTGATTTTGTCTACAGCACCCACCGGGCGTGCAACAGCGCACTTGATACATATGTGAAAGGGGCACATGCCAAGGGACGGGCTTAACATGGGTCCAGCGCACGGACGGTCGTGTCTGTGGCTGTGGGAGGCGCTTCCAAGCAAGAAGCGACCATATACAGGGTCATGGCCTCATGGGTGCCGGTGAGGGCGTATGTTGGGCAGCAGGTGATATGCTCACATGCATCAACTTGCCCTTGACCACAGCGCATGCGCATGAGCTGGATGCGCGGTCAGATATGCACGCATGTGACGAGCACTCCAGGGAAGGCGCACGACGCGGCTATCGTGACCCAACTTTGGCTGCCGTTTGCGTTCGCGTTAGCCCCTCATGCACTCACCCCCCTGGTACTGGCGCCAAGCTGCTCAGGTCTGGCGCCGGCCCTAGCTCCTCCTCAGTCTCCTCCCTCTGTCGCCTCTTGCGTTTGCCGCCGGCGTCATCGTCGCTGCGCCGGGCAGCACTGCTGCGGCGCATGTCATCGTTGTCGTCGTCGTCACCACGTGAGGATGCTGCGGGTGCCCACGTCTCTGTGTCTGAATCAGCGCCATCAGCTGCCACTATAACGAGGCGCGATGGGCGACCCAAATCGGGCGTTGCCTGTCGTCGCACGGCCGGCGCCTCGTTTGTGTCGTCACCGCTGTGGCGGCGCGTTGCTGCGGGCCGCTCGTCCACTGCCAGCGCTCCGCCCCCGAGCGAGGTGGCGCGGGAATGCGATACGCGCCGTGCGGCATCTGGGTCATCGTCATCCTCTGCGTCTTGGCGCGGAGCGTGCACGTGCGCCGTGCTGTCTCCCAATCGCGTACGGCCTGGTGTTTGACTGCGTGGCGAGGCGGGAGCGCTGGTAGCAGCGGTTGCAGGCGTGCACGGACTAAAGGCGGCCTTGACGCCGGTCTGCGCACTGTGCTCGTCTGTTGCGGTTACTGCCTGAAACAATTCCTGCAGCTCAGCACTTGCAGATGCAGGCCGTGGCGGCTGTTGCGCGCCCCTTGTGCTTGGCTTCCTGCTGCTGGCTGTTTCAGCCTGTGCGCTGGGGCTGTCGTTTTGCGCTGAATCATCTGCGGGTGCTGCGTCGTTGCCGAGACCGAACTGTGTGAGCAAGCGCTGCTGCAGTTCTGCCTTTCGGCCCGTCTTGCGGAGACCACATTCCTGAAGGACGGCTTGCAGGTCCACGACCTGATGAGCCAGAGGACCACAAAGAGGCGCAAAAAAACAGCGATTTCATGGGAGAATCGCTGCGTCAGCTTTGGTCACCAGTCCTGAGTTCTCAGTCGCACAGCGGTTTTGGTATGGCTCAACCTGCTGAAGGGTTGCGCAAGTGCGGTGAGCAGTGTCAAAGTAGTTCCCTACCTTCATGCTCATTACGTCCTCCGCCGTATAGCTGGCCGCAACCTTGTGGTGGTCTGCGCTGGCCACCGCCATGCATCGTGTGTAGGCCACTTGCTGACCCTGTAAACCACCATGTCGGGCCTGCCATGGTGTAGCCTGCTTCTCCTGATAGGTTGTAAGCCAAACAGGCCCAGCTGTAGTCAAGTGTTGGGGTGCGCACCCAAGTGGCCGAGGGGCGCGTGACGGCGTCAATTGCGGCGGCCGCACTACGCCATTTCCAGTGCAGCCAGGCCCCACAAGTACCATAGCAGCCACCATAAGCAGCCGTAATACGCGCCACTAGTGGCCTCAAGGGGGTTGTGCAGTTCCCGTCGTGGCAATCAGTCCCGGCTTGCAGATGGTTGCAACAAAACAGTCTGCTATAGCATGACGACAAGTGATACAAGCATATGGTCAAAACTTGGAAGACAAAACTGCCGTCGACCGGACTGCTGCTCACATGCGCTATCATGACCACCTGACAGTGCAGTCGAGCATCCCTGCTTAATGGTTTACACTTTACAGGCAAAGCTATGCACACACACAGCATACACACTGCCATGTAACTGTTCTGTGTTTGCAAGCGTCCTACACTCGATGCCATTCCACTCAAGCACTCACGCACAACCGCCACACAGCACCAGGACACGCACGCCAAAATCCGTATGACCGACTGGTCGAACGTCTCGCTTGAAGACCTCGCTGCTGCACTAAAAGAGGTTTGTATCTCTCGTCGTACGGTCTTATGCTGAGAGCTGTGACCTTTATCACAGCACGCCTCACCTGCTTGCCCACGCACAGGCTGATTTTCAGTCCCCGCGGCCATGGACGACCGAGTTCTTGGGACGTCTTGGGCCCCCTCAGAAGCAAAAGCAGTACATTTCACGCTTGAAAGCCAACGTATGGCACTATCGGACCAACTACTTGATCATACTCATCGTCTGCTGCTTGGCATGCTTCATTCGAAACATGCTGGCGTTACCAGCGGTTGCGGTGGAGGTTCTTGCGCTTCTGTGTGGCAACGACCCGTTTGTCAACACTCTCAAGTAGGTGTGGCAGCAAGTGCTCGTGCGTAACAGCACAGCTGATGATGTGGATGGACCGTGCGCCCAACCCTAAACCTGACCACTGTGCGCGTTCTGGCTTGTATGTAGTGACTGGCTTGTGACCCTCCTTAGGAGGATCAGTCCGAGACTTGCAGGCAAGGCCAGAGCGAGGATGGGAGAGTCCACCGGCGTGGTTGGGTGAGTACCATTTGCATGAGCAGCTTGAGCCTTACAGCCAAACCATAGTGCAGACATGCTGTTGTGTTGTCAAATTCATGTCTTTTCACCATGAATTTGGTCACGTTGTGCTGGGGATGGTGAGGCCCACAGGGCAGACAGCTGTAGACAGTCCTGGAAGCTTACATCGCCGCACATGCTTGCACTTTGCAGGCCTCCAAGGCGCAACCGCCGCGTGTTTATCCTATTTTTCCCACGGGAGCGCGTGCAGGCCGTGTTGGTGCTAGCAGGCTTGGCATGTATGTACTTCACAGGCGCAATTGTGACGCTCGCAATCGCGGTGCTCTTTGGTAAGCAGGCAACTATAGAGTGTCGCAATACCCTGCTTGTGGTGCTTTACAATGTACACGATCATCAGGGTCACATTACTGAGCCGTGCTTCAAAGTGCAGGTTTTGGGTTACCGCTCGCGCACGCGTCCCTACGGTTGCCCAACCTTAAAGCAAGGTTGTCAAGTGCCAGGGAGGAATTCAGAGCTGTTTGGTGAGTCCTGACGATACCCGAAAAGCTCAATAGCTGCGTGCGTTGGCCGACTGCATACGTTGAAAAACCACAGTCCAGCGTGTATGTTGTCTTCAATGCTGTGCTCTGCACAGGCGGGGATATCAAGCGGGTATCATAGATGACATCGGCCACATGCAATAGCAGTCCTGCTGACGCTCCACGCCTGAGGGTCCTGGCGATGCGCTGCAGCAGCGCTCACAGCGACGGTTCACTCCGGTTGTTCTGTGACAGCCTTCGCTGGGGTTCCATGGCTTGGGCTCAACCCAAGCTGTGGCCTGTCTGGAAGTGACGACCCTGCGTCAGTGCGGTTGGCGCCAATCACCCCAGTGCCTGCTGCCGCCGCTGCCTCGTCCTCAGCAAGGGGTCCAGCTGTGGACTGCACTGCGGCAGGCTCAGACCGCGCAGACGTGCTAAAAGCAGAGGTCATGGTGGCTGCAGCACTCACAGCTGGTGTGGCTTGCTGCCCGCTCGTGCTTGCTGCACTGGCGTTGTCCTCGGCCTGCTGTCGCCGCCACCAAACCCAGTGTACTCCCTCTTCACCATCCTCGAACTCGTCCTCCTCCTCATCTTCATCTGCTTCCAGCTTGCCTGTGTCTCGAAGGAACTTAAACGCGCTAAGCACCTGGTCTATCTGCGTGTCGTTTTTCTTGCGGGCCTCTTCGTGCGAAGCCGCATCTGCTGGCAGTGCTCTCACAGCAGTCTCTGCGAGGGTTGCGCTGGGCTGCTGAGCCTGCGGCAGTCGTGCCGCAGGAAGACCGACTGCAGCTTTCAAATGAGCGTTGATGGCCCCATGTGTGCAACGTTGGTGCCGCAACCGTGCTTTGAGCGCGCCTTGCATGTGCTGGGAAGTGACGGGACGCGCACAGATACAAAGCGTTCACAACAAAGCGTTGTTGTCGGTGTGTAAGGGTATGTATATGTAAACGTACAATATGGTGTCTTACGCGGTGCCGCGGTCAATGCAGTTGCATGTATCCCGTCAGTTATGCAGTGCACAAATGCCAACCCACACTGTTTCATGTGCTTTGAACGCGATGCCCACATCAATGGGGGTTAACAGGTTGAAATTTGGGCATCTTTTTTTATGGAGAGGAGGCAGGGGTGGACTAATGGGAGTGCGTCGGGGGTCATGAACTGCAGACCCACATCACCACATGCATGCTGCATTCACCAGCGTGCTGGCTGCCGCATTATCTGCAGGCCTGAATGTGGCAAGTCCCATGGCGGACTGGTATTAGGCACACTGCTGCAAACACACGTGATGAACTTGGCCCGCAAATGCACACAGGTGTGGGGCTTACAAGCGATGAGGCTGGTTATCAAGCAAGGCATCCCAATAATGCTACGCTTGCAACACGCCGCAACGCACTGACACACACCTCCAAACAGAAACGAAGGGGACAACGAGCAAGGGGCAGACTACACCGTTGCCACCGTGCCCACTAAACTAGCATGCCGACTGACGCTGGTACATACCTGAACATACATGTAAACCGCAAACAAACAAAACGCGTTGTGCATCGTCGTATCAAGTGATGCACTGGTATCTACATGTGCTGAAATGCATGTTGTGATCGCCACTCGACAGTCGCCACTATGCACGCAAATCAGCGTGGACGGCTGCGTGCAGGGGGCAGCAGTTCATAGAATCAAGGAGGCTCAAATGCAGAGAATGCTGCTAGCGCACCTACAGTGTGAAAGAGATTGAGGCCTACATGCTCATTGTAACCAAGAATATCGCAGTCGCGAAGGTCAAACGCAAAGGTCAGGGCAGCATGGCCGACCTCCAAGGAAATGGCTTGATGGCAGGTGAGAATGAGAATGCGAACGTTTTGCGCAAAAAAGAAGTCATGCGTACAGAGGCAAGGGGACGCAGGGTTCAGTGGTCTTTGACGGTAGGCATGCACACACAGCGGTCCCGTTTGGACGCGGTTGTAACGGTTGGATGCACGCTGAAAGCGATCGCTCGTTGACGCAAGGCAAGATCGATCACGGCAGCTTTGCGTGGTGGTGACGACATACAAACCCTATCCAGCTTCAGCCCGGCTCTACAGGCTGGATGCAAACCGATCGCACGATTGAGATCAGTGCCGGCCTCCGCTCAGCCTGTCCGTGCAGACTAGGGGCGGAGGCATGTCAGACGGCCTGACCATGCTTGGGGGAGCGCTGTCGGCCATGTGCGCCTGGCAACCCCTCCCACATGCCCAGCGCGGCGTGTCCCACATGACCTATGCATGCATAGACACCAGCATATGTACCCGCGTGCACAGGTGTGGGCAGCGCTTGGGTGCATCCGCCAAATGGTTGCCTGGCCGCACAGGCCGCATATGTGGGCAGCACCAGCGAACACCCAGACCGCCTGTAAAATACAACCGCCACGTTGCCAGGCTGATGGGCGTAACAGAAGGTGTGGCCATGCACCTGGTCGGTGAGCGCTGTCGCATGCCTCCGGGGGGGGGGGGGCG
>BDDA01000069.1:120986-135381 GCA_001662385.1 Chlamydomonas asymmetrica
ATCCAGCAACGCCTCTAGCAAGTGCCGTCCTGATGCGGCGGTATTGAGGGCGTTGGTGGTGGAGTTGAGGCCCTTGTTGATCGCAGTCTGTGTCTGGTTATTCAGCTGGTTGATCAAATCGGTCACACCGGTGCTGTTGGCGGCCGCCACAATCTTGTTCTTGTTAGGGTTCACCACCTGTTGAAAGCGCCACAAGGCAAGCCGTGCCAATGGGGTTCAAGTTAGCAGTGAGAGTCAAGGTGTGTGTCCTGTATAACTCAACAGTACAAGGGCTGGGCGCTGCAGTGCGCAGCTAGGCGCCGGTCCAACGTATTCACCCCACAACACCCCACATGTGTACTAGGGTGAACGTCGCTGTGCTGTTGTGCTGGTACCAAAGCCGTTGCATGCATGCATGCATGCACCTGGACAGCTGTAATTAACCCAGTCCGAATCCAATGCCACGCGCGCAGAAGGTCCAGACTAAAGCGCACTGCACAGCGCACGCACCTTTACGACAATAATCGCGATCACGCCCGCGACCACCAAAAAGAGCAGGAAACCGATGCACCTGCATGACAACAAAACGCAAACGGTTTTCACCCATCGCATCAAACCCATGCAGGTGTTGAGACCTGGTGCCACCAGCAAGCATGCAAGCATACATTGTTGGGCATGCATTCACAACCCGTAGCAGTCACGCACTTGTCTGTTAGGAGGCCACGTGTAATGTCTCGAATAACAGCAGATGCCTTCTTCATGGTGAACTCAATTTCGTTCACGTCGTCCATGATTTTGTTGAGCTGCTGCGTCTGGTCGTGCAGTGTTGCTGCAGTCTGCATGGTAAGGACGGCAACCAAACATATCACAGTAAGGCTGGGTGGTATCGGCAACAGCACTCAAGGCAGTGGTTTGCGTCACTGGTTGGAGGTGCTGGGAAACAGGCGGCGTGCACCTACCGATATGCCGACTTGTTTTGTGTCCTCCGCCAGTCGTTCTGTACGTGCCAGCGTCTTGTCAATATCTGTGATATCCTTCCTACCTCGAGATATGAGCTGCTGGGTGGTCATACCTGCAACGGACGGAAAGGCAAGGCATCGTTCACCCAAAGCACACGTGCAGGCCTGCGTTGATTGTCCGCACCGTCGGGTCAGCTCCTGAAAGCAGAGCAAGTCACGCACCTTCCAGGCCAACCTCCACATCAGGGGTCTTGGCAGCTCCCTCAAAGAGTTCGCCTTTGGCACCTGCAGCGTAGAAGCAGGATAAACGGTTCAAATGAAAGCAGGTTGACGACGTCCCGTTGCCCCGCGTAGGCCAGCGTTGGCCATCCAGGAAATACCCACTTATGCAAGGTCCACACCAAAACTAAATAACCAGCTGTGCACTCGAGCGGCACAGCAGAGTATGCTCGCGTGCACACACACCTTCCGAGTTGGAAAAGTCTTTCTTCATGCCGATGAATCGGTTCAGCTCATCCGCAAGCAGCCTGCGCCGCTCCGCAAGTTCCTTAGGAGGCATGCCATCAGCCCTGGCCTCACGCTCAAAGTCCTTGACAAGCCTGCGCACGGTGTGGTGTCGGGCAATGATTGACAAAGGAGCGCTGCAACAACTGGGTCGGGACGAAGGCAGACCAAGGGAGCACTGCGGGAGCACTGACAAACACCACACTTACGCTTTGGCCTCTTTTAGCTTGGTTGTGATGTCCTTGAGGATGGCATTCACTCGGTCGACCTTGTTGGCCTGCACGTCGGTGCACACGTTTACCCTCTCACACAGTTCTCCTGGGAAAACCCTGTGCAGTCTCAAGACCCCACTGCAGCTGCTGTAAACTGAGGGC
Source organism: Chlamydomonas asymmetrica (assembly GCA_001662385.1). NCBI lineage: Eukaryota > Viridiplantae > Chlorophyta > Chlorophyceae > Chlamydomonadales > Chlamydomonadaceae > Chlamydomonas > Chlamydomonas asymmetrica. Next base: position 122,803 of record BDDA01000069.1, read on the forward strand.
AGCTCACGCAAGTACAAGGGCTATGGCTTACCCGCTCAAGCTTGCGGAAGTGCTTCTCAAGCTCCTGATAGATTTTGTCGCACTTCTCTTCCTGCACACCGATAACAAAATGAGAGCTGTACACTTGGCATACAGTGCAGGCATGGATTTGCCAGGCAACACATACACAGGACAGTATCCAACCTGCTCAGTCCTGCCGAAGTCGCCTCCGGCCTCAGCAGCAGCTTCCGGCTCAGCATCCTTCTCCTTCTTGGGTGGCATTTGTGCAAAATGACGGTATGTAGTGAGAGTCGCTGTCAAGGCAACAAGGGGAAAGCTGAACTCCTGGGCCCCCTTTGAGACACACCGGGGCTGAAAAAGGGGCCCAGCAACGAGTTGCCTTGCGTTGCCGGTGCACAAGAATCTACCGGGGCGCCTCTTACAGAAATAAATCACAGCACTTCCTATTTGAGGAGCTCACAAACGTGGCTAGGCAATCAGTGATACCGTAGCCCTGTCAGGGAGTGCCACTAGATAGAGTGGCTGCAACACGAAGCATGCTGCTTCTGGAGCAACGCCGAAACCAACATCCGCTTGTTAATTGATTTACGCAGCATAATAGAGTGGGCAAGGTACAGGAAATGGATGTTTGTGACAGCTTAAGCTTACTTTAGGCTTCACCACACTGCTGGACGAACAGACCCGCTCTCCCAACTTCAACGCTCATTGCCACCACGTGGCGATGGCAGACGACCTACGTGTGCCGCTGCATGCACTGCTGCATTCGGTGGAAGACGATAATGATGATGAGCAGGAGCAGGCAGACATTCCTGGTGGCAACAGGGCGGATGATGCTCCTCCCCTCCGAGCGCGCGAGCGTGACGACCGTCAACAGGTTGCGTAAGTACCTCAGCACGAATGACTTTATCTCCTAGAAAGTGAGGCCTCCAAGGCAGCTGTCAGCTCTGTCGCTTTCACACGAGCCCGAGCTCGCCGAGCGTACGAGCGCACAGCGACACACAAGCATCAACCTTTGGGGGAGACACAACGGTGTTGCATTCTGCTAGTAAGCGTGGTTTGTCATTGGCTGAAGTGCGCTGCTGAACCTCTTGACCTTCTTGGCATTGAACCTTGTCAACTGTTGTCGCAACCCCTTGTCAACTGTTGTCGCAGGTTGCTGAACTTCCTCCGCCTTGTCGGTGGCCCAGATGTGAACAGGCATGGCACCAACGAAGACCTTGTGACAGCTCTGAGGCGTCGGCACCACATTAAGAAGTAGGTGCTGGCTCATTTTGCTCGTGCGCGCTTGCCGCGACCCACCGCCCTCTTGGTGCACTCTGGCTGTGCACGCGCAGAGGACCTCTTCGTGGATACAAGAGGCGCTAAATGACCGCCATGTACTCTGCTGCATGCATGCCTGCCAGGATCCTTGGCCACCTGAGTTCCTCACAGTCTTGACCCCGACGGTTCCAGTTCTGCCCAGCAAAACCCTTGACCTCATCTGTTTGCCCTTGCTACCATTTCATGCCCTTAACGGAGCTTTGCACGCCACACTGCACGATACAGGGATGCGGTGTACCAGGCCATGCTAGCGTGCCCCAGGGACCTCTTCGTGCCCACAGCATACGCTGACGAGGCACTCATAGATTCGCCGGTCCGTGTGGAGGAGGCTGGCTTCAACATCAGTGCACCTCATATGCACGCCACTGCCCTGGAAGAGCTCGACATACGCCCTGGCCTAAGGTGTAGATCTTTGTTGGTGTGCAAATTCATTACCAAACCTGACGTCGAAACCAAGATTACGCTTGGAGCCAGTTGTTGTCTTGTTTGGGTTCCTTTCAAGATGAGTTTTTGGCCTTTGATCACAAACCCTTACTTGCCTGTGTCTCATGTTTTGTTGCGCAGCTTCCTTGACATTGGCTGTGGGTGTGGCATCGTGGCGGCGTGCGCAGCGTACCTGGTACGTCGTTTGGCCAGCAAGGATGACTGGTGTGGCTCTTACTTGCAGTTCGTACCTTGCAGTGAGAGTAAGATAGCCATGCTCCCACCACCGCGCTTGCTTGTGGCCTGTACAACTTGCCACTGCCACGTCTGTGCAGGTGGGTCCCACCGGCCGCGTGGTGGGCGCTGATATCCGGCAGGAGTGCATTAGCATGACCCGCTCCACCATCCAACGCCTGCGCAACTCTGATGCCAAGTAAGTGTCCTGATCGCCTCCCACATTGTGCGCCCATCGCCCACCAGCCTTCACCTGGTGCTTGGCAATCGTCCAAAACGCAATTGCAAGGCACCAGGCTGCTGAACGAAAGGGACCTCCATGCCTCTGCTCACCTCAGGTACCGCGGCGCAGCGTGCGAGGTGAACGTGGTGTCGTGGAACGTGTTCATCCCGCGCCGCGACCACGTGGGCCGCTACGACCGCGTGCACGTCGGCGCCGCGTGCCCCGAGGAGCGGCTGAGCGACCTGGTGGCGCTCGTGAAGCCAGCGGGAGGGCTGCTGCTGGCGCCTATAGGCTCGGACCTCCGCCTTGTGACCAGGTAAGGCACTCCTCCTCACTGAATGTGCGGCCCACGCAGCGTCATTTGAATGCTTCGTATGCTTGCAAAGGCAACAGGTACAGCCACGCTGGTAGGCCCTTGAGGCGTTTTCTCCAGCTTCCACGCAATCCGAGAGGAGTCCGTCGTAGACGGCCTGCCGGTGCGCGGCTGAACGCGGTCCCTCCCTGGTGTATGCTTGCTGGCTTCAAATGTTTCGCAGGCACGCGGACGGCCGCATCGTGCAGCGCATCGTGAGCAGCGTGCGCTTCAGCGAGCTGGACCTGCCGCGCGACAGCGAGGTGGTGCTGGCGCTGCACAGGGAGGAGGAGGAGGAGCAGCGGTGAGCACCCGCCTCCGCCTTACATCCAGTACTGGCTGTACTGCAATGCAACGTGTACGGCACGGAACACCATCGCACAACCTGCTGCACGCTGGCTGTTGGTGGTGTGCGCGCGAACGCGTGGCACAGCCATGCAGCATGTTCGCGTTTGCAACAGCGCCTTGCCTCGGCTGATATGGTATGCTGCACTCTGTGGTTGTGCTGCTGGCCTGCTTCTCACCGTGCTGCTGTACTACATGTGTACTACATGCGTATCGCAGGGCGGTGAGCGTACCGCCCTCCACGCTGGCGGCTGATCTGGGTCGCGTCGTGTCGTCGTCGCTCAGCCCAGTCGGTAGCCTCAGCGCGCCCAGCGCAACCCGCCTCGGCAGCACCGGCGCCCTGCCCCCCATCTCTGTCCTCGCTGGTGCGTATTCCAGTATTCACTACGTATTGGGCTAACGGCCTTCTGTTCCTGTGCCGCAGTGTATGTGTGTGTATATGGTTGGGGGGGGCAAAGCTGCATTCCTGCTCTGGCTTTGGCTTGGCTTGACTCTCTGCTGGCAAGGACAAGCGAGCTAAATTTTAAGACGTGTTGCCCGCTGTGAAGCATCCTTGCCTCACGCCTCTTGCAATGGAGGTTGTTTGGTGTTACTGGCGCCTGCAGCGCGGCTGTGGACAGACCGTTGTTGGCCATGCGCTCCCTTGCTCCTTGTGTGTGCTGCGCATGGCACCGCAGGCCAGCCGTGCGAGAGCGGACGCAGCCCACCGTGCAAGCGCCAGCAGGAGCCCGCCGCTCCCGGTGCGCCGACCGCGTCGCTGCTCTCCCCTGCAGGCTGCTCGGAAACCACCGCTGCCATGCCGGCATCGTCGGAGGCCGCCGCCGCTGCGGCGGCGGCGCCAGCCACTGCCGTGGGTGCGTTGGCGCCGTCCGGCGGTTCCAACGCGAGTGCTGTTGCGGCAGCGCTGGACGGCGATGGAGGCTGGGTGGTGCTTACGGATGCAGATAGTGGCGGCGACCACAAGCGCTGCAAGATGGCCGGTGAGCACGTCCGATAGCCCTTGTAGGCTGTTCGCCTCATTAGTGTGTTGCCCTTGGGTGCTTGCTGTGCCGGCATCCGCGTTTTGCCTTTGTTCTTCTGACAGCAAAGTGAGATTTTGGGCAGCAAATGCTGCTGCTGATGATGCTGATGCTGCTGATAATGATAATATGATGCAGCACAAAATGTGTGTGGTTAGTTGTCTTACTGGCAGCCTCTCCATTGTTACGTCACCATTGCGTGATGACCGTACGATATTGGATCACTGGTACCAGACTGGCGTGTGCTTTTGGGGCACCTGAACGCGTGCTCACGTGTGGCTGCCGCCTGTCATGCCTCACGTGATATTCTTGGCAAGCTGACATGCCCCGGAGGATTTCACGTGAGGCACAACAGGCGGTAGCCACTCGCGAGCACACGTTCTAGGCACCTTCACGCCTGTGTCACCAGTCAAAGCAACCCACTGCTGCGCACTTCAAGCCACTGTCGCATGTGTTCGTCATTCATGCCCATGCACACGCATGCCGTGCCAGCAGGCGGCGACGAGGATGCTTCCGATGTGTTTGTGTCGGTGCCCACCGCCTTCACGAGGCCCAGCATGGAAGGCGCGGACGGCGTTGCCGCTCCCGCCACCGACCCTGATGCCCGCCACCAGCAGCTGCAGCAGCAGCAGCGGGAGGATGAGGGCTCTCTCCTCCCACCGGCTTACCTGTCGATGGCGGAGAGCCCATTCCTTGTCGCAGCCGCGCTGCAGCCCCCGCCGCAGGTGCCACTAGGAACGTCTGCTGCAACGAGCGGTGCAGAGGGCGCGCTGGTCGGCGCCGGTGGCAGCAGCAGCGGCAGCGTGCTGGGCCAGACGGATTGCTGCCTGGTGGGCGACGGCTTCAGCCTGCCGGCGCACAGGGCGGTGCTGAAAGGTAAGCCATGCTTTCCGTTCAGCTTGCCGTTTGATCCCTGCATACGATATCGTCTTGCCGAGCTCAGGCAGCGCCTGTGTGTGGCCATGATTTGGTCAAAGCAGACCAAAACATGGCTTTCCTTAGTGATAGGAGGACCCAGCGCGGTGTGCTAGTCGTGCCTAGACCACAACCCACCCGTAAACGTGTGGGTCAGGACTACGGTGCAGCAACAGCTGCTGCAGCAGCAGCTTGCACTGTCACGCTTCTGATTTCCTCCTCCCTAAGCTCCCTACCCCACGGAAACTGCCTGTCCTGCCTGTCCTGCCTGCCTCTGCACCTGCCGTCCTCCTGTTGCTGAACGCGCCCACACACTTGGTTGCGTGCAGCGCGCTGCGAGCACTTCCGCGCGCGCTTTGACAGCGGCATGCGCGACGCGGCGGCGGCGGAGCTGCCGCTGCCGGAGGGCACGCCGCGCGCCGCCGCCGAGGTGCTGATGATGTACGTGTACCGCGACGTGGTGCCGGGCGGTACCACCGCGGATGTACTGCCTGCGGTGGTACACCTGGCGCAGTACTACGGCTGCCCTAGGTGAGCGCTGAGTTCAAGGCAGGGAGCGCCAATGTATTCATGTGTGTAGCAACACCGCATGGCGCTGAGGGGATCCAGATAAGTGCGTTGAGGCAAATAAGGCGGCACAGTAATATGTCTCTGCCGAAAGGCAGTGGCCGTTTGTGCTTGGCGAGTGCGTAAAGAGGACGTGGGCCTAGTTGTCACACGAACACGCAGCGGTGATGCAATGGGAGTAGTCTATTTGTTTGGTGTACAACAGAGGAACAAACCCAAATGTATATAACGTAGCAGGACAGCAGGACTTCCCTGCATGGCAAGCCAGCCGTCACACTGCTCCAGCACTACAACACCCACCTCTGAACTCCTACGCGGCGCCAGGCGTGGCACCAGATGCTGCTGCCTGCAGTGCTGCAGCGCGCTGGCACACTGCACATCGCCATGTGACCACAGCGCCCATCACAGCACCACCTACAAGTGCACTGCTACACTACTGCACGACCGCACCACCTACTACTGTCCTACTCCTTGTACTCCACACTGCCTCCGCTGCAGGCTGATGGGTCTGTGCGAGGCGCTGCTAGCGGATGAGCTCACCAAGGCCGTATGCGAGGAGGAGCAGCAGACCGCGCGCAAGGAGCAGCAGAAACAGCAGCAGCAACAGATGCCACCAGGCAAGGCCAGCAGCAGGACCGCCGGCAGCCTGCTTCGATCTGGCGCGTCCGGCAGCAACACACGCGCCAACAACGCTGCTGCCGCTGCTGCTGCTGCCGGTGGTTCTGAGGACGGGGCGCCGTCCCGTTCTGGGAGCCTCAGGAACGGTAGTGTCAGCGGCAGCGACGCGAGCCTGGGCGCCAGCCCCCCGAGCGCCGCTGCAGGCGCGATGAACAACGCTGCGGGCAGCACCGGCAGCGGCAGCAGCAGCGGCCGCTGCAGCGGCAGCGGGGCCAGCATGGACGGGCTTCAGGAGGGCACGGCGGCGGCGGCAGGCGCGGGGGGATCGTCCGGCGAGGGCGGTAGCATGCTGCTGACGTCAGCGGTGGAGAACGCGGCGTCCCTGCTGCTGCTGAGTGACGAGTACGGCCTGAAGCAGCTGGAGGCTGTGGCGCTGGCATTTGTGAGTCCACCATGCATGCATGCATGCTTGCAGTCCAGGGGGAAGGGGCACAAATGAGGGCGGGAGAGGGCGTGGGGTGCATCACAAAACACACGACAACGCACTTACCGACAATGTGGGAGGCATAATGTTGTTAAATATACAATTGTGGGTGTCCGTTTGCTGGCTCTGCCTGACGCATGTCCCGCTGTGCGGCCGCGAGCTTTGGCTTGTGCCGATTTGCATGCATTCCTCCTCTGCGCCCTGCTCGGCACACGCGCAGATCGTGGACCACTTCGCTGCGGTGGCCGCCACGGAGGGCTACGCTGCGATGCCGCGCCACCTGGCGGACCGCGTGACGGGCGCTGCGGTACGGCGGTACGAGTCGCTGGTCGGGCAGCTCAAGCGCATGACCGCGCCCGGCAAGGCGCTCAGCATGAGCAGCCCCCCGGCGAGGTGGTGACCCGCGGCCGACATGTGATGAGGAGGAGGATCACCCCTCATGCCTCGCCCCGCCCTCTCCTGGAGTGGATCACGGTTTCCGGCTGCTTGCGGTATGCACTCGGCACTTTGTACTGCACTGCTGGTACAGATGGCCTGGGCGCACTGCATGGGAGAATTGTAAGGCAGGACGGCATGCTTGCAATGCTCCAGGCGTTGCATGGCGGTGGCTCAGCATGCACGTAGCCATGCAATGGTGCACGCATCGTCTGTGCTTTTGTGTTTTGCCCCCGAGGTGTTGTACATTACAGGTGCTCCCAGCCTCCAACAACACCCACAGGTCGTTCGAGCTGCAGAATTCTGCAGACGAATGCATTTTGTGTTTGCAATTGATGTAGCATATCTGTTTGACTGTTCCAATTCTGTTTGGGACGACTCCATGAGCCTGGTCAGTGCCGCGACAGCTATAGACAGCGCATGGGCTGATTGCCACGCTCCTGAGCCCCACTGCACTGCCCGCTGTAGTTAATATGGTACACGTTGTTGCAGTATGTACACTAGCTAGACTTGTTCCTCTACTTTCCTGACGCCAAGCACCCATCAGGGCTTTGGTGACGTTGCAGATTCCGACAGCGCTCCACGATGCACACACCACAACACCAGTCATGCGCCGTTTGCATGTGGTCTTTGCACCTGATGCAATTGTCACTCCCGAGCTACCGTACACGCCCTGCCTCCTGCTTCTGTAGCATTGGGGCCTGTCACAGGCATGACTGAACAGGCTTGAATGAACAGGCTTGAATGAACAGGCTTGAATGAACAGGCTTTTGTTTCTGTTTGTGTGTTGAGCCGCTTCACCCCATGGCTCCATTGACCCGAACGTTACGATGGCTGTTGCTCATGTGTTGCCCCTCTGCTGGCCATGAGGTGGTGGTTGCTTCAGCCTGCACCACATCCCTCCTGTGTACATACCCCTGTCCTTTTTTACCAAACGTCCAAGGGAGCAAACAACCCCAACCCCGCAGCTGGTATGTGTCCTGTGTGCGGCCGCGGCAGGACACATACCAGCTGCGGGGTTGGGGTTGTTTGCTCCCTTGGACGTTTGGTAAAAAAGGACAGGGTGTCCATCGTGTGTGTGCGAAAAAACACCACTGTGTGGTGTGGCTGCGGCTGCTGAGCCCTCGGGCACCCTGTGGAATAGCACGATGCAGTAGCGTGCGCAGGCGAGTCAGTGCGGCCAGCGGGATCGCTCTTGCCCTCTCCTGGTCTCCGCGCAGTTTTCACAAGTATGCCGTGGGCACGCAGCCCCGAGAACAGCAGCCAAAACCCCTGCTGGACTCACTGTTCAGCCAGTTGCCGACGAATCTGCACGTAGACCCTCCACGCAAGCGGGCTGAAGCTTTCCTCGCGGCATTAGGGCCATCATAAAGGCCGGTTCTGGTGAACATGTGCAGCACAGGGCAAGTTGCAAGTGTGCAAGGGCAAGTGTACAAGGGCAAGTGTTAGAATGTTTTGACCTGTCTTAAACTCCGGCCGCTGGAATTTCTTTTCCTCGATTTGCGCACACAGCCCTTGCTTGCATGCGCAAACCATCGGCTCGCATGTCAATCTGTGGCCACGCCCATTTGTTTGCTCCCCTGCCTTATCTATACTATTAATTCAACAGTGGTGGTGGTGGTGGTGGCGGTGGTGGTGAAACTCTTAACTTTGAAGCGGCACATCACCCCCGGCGCTGGGCCATTCGGAGCCATTTCAACGCACGTAGAATACTAAAATAATGACGCATTTTTCGGTGGCGGTCGTGTGAGAAACGGTGCTGAAATGGCGAAGCGAGACTTTTGCTCATGGGCATCCCATTGCAGTCTCCAACTGAGTGCGTAGTCAAGCACTGGGCCAAAATATAGCCAACCAACGCTTGTACGATCAATACCTTGTACGTTTAATAGGTGCATGTATGATCACTTGATCATTAGCTGTACAACAACAACCAGAACCCTGAGCTGCGTTATTGCATTAGGAATTTACAATAATGGCTGTGCCACGCCTGCTCTCCACTGGAGCGCCTGCCTCCTTGACGCCCTGCCTGGTCACTGCCATTCTGTGGGTCGGCCTTCCGTCCACTGCAAATCAATTTCTTGCACTTCACGGTACATCGACGTACCAGTAAGCACACGCTGTGCACTTCACAGCTTTGTGTGTGTGCATCCGTGGGTTTCCACCCTTCCACATGTTATTCAGTGATTGTTGTCCTTTCAGTACCGACTGCAGCGATGCACCACTTGGTGATGCAGCGCTCAAGCGATGCCTGCCATACGTCCGGCAAACAGGGCACCACTGCGAAGCATGCGGTTTGCAGAGCCGGTCCGCTGTTGCCTGCCAGCCCGACCGCGTTGTCTGTTGTCATGCACGTCGTCCCGCAGGCCGCCTCCATCACACCAAATGCAACACAGCGTGAAAATACTAGATGAACTGATTCCATCTTGTTGCATCGTGATGCAAATGGCGCGACCTGTACGGGCTGCACTGTTGCACTACTTGCACTGTTGCTTAATACTTGTTGTCACATTGCCTCATGCACCTGCAGCACCAACTAGCTACTGCATTGTAAGGTTCGCCATATTACAAAGTTTGTAAGTGAGCGACATTCCGGACCAATCCAAGGGAGAGTGCGTGTTGTCCTACGGGCGTATATGCGTCCACCTACACGCCTCAATGCGTCCTGGCGGGCTCTCACAAGTCGAGGCACCACACGCATGTGATGAGCGTGTGGGCTGCGGGCTGGTGCGGGTGTTGTGTGGGCTGCCCCTGCTAGCGGCCTTGCGGACAACGCGGCTGCGCCCAAAGCAGTGGTCGCCGTGGGCTTGGCTGGTGGTTAGGCAGCCAGACGTTGTCCTTTGGAGCATTCTGTAGCGGGTGCACTGTTACTGCCAAGCGTGAAGTAACAGCTGAATTGGCCACAGTAAGGGTCGCGTAATGTTCATCGCACGTAAGTGTGCCATCGCCCATAGCAGACGCATTGCCTTGTCCTACAGCCAGTGATATCGGCATAATGGTGGCGGCCAATCACATGCGACTGGAAAACACACACAATGAGAGCATGATTGCCAGCCAAATGCAGCACAAGCTTAGGACAGCTGGCAATTCCGAACCAAAACAGATGACGGTGCGATTGTCCGAAAACCAACCCAATGTCCACTGGTTTGAGTAGCAGTCGTGCATTCCCAACACCGCAATTCAGGCAATATTGGCCAGCTGTTGTTGACCCAGAATGCAAGATGCCCGCTGCCTAGATGCCCGTAAGAGAACAGGAGGCTGCATAGGAGGCACAATCCTCTGGCTACCATTACCGTGCTGCCAGCTGTGGGAGTCAGTTTTCAAACTCTATTAGCTGATAGCGCAGTGCTGTGGTGTGGGTGGGTGGGTGTGGGGGGATATCTTGGCAGGATATCTTCAGAAGAGCTCCGCCAGCGTGCAGCGCACACCGCCGCCGCCCACGCGCTCCAACGTGTCAATGGGTGCGTGCACAATGTCGGCGCAGTGGCGGCGGATCGTGGCGCGCTGCTCCGGCGTGAACGCGTTGTACGCCTGCACGCAAAGCACCCGCATGGCATCACAGAAGTACACGAGTTTGATGATGATGTTTAAAGGATCACCGGCGTTCCCTGCAAGGCCAACAAGGTCTTCCGCACAGTTGGCAGCATGATGGACAGCAACACTCCCCACCACCTACGTTAGAAGCGGGCTGTGTGTTATGCACTGTATGTTCAAGGCGGTCTACTGACGGCTTACTGGGTCAGTGGTGCAGTGCAGGCCTACACCTGTAACTGTAGGGCTGTCAGTACAGCCGCTGCCGAAGCCGCAACAGACACAGACAAGCATGCCCCCCCCCACACACACACAAACACGCCCGTCAGTACCATATGCCAAACAAATGGCACTCCCACAAACCGTCACGTCCCCTGCCAGTCCTCCTCATGAGCTCCACGCTCAGCGCTAACTCGCTTAAGTGAGCACTGAGCGCTCAGTGAGCAGCGCTGGGCGCTCACCGCTGTACCCCCGACCCACCTGTGTGGACATGGCCATGACGGGCAGGCCCCGGCCGTCCTCCACCTCCAGCGCGTTGCCGCACAGAGAGTCCATCTGCGCCAGGCTGATGTCCACCACCTCGTGCGTCTTGCGCAGCGAGGACTGTCGCCGGCAGGTGCAGCGCAGAGCAACGCGTAAGGGCGGAAGCATGGTCCTCGTCAGCACACGGCAGGCTAGCGCGTACGTGAAGGTGCAGTGGTGGGAGCGAGCTATACGCGCAGGTTTGCATGCGCAGCGTCTGTGCCGCAAAGCGAGCGTGCTCAGCATACGTGACAGACCAAAACGCAGGCGCAACAACAACAACACCAGCTGAAATCGGTAGTCTGAGCTGCAAACAGCTGCAGAGTATTACACAGAAATGCACCGGCCCACAAGTGCGAAACAGTAGTCAACCGGTGACATGTGAATACCCATGCTTCCTGCCATGCCAGGGGTAGATACGTACTGTCGTACTGCGCTCAGAATGCATCCGCACCCACCATGAGGTGTTGGCGCTCTTTGTCGTCCTTGACGCTCGCCCCGCACACGATCGCGACGCCCGTGCCTATCGCCATCATCACGTTGGTGTGGTACACGCTCTTGCCGCGCAGGTCCGTGGAACGGAAGGTCACGAGCTTGCCGTAGCCCAAGCGCTGCGCCCACTGCTCCGCCAGGGAGGCGTCGGCGCGCTCGCTGATGTCGACGTACACCACGCCGTTGATGCGGTCCAGCACCAGCACGCCTGCGTTGAAGAAGACAACAAACGACAAGCGGGGGACAAACATGATGAGGAGTTGCGGACACGCTGTGAAAGGGTCAAGGCAGCAGCATGATTGAGCGTACACAATGACACATGCATGAGGAGGCGCGATGCGTCACGGATAGGCCACACACACAACAGGTTCGGGCAAGGTGGTGTACGAAGGCCAGGGGGGGCACTGCCCAGGCGGCGACGGGCGCGTGGCGCGACGGCGCTGTCCCCGTCGGTGGTGAAACAGCCCTAAGAGTTGTCAAGCCCACAACAACACCACGCTGGTCCAGCGTTGTTGATACAACAAGAGCGTCCCGTACTACAGAACTCGGAAGGCTGTGCTATTACTCGCGAGCCTGCAGCTGGGGTGAGTCGCTGACGGGCAGGTGCAGTGGCAGCGGAACGCCAAGAACTGCTCACACTCCTACTGCTCACACTCCTGCTGCTCAGCCAGCGCTACTCCAGCACAGCCTCCTGTAGAATGAACCGTGTGAGGGCGCATGTGAGGCCTCATCAGGATAACCGCCTGTGCCCTGTCCACGCACTCACCGGTGCCCTCAAAGTACTTTTTGTTCTTTTCCTCGCCGGACATGTCGTACAGCCCCGGGTAGCCGCGCGTGCCCAACACGCGAATGATGTCCTCACGACGCTCGGCCGCACGGTTAGGGCACTGCAGCCGGCAGCAGCAGCGGCAGCAGCAGCAGCAGCAGCAGCAGTGTAGACAGAAAGCATGCGGCATATTGCATCACTTGACCAATCAGGCTACTTGACCAATCAGGTGTGCGGATAGGATGTGCCCTCTGCATGCCACAATTGTGCCTTGTGTGGAGCTGACTGCTCTCCAGCAGCTACTCTCAAACAGCGCAGGGGGGGGGGGGGGGGGGC
>BDDA01000069.1:136371-218945 GCA_001662385.1 Chlamydomonas asymmetrica
CATTCAGTGCGCGTAAAGCACACCAGCTTCCCCCCCCTCCCACAATCAGCACTAGCCCAGCATCAGCATCAGCATCAGCAGCAGACATAATCTGAATTCCATTCGAAACCATCATCATCATCATCATCCACTCACCTTCATGGGGTACAGCACCATTGTGGATTCCTTGACGCCGCCGGCAGCCTCGCCAGCGGGGTGCGTGGAGAACCAGTTGTTGGGGAAGCACGCATCGGGCGTGCCGTGCGCCAGGCTGTGCTCAAACAGCGCCACCTTAAAGGGGGTGGGGGACACAAGGGGGGGACGAGGCACACATATCGCAATGCACCCAGCACTCAGCGGGGCAAGAAGGTATCCGCACCGACAGCACGAGCACATGCAGAAGGCGCGACACGCTTCATACATGTTGGCAACCATGACGCGATGTCTGTGCAGCATCCGGGCGTGGCAAGCATGCTTGCGCAGGCCGTGCATCCACCCAATCGCCAAGTGACGCCCGAGTACATGTAGAAGCACACCCAGAGTGGTGCATGCGGGATGCGCACGGTTTTTCCCCTTTCCCTTTCCCTTCTCGTCCTGCCGCCCCCCCCCTCACCTTGACACCCGCCACCTCGGTGAGCTGGTGGTGCAGCCCCGCAATCTCCTTGAGCACCTGCCGCGTGAGCTCCGTGCCCTCCCCGGGCTTTTGCGCCGCATGCATGAACGAGTTGTCTTGGGCGGCCTGCATCCGCATGCGCATCCGCATGCAAACGCAACAGCAGCGATCACTGCATGCATCCGCAATAGAGGACCCTCCCACAGAGAGTCCATGTGCAGGTGTTGTCCCCTGGTTGCTTCCCTGCTGGCTTTTGCAACACAATACCGTATGCAACCCTCCCACATCTCGCCTGACGCACCACTTGCACGTCAAACATGGAAGGGAGCCTCATGTTGACGAGCAAACCGCTTGGATATGCTCACTGCTGCAGGCACCAGTGGCGTACCAGCCACCAAGGAGGGGAACAGGACAGCTGGATGCGGGACAGCTGCATGTCCCCAGGCCTCAGGCCTCAGGCCTCGTGCAATCATTGCAACGCCCCTAGTGTGCGCAAAGTGCTTGCCCTCGCCCGCTTGTGGTACCGGGATGCATGATTGGCTCCCAAATCAAGACAGGCACTTGGCGGCACCCGAAGACGTGCAATGGCCCCCCACCCACAACCCCACCCAATCAGCCGCCGCACCTGCTCGTTGAAGCCAAATGCAGTCGGTGACACCATCAGCACCTTGTTAGTGGACTGACGCACACCCTACGGCACACAGCGGCATCAGCATCACATACCGGCATTACCATTTTGTTTGTTTAGGGGGGGGAGGGGGCGACTGGCAGCATGCCTTGCAAGCGCCGCTACCCTGAACGATGGTGGCTGCGTTTGCGCCGAACATGCGAACGCGTTCCAGTGGTGCAGTAAAAACGCAGTGGATCGGGGACGCGCATCGGCTGCACCGTGATAGACACACTAATCACAAACATGCATGGGCCAGGACAGGCTGCAAGTGTGTGTTCAAGTATTTTGCTTCCCGTTCGGCCATGCAGTGTGCTTTCCGTGGGGCCGTGCAGTGTGCTTATGTTATGCCTTATGCTAGATGTTGAGAACTGCACCCGAGGGTGCAAGTGTGTGGATTATCCTGACAAGCCAAATGCGATGTGGAGACAGTAGCAGCTGCACCCGCATGGCACTGCTGCATGCTGCACATTCGTGTTGTTGTTCCACGGTTCAGCACCGGGGGTCTTGACAAACAACATGGTCAATACAGCCGCACCCAACACGGTGCCGTTCATAGTCAAGCATTTGAGTCCACCCCCCCAAGCGCACCTTGGTTGCTCCAGTAACAGCCGTAGAGCCCTGGACGCTGATGGCTGTCACATCAGGCACGATGGCGGCTGTTATCCCCTGCTTGCGAAGGTACCTGCAGGCACCACGCGTGTGTGCGTGTGAGCGTGCATGTGTGTTTAGAAAGATTTGGTTCCCATGGGGCCATGCAGTGTGCTTCCCTTGGGGCCGTTCAGTGTGCACGCGTATGTGTGCATGTGTGTGCGCGCGAGCACTTGTGCTGGCGTGTGCGGTGCTTTTCTGCACATGTGCATAAGGTGGTCCGATGTGGATGCATGTGCATCGCATGCTCACTCATAGTTGTGAGGGCTCACACATAGCCAGCACCAAGCCCGCTGCCAGGAGTGAGTAGTGAGAGGCTCCCCCCAAGTGGCAACTACGTGTGTTATGCACAAGGCATTAAACTTGGCTGGCGTCGTGCGCACCTAAGGAGGTCGGTTGCGGGCGACACCAGCTTGTATGACCCATCCGCTTTGTCGAGGTGGTACTCGTCTACCACAGCACGCGTGTGCGGCTCCGCCAGCTCAGCAGCGACTGCCAGAGAGCTGCCACCCAGCGGCTTCACAAGCTGCAGAATACACCACGTGAACAGTCATCAAGTGGGGTGAAGATGGGGAAAGCCATACAGTTTATGCTGGCAGACACGTGAACATGCTGGTTCCTTGTGCTGCATAGGCCCGCACGGATGAAAACGCGGATGAAGAGCGAATGATGCACAAGAGGTGCTCCTGTTGCAGCTGCTTGCATGATGATACGCTGATAACATATGCCATGGGCATGGCACGTCAACAAACGGCGCTGGCCCTGGCCCAATGCACACCTGGGTGATGGGACGTCCCTTCTGGTCGAAGGAAGCAAAACAGTCCCTTACGACGGAAACTCGAGACGGCTTGGAACCACCTTGAAGGAAGGATTACAAGAGGGCAGGGCATGTTGAGCACAAACAGTGAAAGTTGCGGATGTTGCAAGCAGCGGAACCAGTGTGGCCAGGCGGAGCCGACGAGGCAACGCACCAATCCCTTTGGGCCTGGTCTACCAGGGCATTATTCAACCAGCTGAGTATATTCAAGCTGGCTGGTTTGAAAGCCTCAACCGCTGACTGCACACACTATCCCTTCCTCTATGAACCTACGATGCCCCTGCTTGTGGCCGCATGAATTGGCGGCAACCAGACCGCGCAATGAAACTCAAACAAGCGTGGTGGTCCAGGAAAACTCACCTACAAGACCTTTCACCAAATCTCCTGACAGCTCTGCTGAGGCACCCCATGGCCGCTGCGGGAGCTGCACCAGAACTGGCGCGTCAGCGCCGGCACCCAGCGCAACGGATGCCGCTGAGGCTGCCGATGTTGCTGCATGCCAGCGTAAAGAGAGGGGTAAACGCTAAAGTATAACTTGTGCTAGCAGTTTGAGTTGCTACTGCACTCTTTTTGTTGGCTTGGGCAAAAAAGCAGCACCAAACCGGTCAGGTGGACTCCACATAGTCAGCACTTTTCACAATGCAAAGCCAGCCAGAACAGCGTCTGCATCGAAGCCCATCAACGACTTACCGAGCCCTTTCTGCGCGAAGCACTGCAATCCGAAGGCCAGCGCTGGCGCCAGTGCCTGGGGAGCCTGCTGCAGCACGTTGACGGCCAACATGTTTTCGAAGTGCGTACAAGTTTTGCCCGCAGAAAGGCAGGGGCCGCAGTATCGTAGACACACGGTACGGAAAGCGCGATCAATTCCACCTAAGCGTGGCAGCTTTATGCTCAACTTTTCCCGCTTTGATGCCGATGATGATGGGGGCAACTCGGGCAGTTGGCTCAAAGCAGGCATATGCATGTGACTTCTGGCAGCCTATCCTTTACTGATGTTATACGGTCTGCCCTGCGTCTGT
The DNA here is from genome assembly GCA_001662385.1 of Chlamydomonas asymmetrica. Taxonomy (NCBI): domain Eukaryota; kingdom Viridiplantae; phylum Chlorophyta; class Chlorophyceae; order Chlamydomonadales; family Chlamydomonadaceae; genus Chlamydomonas; species Chlamydomonas asymmetrica. The sequence goes on from BDDA01000069.1 coordinate 140,118, forward strand.
GCTAGCCTGTACTTGACCAAAGTACCAACACCTACACTGGCCCCGTGAGCGTGCAGGTCAAGGCGCAGGTAAGCGATTCGCTCATCGTGCGACAATGTGGAGGCTGACCTAAAACCCAAGTGGTGCAAATTGGGCAATCATAGGCAAGCTGTAGCCTGCACAATATCGTTTTCGTGGCTTGCGCATAGACTGGCCATGATCAGTGGCAGGCACTTGTGGTCGCCCTTTCCTTTCTGCTGTGCAACGATGCTTGCTGAAACGTTTGGTCATCCAAGCAGGAACGTAGCGTGGTGGTGCTTGAGTCCGTATATGTTTGCCCATCGTTGCCTTGCCCGGCGACGAACTTTGCAGGACTGATCGCCGCCGCCGCAAGGATGACAGGCCTACTGGCCAGGGCTGCGGCTTCTGCTGCTTGTGCTGAATCAAGCAGCCTCAGTCTGCGGCTTATCAGCAGCTTGCTGCAACACACGTGCCAGCTAGTCGAAGGAACCACAGCACACGCTGTGCAGCAGTGTGAGGCAGTGCGCCAGTGTAGCACCGGCACAAGCACAACCGTGGAGCTGGCACACAGGAGCCACTTGAATCAGCCAGCAGGCACTGGACATCACCTACCACAGCTGCTATGCCACCAACACACACCCCGCACGCAGGAAGGCCTGCTGGCACCCAACCGCCGCTCACTCCATCCTCGGGCACACAGCGCTGCGTTTGGGAGAGGGTTTGCAGCAGACAGCGGCAGCGGCAAGGGTGACGGAGAGCAGTCGCAGCAAGAGGTAAGGAGTAAGTGGGCGAACAGGTCGGGGGGCTCAGAGTGCTCCTGGCGTGGTCCTCCAGTTGCACTGGGAGCCTCAACACGACTGTGCACAAGCTTGTGCTAATCCTGGCAGCTTTGCAACCAAGCTTGCATAGCCGGCGCATGCTTGCTCCATGCAAGGTGATTGATGGTTGCATGCCGCGTGCACAGAATGCACACAGCCTGTTCGTGGCGACGGTTTGCCAGTCTTCACCCGCTGGGGGGTCTATGAGCTGTAGCGCATGCTGCGCATGCCAAGAGTGCATGTGCTTGCATGTGTGCTCCCTAAACCTTGCACACGTTGGGAGCCAATAACTGGCTTTTCACGCATCATGTGGGTCTCTGCGGATGCACCCGTCACCGCCTGTGCGCTGGTGGATGCTGGGCTCGACCGCACGACCACTTGCCCAGCATTGACATGGACATGCCTGCTAACACGGACATACCTTGCTCTGCTTACTGCTAACACCGCCGACACCGTGACCCCCATCCTGCCCTGGCGCGCCGGCACAGGGGGCGGCGCAGCAGCAGGCGCAGGTGCGCATGTCGCTTCAGGAGGCGCTGAACAAGCTGGTGGACGCGGCGGTGGAGCTGGTGCAGGCAGACCGCCTGGCGGACGCGGTGGCGGTGCTGCAGGAGGGCATCGCCACCTTCCAGCCGCACTTCCCCAACTCGTAAGCGAGTGCGCGGGCAGCGGGGTGGTTCCAGTCTTTTGCTTTAAGCCAGCGCCTGCCAGCGCGTCAGGATGCGCAATTGCGCATGCGATGCATGCATGGATGCGTGGTGTGCGCAGCACGTAGACCGAAGCGCTTTGCGATTGGAAGCAAAACGTCCCTACATGTGGATACTATATTTTTTCGTGTGCTCGGGGCGTTGCGTGCGCATACCGTGTGTGTGTTGACGTGTGGCCTGGTGCGCGTTGTTGCATGCGTGCAGGCCTGAGCTGGGAGAGCTGCACAACCAGGTGGCGCTGCTGCTGTTCTTCCAGGGCAAGCCCGAGGACAGCGCTAAGCATGCCGAGGTGAGCCGCCTACTGACACTGCCATACACATACCTCAGGCCACAACATCCACAAAACGCATCAACCTGGCTACCTCCTGGAGCCAGCCCTGGACCTTCTCCGCACAGAGTGTGGTAACCTCGCTCATTCACATACGCACCACGTCCGCCACCTGCCATGAGATAAGAAAGCGCCTGGACCCCATCCTGAATCTCTATACAAAGCAGGTGTCGTCCTGGGCAGATTCGTGCTTTGCATAGGGATCGAGGGTGAGCTCCTGGTGCTTTGTTATCTAGTGGTGGGGGCGTGTGTTGTGCATGTGTTGAAAGTATATTGTTCGCGTAGGGCTATGCAGCGAGATTCCGTGCGGCCATGCAGTGTGCATACGCGTAAGGAAACTAGGAAAGAGACTGCACCTGACGATGGCGGGCGAGGTGCCTGGGCATTGGTGTTGTCGTGGTCATGGTCAGCAGCAGCAAGCCAAGCGCTCTTAAGCACCTGCCTGTGAACTACCATCACGGATCAGGTTTCGCACGGGCGCTAAATCACCACCTCTGGCAGCTGGGCCGACTACGCCTGGACCGCGGTCGATCTATTTCCCATCGACTGTCCTTCCTGCCGGATGAACATCCTCCACATGGCTCATGCAACCTCAGCGCACATCGCAATACCACGTGCCCGCTGCCACCAGGTCCTGATCATGCTGCTGTACTGCAGCCGCCGCCGCCGCTGCCACGGCCGGCATTGCATCATGCATGGTCTACACTACACTAGATCGGGAAGATGACCATGTGGCTGCTGGTGAACCAAGTATACGCTTCATTCATGTTCCTGCACGATCAGGCCTTGTATCCCTGACTGCAAGATGTTTCTTTAGACGAACCCTTCGCCATGAATACACCACTTCGCCACTGAACGCACTGAATGTGTATCCACGGTTGCCTGAGTCTGGGTTGTCAGGGGTTGCGTCCAGCTGCTTCTGTGCCCTTAATCGAGAAGCTAACGATGCTGAGGGGTGTGAATGCTGGCATTCTGGCTGTGTCTGCAGTTTCCGCCGGTACCGATGCGCTCAGCTGCTCAAGCTCTGTACGTGTGCATATGTGCATGCGTGCATGTGTTTGTTCTGCAGGCGTCGCTCAACATCACAAAGCTCCATTTTGGCGGCAACAGTGTGCTCACAGGGCATCGCCTGCTGCGCCTGGGCGCCGCAAAGTTTGGCATGGGCAAGATCAGCGGTGAGTGCGGGGTGTAGGGAATAGAGATGCTGGGGCGGCAAAGCACACGTACATGTGGACACAGATGCACACGTAACCCGAATACGTCCGCTCCCGAATGGCTTTCCAGTGCAAATTTGCATGCCTTGGACGCATGGCTGCGTTTCATTTGCCAAGAACGGCTCGGCGATTCGCAGAAATGCACTCAATCCTGCCTTGCACCCTTGTGCTGATGCGGCATGTGGCGATTCCCTGGATTGCACTTGCAACAGCCAGCGTCCGGCCTGAGGCAGCGTGGGCTTGGCATCGTACTGAACACATGCGGTGCCTTGCGTCACGCGCTCTTTGCACCTGCCTGCATGCAGAGGCTGCGCCGCTGCTGCGTGAGGCGTACGAGAGCCTGCCCGAGGGCGACCCCAGCCGGGGCGAGGCGGGCTTCTACATGGACCTGTGCGCACTCACAGGCGTGCGTGACGTGCAGGCAAGTGCTGGTGCAGGGCTTGTTTCCTCTGAGGTTCAGACTTCAACCCCGGGGTTTTACTCGCACCTGGAGGCTTGAGCTGCAGGCGTGAGGCCCGCCTTAAGCCCGTGTTACCGCTGTATGACTGCAAGCTCGCTGCTGCATGAACCTTCATGCAGCTTGCATGCGCCATGCGTCTCGAGGCAAGCAAGCATGGCAGGATTGGTGTTGTGCCAACTGCGCTTCAGGCAGCCGGGTGTGCTCGCCAAAGAGCGCGGTGGTGACCCAGACACTAACATTGCAGCAAGCATGCAAGTGTGCAGCGCACGTATCAATGCATAGAGCTTGATGCAACCAGCGTAGGCCTGCGCATCCTCCTGCTGTGAACTGGAAAAGGTTTAGTATTAGCGCTATGTGTGTGCGCTATGTGTGTGCACGCGTGCGCATGTGTGGGTGTGTGTTCCTGCGCCTCTGGAGCAGCGTGCGTCAGCATGCGCATGAGGTGTCTGGTTGCTGTGCTGCGCCCGTGCATGCCTGCAGGGCGTACGGGACCTGGAGGGAGCGTTGATGCGTAACCTGAGAGGCATGAAGGTGCGCGTGTGCGTGCAGTCCGATGGCTGGAGGGCCGCCTTTCTCGCCCTGCACCTTCCGGGACGCTCGCCGTGTCCTGGCACCGGCATGCACACACGGCGCGCACACACGCCTGCACTTCCAACGCGCATGCCTGCCTGCATGCGTGCACGCGCACTAATACGCACACGCAGAGCTCACAAAGAGCTAGCGCACGATCCCCGTGAATATCCCAGCCACATGACCGGTTGTGACACTGCCAGGCACGCACAGTTGGTGCCTGCGTCAATTTGGCAGCCGGCAGTTGCATGGGGCAACCTGATGAGTAAACCTGGACCCTCCCTTGTTCACACACCAGGGACGCGGATTGTTCAGTTGTGTTTCAGTTTTACGTGAACGCTGCTCTGGGAGGATTACGCCATGAGGTGTTCGGTGAGCGAGGATGCAGGTGTGCATGGCCATTATGCTTTGGGCACAACATTATTGTATGCGGCAACGTACTAATCCGCTAGGTGCATGCCTCCTTGTCCTGTGTATGCTCGACCTCGCCAACCGGCCTTGCCTTGCCTTGCCCCCCCCGCTCGATACGCCCCCCCAGGAGCTGTTTGGCGGCGAGAGCATGATCATCAACATGGCCCTGGCTCAGCACCAGCGCCTCGTGCATGGCGCACTGGACGTGGACGTACGCGTTGGGGAGGAGATGATCAAGCAACACACGCGCATGCTGACAGAGGTGAGCCACCGCCACTGCACACGCCGCACGCTACGCGGTGATTGCTGCATGCCTGCATTAGTACCTGACTGACTGCCAGGCACGGGTGTAGCAGCACGCTCTTTTGCACCCCTGCGTCAATGCATCGGTGTATGTAGGTGAAGTGGTCGATCTGTTGAACATGCTGCGTTGGTGCGCTTTGGTGCAGATCAATCCGGACAGCGAGGATGTGGCGGTGACGACGTACAAGGTGGGTGGCGTACTGGCCTGGTGGTCAGCTCAGCGCTGCAGGGGACAGTTGGGGCCGTCAGTCCGTCACATGTCACTCATATTGCTCTGCAGAGTGCTGCCCACTGTCTCCCATCGCCCCGCTGTCTCCCATCGCCCGCTGTCCCCCTCGCCCCGCCCTCCTACCAGCTCCCAACCAACCCTGATGCATGCACTGGTCCGAATCTCCCTGCGCCTCACCCTAAAAAAGCACTCTCCAACAACACTCTCCTGTGTTGTCGCCTCCCTGTGTGCCACGTTGTGCTGGTAGCTGGCCACCTTTTACTACGCCAACGACCTTCTGGCGGACGGCATGGCGGCGGTAAAGCGCGCCACAGAGCTGATGCGCAAGCACTTCCCGGAAGACCATGAGGTGGTGAGCGGGCAGGGGATCCCGAGTGAAGCGAAGGATATTGACAACGTGTTGCATTCCGGGATCACACACGATATGGATTCACAGACCGTGGGCGAGATCACCCATTTGGCTGTGTGTGTGGCGTGAGTGCGTCGAGGTTGACTGATGAACGGGGTGTGGCCGCTTGGGGGATGACCCTATCACTGGTGGGAGTACTGCAGGAGCTTTGTTACGAAACATGCTTATGTGAGGACGAGTGCAACCTCTGGCTGACACTTTTTGGGACCTCCATGCCAACTGATGTGTGTTGCGCCATGACATGCGGTGATGATGCTCGTGGGCACATTCTTGACTGCTCGCAGATGGTGCTGTGCCAGCACCGCATGGGCATGATCTGCGCGGCCCAGGGCGACCACCGCGCAGCCCGGCAGCTGCTGGGCGCCACTCTGGCGCACTACTCGGGCGAGGGGAGCGAGGGCGCGCAGCACATGCTGGCCAAGGAGGCGGCGGTTGGCCTCGCCATGGCCAAGTGAGGAAGCTCATACTTTCATACACGGCCCCCGATTCCCCTTCACATGAAATGATTTCCCTCGAATAGAGTGAATCAATATCATAGTGTGTGTACTACACCGCGCTGGTTGTGGGTCGGTCAAAGTTTCTGCACTCAGGAAGACCCTGAAGCGCGGGCTCAGGTGTTCGTGGCGGCTCAGGCCCCTGCCCTGCGTGCTGAGCTCTGGTTTGGCTGGGCCTGGGCTTGCCAAGTGCGAGGCTCAGGCTCCCCACCCACATGCAAACCCCAGCCTTGCCGGTTGTGCACTCCCATGCGCCTGCATGATGTGTGATCGCGCGCCGCCTGCCTCATGCAGGTTCCGTGCCGCTGAGGGCGCCAACCGCGCGCAGCAGCAGCGGGAGGCCCTGCAGGAGCTCCAGCACAAAATCGACGACCTAGCAGGCAAGTGAAGTGACCAATTGAAGCAGATGAGTAGCAGACTAACCGCTTCTTCTGTGGTGGTGGTGGATGGCTGTGGGGGGAGGGGGCGGGCGGGGAGGGGGCGGGCTGAACTGACGGTTGATTGAGCGGCACGCTCTGCGGGTTCGCAGTGCCCTGTTAGCATGTGTCAAGGGCCAAGCATGCGCTTATCTGCTTGTGTGCAGCGACCGGATAGTGTACTGGTAGTTTTTGTCAAATTGATGGGTTGAGGGGAGTTAGGGGATGGGCTGCAGGCCATGCCGGTGTCCCGCACACTGCTACGTACTGCGAGCGCTAGGCCCAACTGGTGCGGGGCGGTGCAGGCGATGCGGCGGCCGCCACTGTTGTTGCAACCCGCGCATGCATGCATGCGAGGACTGCAACAACAGTGGTGGCCGCCGCATCGCGGGTCAGTGGGTCAGGGTCAGGGGGTTGCGTGGCATGCATGGCTCGAATGCATTGGGGCATGCATCATGGTGGCATGGCTGGTGTATGGCGTGAAGGCTGCGTGTGCTGGCTATGTGAAGGTCCCGCCATGCGTATCCAGGCAAGTAAGCACCATTGCTGCTTGCACCGTGCGCTCATGTGTGTGCTTGCCTGCAGCCGCCATAGGCGCAGACCATATGCTCGTCAACGGCGCCAACCGCTTCTACAAGATGCTCTCAAACATGGTCCGGTGATCATCATGCGCTCCAGGGTTGGGCCTGCGAGTGTGTGTGGACGCACATACGACGTGCCAGCGACGAAGCCACGACGCCAAGAGTCCACAAGCTTGCTGCACACCAGCCCATGAACTCCATGCCCAGGCATGAAGTTCGTATAACGTTATGTAATTACTTTTGTTACATCCGGAGTGTGCAGTCTATTCTGGGTTACAGGGCATACACGTGCCCAGCTTGATGCAGCCAGCCCCGCACGTTTCTTGCAGCGTTTCTGCAGCATCATGGTTTGGCATGCAACAGCGGCTGAGCTTTGAGCTGTCAGGTGTGGTGTTGTTGCGCCTCTTCTGGCGGGTTGTGCACGCACCGCCCAACTGCGCCCAACGCGGTGCCGACCCGCACATCGCGCACGCGTGTTACAGGGTGCCTGAAGGCGAAGCTTGTGCATGTGCAACCGCAAGTGCCTGTTGCCCACCATGGATTGTGCTGCACTGCATGCTTGGCGCACAAAGCTCTCAATGCAGCAGTTCCATGCAGGCAGTTGGGACTTGCTCGGACTGTCTCCAATCCCGGGGGCCTCGACCACTAGCGAGCGCTTTTCACTCCCGCAGGCTGCAGTTGTCGCGAGCGCTTATAGCATAAGCACGCAAACTCGTCGGCTTCGCATCTACCCTGCTTCCACAAGAACTTGACCAGAGTCATTCCTAGCAGCAAAGCACTGCCCCCTAATACTCACAGCCCTTGCACCCAGCAGGCCCTGCTCTTGGAGACAGTCTTCCTTCTATACAATGAGTCGTGGAAAGCTTCGGTGGGGAGATACGCTTGATGATGAGGACTTGTTGCCGCCGTCAGTGACCAAGGGGCCAGATGACCATGGCATCAAGACCGTAGTTGATTACTACAAGAATGACAAGGGTGATATCATAAAGAAGACTACAAAGATTAAGGTTGTGAGCGTGGAGAAGAAGGTGTACAAGGTACGCGCACAGCTCGCGTGGGTTTGACAGACTTGCTTTGTGCAGCCGATGGCCACAAATGTCGCATTGTGCATGCTTCACAGTTGTTACGTCTGAGTAAACAGCTGCGTTGCAAGGCAGCTTGGGTTGACAAGCGCTTCCCACTGCCTCGAAGACGAACTTGCAGCCCAGCCGCCAGGCGCGCTTATCGTTTGTGCGTCCCCTTTGCACCATATTCACCTGCTCCCTGAACTATACTTGGTCTTGTAGATAACAGCGGAGCGCAAGGCATGGCCACGCTTTGGGAAAGCTGCGACAGAGACAGTACAGGATTCCGTCACAGTGCAGGGACAGGAGGACATTCCTTTTGAGCGCGTGCGCCAGGCGAAAGCAACAACACAGGAGAAGAAGGTTACAGACATGCAGCAAGTGCTTGCGACAGCCGATAAGACGGTCATTTCTGGCAGGTGAGCGGCTTGAAGGCTTTGCGTGCACGTTGCTTCCCGCTCGTTTGCATCGATCTGGCCACGGCGCTTTGAAGGGCCAGGATCGACAGGGTGATGAATGACACAGCAATTGTTGTCCTGGTGTTTGCTTTGGTGCTTTGTATGAGGGGAAACAGTGCGCTGCGCGCGGAGGGCTTGCCTGTCTTATGGTGCAGGCCATGCATGCACTTACGTCTGGTCCTTTCTTTTCCCTCAACAGCATCAAGGACATGCTCTACAAGAAGCGCATGGAGCGTGAGCTTTTGCGCGCTAAGGGTCTTTTGGCAGCAGCTGAGAAGCCCCCAGATGAGGTGCGCTGAGACGTGCGGCTGGTTGTTTTGGGCTTGCCCCAGCGCCATGCAGTTGTTGCTATTGTGCAGAAGGAACTTTAACACGCGGCAGTATACACACAAGAACTTTCTGAGTTAGGTGCCTGCGTACACCTCCATACATGACACCATTATTATGGGCGCTCGCTGTGTTGCTCACAGGATGGCAAGCCCAGCGGACTGGGGGCCCCCAAGGCAGGCAGCTACGTGCCGCCAAGCGCGCGCAACAAGGGCGCTGGTGGAGAGGGCGAGAGCATGCAGCGCAAGCGCGAGGACAACTCCGTGCGTGTCACCAACTTGTCAGAGGACGTCTCCGAAGGCGACTTGCATGTAAGCGCCGCCACGACTTCTGCTCGTCACGGCATGGGAAAAGCAGCTAGTGTGTTGTGGCTCATGGCAGAACCCCTACTGAGGGCCTAAGCGCACTCTTGCAAGCGGAGTGCGGTGGGTCCTCATTTTGGAGGCAGCGTTGTTCGGCAAGGCGCAACCCCCTAACGCTGGTGTTGTTTCTGCTTGCGTTCGAATTCCCTGCTTTCAGGAGCTTTTCCGACCCTTTGGCCAAGTATCGCGTGTGTTCTTGGCGGTCGACAAGCAGACAGGCGAAAACCGTGGCTTTGCGTTTGTCAACTACGTGCACAGGTGCGTGCACGTTGTCGTACCGACGTTGCCAACATGCCGCAGCGCCAACAGGTTGCATGCCTGTGGGAATGCACACGTCATGACCCTCTACTGCTCTAGTCACGGGAGGATAACAGTGTACCACAGTGGCTTCTTGCTCTCTCTACAGGAGAGCGCCAGCATGAGCACTCGAAGCGAGTGTTCACGGATGTTGCATGGCATATGCACCCTGGCATATGCACCCTGCGTGATTCATCGCAGCTGCATCGTCCTAGCATCCATGACGCCTTGCGCCGTTGTCCAGCTCGCCCCAGTACCCCTCCCTGGCTCACCCACGTGCCATGACGGCCGAACGCTGCACCTGACACGCCTGGTGCGCGGCCCACAAGGCTTATGCTCATTTCCATTCATGTGTCATTACCGTCATTTCACTACTCGCACGTGCGTTCCTTGCCTCGTCACATGCTTTGTACCACTCCAGGGAGGACGCCGAGCGTGCCATCCGTGCGCTCAACGGGTACGGCTACGACAACCTCATCCTGCGCGTGGAGTGGGCCGAGCGCAGGCGCGAGTAGAGCGCTGCACGCTCCGCACGCTCCTAAGGCACAGCAGCAGCAGCAGCAGCGACGCCGGCGGCGGCAGCTCTGGATGTTTCGGGTCATCCAACTGCACTGGCTGAGCCGCTGCTGGCAGCATGTGCTGCAGGGCCTGGGAGGGCAGCTGCTGGGCCGGAGCGCGTTGAGTGACTCCAGGGTGACGGCAGCGGTGGTTGATCTTGCCGCCCACACCATGCGTATGCCAGCCTGCAGCTCAATCGTGCTGCCGGGCGGCGGGCTCTATTCGCGTTGCGCATAGCATCCACAGGTGTACGGTGAATTGCGTATGAGGCTCATACTATGAGCTTATGACATTGTGTGGATGGTTTTGTGGCCATCTGTGGAGGAGTTGACGTAGCGCATCGTAAGGCTAGTTGGGGTGTTGGTTGTCCGCTGAATCGCTATCACCCTACCATGCACGTACAACACGGCTAGCTCCTCTGTTTATAGTTTTTCCTCGGCCTGCACACAATGCTTGCCATGTCCAGGCACGTGAACCAGGACTCACCAGCTTGTGAGCTTGCTACGGTATGCAGCAGCTGTTTATGTTCTGTAACCATTGGTGCACGAACGCGTGGTGAGCGAGCTAGGTACGGTCAAGGCACATATGCCCGGGTGTCAGCGATCTTCCCGCCGGAAGTCAGGCAGCAGCTTGGGGCCGGGGGGGTGGGACGCCATGCGGTGCAGATGGGTACAAGATCAGGATATCGCAGCTACATCCCCAGTGCGGTGCGCAGAATGCTTGCACAGGAAGCGCGACGTACGGCTTGCACTTGCTGATGTGCGTGATGTGGGTGGCGGTGGGTGGCAGAACAGGGACGTGTGCTGGAGATGCATGGGCATGATGTGTCGGCACTAGCTACACTAGCCATGCAGAGCGCGAGATGTGCAGGTGCATTGTGGCCTTACATGTGCCGCGTGCCGCCAAGCAGCCGCATGCGCAGCGTCGCGTACCAGGTGGAAATGGTGGCACAGTGCGTCATGCCAAACGCAGTTGTTGGCCTTGGCCTTTCCCAGCACCAGAAAACAGGTGCACAGGAAGCACCGTCGTTCCGTCGGTTCTGTGACATACAGCCGGCCAGGGGCCTGCGACCTTATGAAACCCTCGGATCATGCGGTGAGCACGGGCTGCACAGCAGTATGGCCGGGGCATCAGAAGGCAAAACTATGTCATTCAGCGTGTCAATGTTTATGCCTGGTGTTGGCTGGCGAACTGTGCAAGGCCATTCTACTTAGCGCTTGCGGTTTAGACCCTCCCTGGCTGTGAATTTTTGAAAAAATGGGACGTGCGTCGCCCTTTGCTCTGCTTGCCAATATGCCAGGACACCTCTCCAAGCAGGTATATGCACCTCACCAGGGCACCCCACAGCTCTTCCCGGGTTTGCACCGAGTTTTAAATGTTGTAAGGCTTGAATCAGTATGCCTCTACTGCAAGGGCACCTGTACACACCAACTCTGGGACTGCCAGAGGGGGCAAAGAAGGAGGATGAGGTATTCGTTGTACGCAATACTGGCGAAGTAGTCCGAACCTATGAGGAGTACGTGGAGAAGCTGCGCCTGTATCGCTCCCGGCAATGGGCCTGCTCCTACACGGGCAAAGCCGGGCTGACATACGCAGAAGCCCTCAGAGAGGAAGCCAAGTTGGCAGCGCTCCTGCCTAAGGTGAGACTAAGTTGTGTGGCGACCGAACGCCGAGTTGGAACGCCGCCCGCACCCCGTCGCTGGCAGGTTGCCGGTTGGGTGGGCATGCACGCTCCAAAATGCAGGCTCTGTTGTGCACAAAAACACACGGACATTTGTAGGAGGGAGACTGGCAGCTTCGACACTTGAACATGTATCACCTCCTTGTTGATTAGAGGGCTTCTCAACAGTGTAGTCGCCCCTAGCCCTCCTGTTCTGCAAGGGGCTCTTGCAGTTGGGTAAGCTAAACGAACATGTAGTGGCAGGCTGCACGGCGCCAACCCGCAAAATACAGCCCATTGCTCCCAGCTGCCAGCAATCCTCATCAGAGCCCAGGAGTTGCGACTGCGCCACCCCCCATTGTTGAGCTTTGCTTGCTGGGGTGGGAGCAAGCAGCGAGGGGGGAGCGCAGCAAGAAAAAGAGCGCTGGAGGCGGTAACAGTGAGGGCCGGTGGAAGAGCTGGCAGGTTCAGCAAAGTGTGGCTGTTGGGCCCTGGAAGACAAGCACTAGCACGTTGCCACCTCATACCCACGCCCATACTGGCCTGCGGTGACACTTCGGGACCAGGACTGACGTGTCCACGACTTTTGCTGTGGATAAGCACTAGTGATCCTGCCTGTCCTGAGGGAACTACACTTGGTGTATGCATCGCACCAATATCGACCCCCCTTCACGTGTTGATTGCCTGCGCGTGGGCTGTCGGTGAGGCGATGCACATCGGGGTCGTGCATTCAACTGCGCGAGTACGGCAGTGCCGCGCTGCACTGATACGTGTCTGTTGGGTTCAGCGACGCGTGCTCTACTGAGCTGCCACTGTTGGCCATGGTGCGATGTTGCCTGTGTCCGCAGTTCCCAAGTGACCTGGAGGAGTCGAGCATCAAGCTCGTGCACCACAGCCTGCTGAAGCTGGACCAGCTAGCACAGCAGGTGCGTGTGTGTGGGCCTGTGTACGTTGACGTTGATGGCATGCGTGGGGTGGGGTGGAGGCTGGAGGGTGCATGCCCATCCTGATGCACGCATGGTCGCATGAAGTCAACACCACGATTCAGCATCGGGCCACGCAAAATGCTGCGAGGGATGAGATAGCATCATCGTGCATGCGCATTGGGGGTGGGTTGGCACAGGAGAGCAGCTTCATGTGAGCGTTTGAGGCAGCGTGTCTTCTGCTGCCTGCCGCTGCACTGATGGATGCCCTATTGCCGATGTCGTTGACACGCTGTTGGCGGCAAATCGGTGCTCAAGCTACGGCCTTGCAGCGTGCATGCACTGTAACCCAGCCCACAGCCCGTTGAGCTATGTTGATACTGGACGGTTTTACGACTGATGTCTAAGAATTGCATTCTATGGTCATGTTTAGGGCTTAGTTTTTCCGCTTCGTAACGTGTGTGCGCCTGCAGGTTCAGGAGGCTGCTAAGCACGCACAGCCAGCAGGCAAGGAGAACGCAGGCCCCGCTGCTGGCGCGGCCGCAGGCAGCGGCGCCAAAGCACAGCTGCCCATAGCGGCGGTGCGGCGCTGGATCGTGGAGGTGGGTGGTCGGGGTGCTTCGTGCAGCAGCAGTTTATTTGCGAGCGGAGACCGCATGCACTCACCATATAAGCTGCTGGTGTAAGCCTGGCAGCAGGCAGGTCCTCTGCATGAAGCTTCACTTACTGCAGCGCACGTTCAGGTGGCTTGCAGACGCACATGTAACGCGTCTGTGTTTATGGTGTTTATGGTGTTTTCCGGAGCTCTGGAACCAGTTGTACCCTTGTAAAGCCAGCGAACCTGCTGGCATGATGCTCCTCCATGCTCCGGGGAGAAATTTGAAGGCCATTCACGACCGTCACGTGCAGCACGTGCTTCCCTGATAGCCACTATGCCGTGGGACTGGTGTGGCGGTTGATCCTCACTGGCGCCATGCAGGTGGCCAGCCAGGTCGACCGCCTGTGGACCGCTCGGCCAGAGCTCCAACAGCGCTATGGGCTAGTGGCCGAGATGACCGCAGAGAAGCGGCGCCAAATGGAGGAGCTGGCAGCCGCAGAGGATGAGGAGGACGATGCTGAGGAGGAGGAGGAGGAGGAGGCTGAGGAGGAAGCGGCGGCGACGGCGGGAGCAGCGGGTGTGTGGGTGTGTGGGGGCGGGCACATGGCGCTGCGTGCTGCACGCGATCGGTAGAAGGGTGGCTGTGTAGAAGGGTGGCTGTGTAGAAGGGTGTGGCGCCGCACGCCACTCACACCAGGCCACCGTTACGCGTGGGAGGAAGCATGCTTCGCAACCGCATGCGGCGCGTTATGCGACCGGGAAATGGTGCTTAGAATAGCTGTTCCAGAGCAGTCAGACCAGCACGTGGTTACAAAGCAGGTCCCGGCTGTTCCTGGTAACGTAGTGGGGGAACGCGGTGAGTATGCGGCACCGAAACCAGATGGTTTTGTTAAGAGCGCTACTCTGATGGCCATGCACACACAGTCTCCGTTGTGCACATGCGCAGGTCATTGTCTCGTGGCTGAATGGTGGCAACTTGTCATAGGATGACGCAATTGTCACCCGCAAGCTCTGATCGTGCCTCTTATGCCTTCCAAATGCCTGCCCTGATGCTGGCCCACCGCAGGCGGCCGGGCACCGCGCAGGAAATCTCACCGCAGGGGCGCGATCGTTGTGCGTACGATGCAGGTGAGGCGTTAGCCCTGACCGATCCATGCTGGTGGTGTTGGCGCCTTGTGACGTTCGCGTAATTGATGGTCCTTGCCTTGGGTGCGGTGCAAGTGCCAATTCTGTCAGTCGATTGAGGTGCATGGGAGAAGTGTACAGCAGCGGGTTTGTAGTTTGCTGGTCCCAAACCCGCTTGAGGGTTGTGGGTCTTACATTTGGAGCTTTCTATTGAGGCAAACAGCGCTCATGAAACGAGTCAGGTGATAGTGCACAAGTGCAAAGCGAGTCGAACCCATAACCCATTTCAATATGCTCCCCTTTCTCGAGCTGCCTGGCACCCTGAGCACGTACCGATAGGCATCGTCCCGCTGTACTACGGCACACTGCCTGGGGCTCAACCCCCCCGCTGCTGCTGCCGCCGCTGCCGATGCCATTACTCCAGGAGGAGGAGTCGCGGCTCAAGGACGGCACCGCCAAGTACGCTGCCTTCATGGTGCTCAAGCAGTACGGCGGCACAGAGGGCTTGTCGGTGGAGGATGTGCTGCACAAGGGCCTGCAGGTGCGCTGAGACGGGAGTGAGGGAGCAAGCGAGGGAGGGAGGGAGCGTGAGGTGCAGGGGTGTGTGTGAAGGGGTGGCTTGAGGAGGGGGATGCAACGACAGCGTGTGGGGTGCTGGAACGACCCACCAGTATCAGATTGATCCGTGCACCGCCATGGCTTCGCTGCTACTGCTGCTGCTGCTGCTGTTGCTGCTGAGCCGTGAAAACGCAATGAGGGCCCTGTTGATGCGTTTTCAGCAGCGTGTTGCTGTTGCCGTGAGGTGAAAGCAGCTGTGCGTGATCGTGTGCGCGTATGCGTGTACGTGGTGCAGGTCGGCATCCAGGCGGACTGGAGCAAGCGCAACCTCTACCACGTAAGCCCCACAACCATCATCCCTGAACCCCGTACCGCATTGCCCTCCCTGTACATCGGAATGATTGAATGCCATGCATGACCATGGCCTTCTGCCCACTCAGCGTCACATCCGTGACTGCTCGCCTGTGTGAGAGACTGAGAACGCATTTGCCCTTGTGTGCTCCATGTCTTGTCTTGCGTGCCTCTCATGGCCCCTTCTTGGCCAGCAGCGTGCTCCTCACCGACCTGTGTGCGGTTGGCGTGCGTGCGTGCAGGTGATGCACACGGACCCCATGTTCATCCGCGTGAGCCAGTACCGCTATACCATTCGTGCGCTGCTGCCCCCGGGGTCAGAGGACTGGCTGCCAGAGGTGCGGCGTGCAGCGCATGCAGCCCAACCTACGCAACACCGGATGGCCACCACCGCCGACTGGCGGGTGGCATGCAGCACATGCTTGCCTGCTGTTGCCACTTGCTTCTGTGCCTTCGCTGAATATCGAAGCGCGGGCCACCACGCTGTTTCCATGTTTTGCTGATTACTGACCCATCCCCTAATGCCCCGCCAGGCCACTGGATGCAAGGTCAATTACTGATGATGATTAAGGTTAATCACTGACTCGTCAGCCTTGAAAAGGTATAGGTATGATAACGAGATGCTTCTGGTCGCTGGTGCATGGATGTGCGCAGGCGCGGGACCCCGCTGCTGCGGGTGACAAGCGGCCTCGCTCCCGCAAGCCACGCGAGGAGATGCTGGCGCAGGCGCTGGCCCAGGCGGGCACCAGGTGAGCCCTCCAGGGAGTCAGGGAGGGACCGGGCCAGGCATGGACCACGGAGGGGCAGCCAGCCTGGCAACCCAGCATGACTGCCGCAGCATCAAGCCTTTCCTCCCTGTCCCATAAGGACAAACGTGATTGTGCCTGACTGCGTGTGTGCGCCATGTGTGCATGCGTGTTTGTGCGCTTTCCGGTGCACTGGAAGGCTGTCAGGGTGTCTGCACACGCGTTGTTCCGTGTACGGGTATCTCATGCACCCGTGAGGGCAGCCCAACGAGTTGTCATTTGTGCTGAGCTGCCGAGCTGCGACCGCGGCTGTGCCAGTGCCTGAAGAGTGCGCCTCGTGTTCTTCCTGTCTGCCAACCCGCACACTGTGCCTTGTTCCCGCAGCACGGCGCTAACTGCAGCTGGCGGGCTTGCACCTGGCGCGCTCGCGCCGCCCGTCGCGTTTGGCTCCCCACAACAGCCTGGCGCCACGGCACAGCACGGCACTGCCGCAACCACCACCGTCGGCCCCTCCAGCACGGTCAAGGCGCCCAACGCCGCTGCTGCGGCGGCCACAACCGCAGCCACGAGTGTGGACCTGGCCGCTGCCTCTGCAGCAGGCAGCGGTGCGGTGAACGCCGTCAACCCTGCTGTGGTTGCTGCAGCGGGGCCCCACGTGTTGAACCTGGCAGGGCTCGGGAACAATCATGCGACCAGCGCAGCTGCCTTGATGCAGGCGCACTTGCAGCAGCAGCTGCTGGCAGCTGCCGCCAACCAGCAGACGCAGCTGTTGCTTGCTGCCGGGAACCTCCCGCCAGGCGTCACGCTGCAGCAGCTGCAGGCGCAGATGCAGCAGCAGCTGGCGCTCAAACTCATAAACGCCGCTGCCGGGCTGCAAGGCGGCCTTGCCGGCAACCTCCAGGCTGTAGCGCACGCCGTGGGGGTTGGTTCCGGAGCCGGCAATACCATCCTCGTGGCACCGTCATCGCAGCAGCACCTGCCGATCCTCCAGCCTGCTGGGTCGATTGGTGGGACCTTGGTGTCAGCTGGTTCCGGAGCCGGGTTGGTCTCGGGGGGGTCGTTGATGGCGACCATGGCGTCCATGGCGGCAAGCGGTCAGCAGGGTGGGCTGGCGTCAGCGCCCGGCAGCGCTGCGCTGCCAGGTGGGGGCAGCAGCGGCGCTGCCGCTGGCAGCACTGGTCAGACTGCTGAGGAGGCGGAGGCGATTGCCAAGCTGGACAGACAAGTCAAGTAGGTGGTTGGAAACCTGAAATCAGGATTTGCCGGGGGCATGCTGGGGGCATGGCACAGGCACGTATTAATGACACAGTGGCTTTGACCTGTTGAACGCATGAACTTTGTTTTGCGATGAGCACATGCACTTTAATGCATACAAGTGTCTTGCTGCCGTGGCCTCACCACTATGCTCGTGATCGAAAGTCCAGTACCCCCCTCCTCTCCCCCTCCACCCCCCCACCGCCCCCGCAGGCAGACGCAGATGCTGATGCAGACCTACCATGCCAAGCTGGTGGGTGCGGACCAGCTGGTGAGGGAGGCCAAGCAGCGCTACGACGTGGCACGCACCGCCATGGCAGGTGAGCAGCACGCATGCAGGTCAGCGGTACATACTGGATGCAGAGGCGCATGGCGCTTCATTGCTTCAGGACGACGGGACCTGGTATCTGGCTTGGACGCAGTGCTGCTTACTAGGACTTGTTCGGCGAGTATATGATGCATGAAGCTGGTAGCGGATGTGTGAACTGAGGGGGTGTCATATCTGGTACGCCGTACTCATGTCGGTGCTGTCGGCTGGCGACATGCAGAGACTGAGCATGGGCAGTTTGGCCGACAAGCGCCTGATGCACCAACAACACATAACACTTGCATGCAGAGATTGAGCTGGCCGACAAGCAGCCGGGGCTGCTGAGCCCCATCGCCATTCGCGACCGCGAGCGCCTGCGTGTGGAGCGCAGCCGCGCGCTGGACAAGGAGGCCAAGACGCTGCAGGTACTGACTGCAGCGCAAACTGACAGCGCGCGGTATTGGTCAGCTTGGGCCGGAGGGTTTTTCAGTGTACGGGATTCTGGTGTCCCCCGCTGTGTCAGCCTTCTGGCACGCATTGCACTGTGCGGTCGCTGCAATGTTGTGGGTGTCAGGCCAAATGAAGTGTTCAGGTGACTGAATGGAATGGCTGACAACATCGACTGAAAGGGACAGGGTGGATTCAGGGCGCACGCTGGCAGGCGTTGCTTTCCATATGCACCTCTTGCATGCTCCATATGTGCTTTGCGCTTGCTGACCAGCAGTGGATGGTTGCGTTGTGCCGGGCGATGCACCGGCCTCGTCTCGGGCGTGCAGGTGGTCCAGCTGGAGCTCGAGCGTGCGCGCCGCCAGTACGAGTTTGCGTGCAAGGCGGCGGACGACTGCGAAAAGGCGCTCACAAAGTGAGTACTGTGCGATCACACGGCGGTGACAGGCGGTGCTTAACCGTAGCGCAGCCTGCTTCTCACGCCTTGGAATGTGCAGGGAGCCAATCGAGTCTGATTCCACCCGTTTACACGCGCACTCGTCCCTTTCGCATGCGCACACAGTGGGCAACACCACCGGATGTCGTGCAAAGCACCATGGCGCGTGTCACGCATGATGCCATGGCATGTAGTCTTTTTGTCACTTGCTGGGCCCACCAGCGTTTTCGATGCATTGCTGCTGGTGTTTGCGATGTGCTGCACTCAACTGCTTGTGGCAATGCATGATGCTTATGCTGATGTACTGCGGCCCTCTTGCACACCATTTGCATAGCTTGGCGACCCCCTTCTGCTTGCCTGGTCCCCATCTGGGGGGAGCATGGGCCGTGTGGCCAACACGCTCCTGATGTAACATAACATAACATAACCAGCGTTTTCGAGAGGGACCTATGAAACTACACAGGCGGGCGGGCGAGGCTGTTGCATGTCATGGTGTATGCATGTGTCAGGAAGAGGCGCCCGTGGAGACATGCAGTGTGATTCCCGTGGCATTGTGCTGTGTGCATTCTAATATGTGTAAGGTTAGAGACTGCATCTGGCGTGTGCATATCGCGTGTGTGTTTGTGTTTGTGCGTGCGTTGCGCGTGGCGTGTGGCGGCAGGGAGCGGCAGCGCCAGGAGTTGCGTGCCGCCAAGGAGGCGGACCGAGCGCTGCGTGAGCGGCTGAGGCTGAATGAGCGTGGGGAGCGCGACAAGCGCAAGGCGGCGGCGCTCACCTCGCGGCGCTTCCCCGTCGGTGAGCCCCCGCGCCTCACACGCCCCCGCCTCATGCACCATCACACACCACCACACACCATCACCGCCTCCACTGCACCATGCACTGAGCCGGACGTGCTGGGCCTGCCGTGGTTGTGCTGTTGCATCGTGCGTGCCTGCATGCTGTGTTGTTGAGAAGCTTCCTGTGGGGCGGATGCCATGGTTCCATGGCTCAGCCGCTTCCTGTCAGCCCCGGCTCACATTGAAGTGCTGCAGAAAGTCTCTTGGTATTTCCCATGGTTGCTGACCGCTGGTGTGCCTCCACGGTCGTGTACGTGTATGTGTATGTGAACTGACCTTGCAGACGACCAGGAGCTGCTGGCTGAGCTTAAGGAGAAGGCGGCGGAGGAAGGTGCGTCCGACCGTCTGTAATTGGACTGGGTTTGATCGCAACCGGTCCCGCAGCGCTCGTTAGCCCTGACCGTCACTCCATGAATGGTCATTCACTCAATCCAGCACCAGCTGGCCTCCGCGTGTTGCTGAGGGGTCATAATTCATAACTGTGTCTGGAAGGCACCATTACAGTTGTTGCAAACACAAACACTGCCACGAGATCGGCTGCCTCTGACCCGTTCATGGGGTTGCCCTCCTCATTTCTGGTTGTTGACCCTGCTTCGTTGACGCGTTGCGTGCAGGCACCGCCGCGCCCGCCCATGACGTGTACACGCTGGCGCCGCTGCCGCGCCCCGTCTCGTCCCGCCTCGCCGACACGCTCTACCTGGCAGACCTACTGATGCAGTTCGGCGAGTACTTCGGCCTCCCTGTAGCTTCACACGACGAGCTTCTCTCTCTCCTCTTCGGCCCTGCCGCACACAAGGTCCTTTTCCCCGCCGTCGACCCCATCACTTTCCCCGCCGAAATCCGCAACTCCTCCACTGCCAACGCGGGCATCAAGAAGGAGTCCAAGGCGCAGCATGGCGTGGATGCCAACGGCGACGCGGCCATGCACGATGCCAAGACGGGCAAGGCCGCGCTCCAGGGGAGCCTTCACGATCAGGAGGACGCGTGGGAGTGCAGCGGCGTGCGGCCGGCGGCGAGCGCGCGCGGCGGCGAGGCTCTGACGCTGCTGTACAGCCGGCTGCTGGGGCTGGTGCTACGGGACGTGCGGGAGGCGGGGAATGGGGATAGGCTGGAGCTGAGGTGGGAGACGACGCTGGGGTGCGTCAAGGGCACGTGGCCCGAGGTGGTGCGCCGCTACATCACCAACCGCGGAAGTGAGTGCTCGAGGCTGACAGCGCGTTGCCTTTATGCGTTTGTTTTTCTGTGGGTAGATGGGTGGGGGTGGGGTGGGACGATGCGAGTGCAGGGCACGGAATAACGAGGGCATGCCCACTGCCCTTGCGTTTTGCAGTGTGCAGTGCATTCCCACATACTGCTCTACCAATATCATGCGCATCCTCGATGCTGTGGCGATCATGATCCTTAATTTCGGTTGTGCTACTTGTTTGTCTGCTTGACAGCGTCCGGGCGTGCTGGTCGCTTCAAGGTAGTGGATCCTCGCACCGCCGAGGTGCTCACGCGCCTCATGACGCAGGTGAGCCTCTGCTGCTCGCCTTCTGGTCCCCATCTGGGGGAAGATGCGGCCGTTTTGCCGACACTCCCTGATGTAACATGAAACCATACCGGTATGCTCTTGCGTATCGTTAGTACTGGCTGTGCGTCACGCGCTGTGTGCTGTCGCCCGCCCCGGCGTTGTTACCGCCTGGTGCCCATGCGCACCTGCGCAGGAGGCTGAGACTCTTAAGCGTTGTCGCCGCCAAACCCTAACCCCTGACCTCTAACCTCTAACCCCTAACCCCTACATGTGTGTGCAGGAGGCCGAGACGCTGAGCGGTGACGACCACCTTGCGCTGCTGGTGTACCTGGCGGACGAGGTGCAGGACAGCGAGCTCATGCGCGCCACCATGACGTACCGCCTGGTGAGGCACGCATGACACATGTGCCATCAGAATCTCAGATGCCATGCACATGCGAGGGCATGCGGTACTCACATGCATGCGCTCCCTGCCATGCGCATCCATCTGCAATCCCTACCGCGCCTGCCGGATGGGGGGGCACGCCACACCGTGGTCGTAGTGAGCAAGCGAAGGCGCGTCTGCATGGGGCGCACCCGCCCCGACCGCACCTGACCCTTGGTTGTGTACACATCAAAAACCTGTTAGGCCACACTTGGCAGTTGGTGACTGTTGTGCTGGCCTCACCTGCTGCTGCCACTGAAATGTGCTGGGTTTTGCTTGCATCTGCGGTATGCATGGCGGCTGTCATGTGATGGTGACCACAGGAGAAGTCGGCGGGCGTGATCGCTGCGCTTCGCGCTGAGATAGCGGAGGAGCGGCGGCGGCTCAAGGAGCTAGCGGAGGGGGAGCGGGAGGCACGCAAGTGAGGCTGTGAGGGGGGGGAGTCAGCACGCAGTAGCGCTCTGTCGTTCATGACTCAAATCATAAGCGCCTAGCTCGTGTGTAGCTGTCATACCAGCCAAACAGTGCGGTGTAGTGCGGTGTGGTGTGGTGCAAAGCCAACGACAGGCCGGCTGGATGTGTGTGCTCAGGCCAACGCGCAACATCGGTGAGAGGTCATCTGGCGCTGCCCGTTCATGCATGCATCACAGGCGCAAGCGGGAGGGCGTGCTGGTGACGGCAGCTCACGCGCAGGCCAAGCAGGAGGTGAGGCGGTCAGAGACGAGCGCGGCGCGCAACGAAGCCAGCAAGATCAAAGCAGCATTCCAGGCTATGTCGAGGCTTGCCCTGTTTTCCATGTGCTCGTTCCGTGTCGACATAGCGCGCCCATGCCTTGTAGAAGTCCCTCCGCCCTCCGCCCTCGCGCGCCCCACTGCTGGCGTCGGCGCGTATGCTGACGTGCACCGCCGCGTTTGCGCTTTGCATGTGCGGTGCTCAGGGTGACGGCGACGACGAGCCCGCAGCAGACGCTGTGCCCGGCAAGCCACCACTCGGGCCCAACAAGCGCGCCAAGACGGGCGCAGGCGGCGGCGCCGGCGCTGCTAACGAGGCCACGCCGGAACCGGAGGCGGCTGCTGCGCTGCCGCTGGCAGTGGCGGAGCCCAGCTGGGATCTGCCGCCGCACCTTCAGGAGTACTCTGGGCCGCCGGACGACAAGAAGGCGCTGGCGGCGTTCAAGAAGAAACAGGCGGTGAGCCTTAGCGGCTGAGGTGGCGCTGAGGTGCCGTGATGCAGCGCCATGCAGCGCCATGCATGACTGCCAGGTTCTGGCGTGTGTGGCACGTCTGTGATGATGATGTCCGTCCTTTAAATGTGGCCTGGGCGTGCGTGTGTGGTGCGTGGGTAAAAGGGGTGGGACTTGTGGTGGGTTGGAATGTGTGTTGGCTCTTACTCCCCTCCAAAACCCACACCTCCCGTGCATCCTTCATCTACCATCTGCTTCAATGCACAGTTGCACACCCTGCTGCAATGCCTTCCTTCACTTGACACCCCGCACCTCCTCGGTCCAGACCCTCCTCCCCCTCTCCCCCTGCCCCGTGCCCCGGAACTAAAACTAAACACTAACACTACACGGCGTGTGTTGCTGGCGTTCATGCGTGCAGGCGGAGCGGCTCAAGCTGGAGAAGGCATCCAAGAACTGGCATGCAGACCAGCGCAAGCGGCTGCGTGAGGCGGAGGCCAAGGCAAAGGCGGAGGAGGACGCTGAGCAGCGGCGCGTGGACGACAAGAAGGAGGCGGAGGAGAGCCTGACCATGTAGGTGCCTCAGTGCTGGTGACGGGGGCTGATGAGGGGGGCTTCGTGTTCAGCCTCCAGCTCGACACCTTGCCACAATGTTCACGTGTCCTCACTCATCATGCAGTTATCAATCTCATCATGCTTTGCCCCTTTCCCCTCCGCCCCCCCTTTCCCCTTTCCCCTCCCTCACTGCGCAGGCTGCAGGAGGCGCTGGAGCGGGAGCTGGAGCGCTCGGCGCTGCAGCGTGCCCCGCTGGGCGCGGACCGCCACTGGCGGCGCTACTGGTGGGGCCTGGCGGGCGTGCGGCGCTGCGTGATGGTGGAGGATGCAGAGGTGCGGTGGGGGAATGAGCCGCGGCCGCTGGCCGGCGTGACGAGTCAGACACCCCTGCAGCACTGCACACTCATTGCTGGGGTGCGTGACCGTGCATCTGTAACAAGATGGTAAGTGCTGTTCGCCATACTGAGGCATTCCTAAACAAGCAACCATGGGTGCTGCGTGTGGTGCTGCCTTGCCTGGCGCCCTCATTTCCACATCCTGGAGGCCCCAACCCTTGCGCCCAACGCACGTTCGCTGGCCCTGCCTACGGCTTGTTTGGTCGTGCTTTGTTGCAAGCGATGTATTTCACCTTGCTGATGGAGGCATTGGTGTGCATGCCTCGTGTGTGTTGCGCTGGTGCAGGGCAACTGGTCTCAGATCACAACGCCTGCGCAGCTCGACGCGCTGATGGCATCGCTAGATGTGCGGGTGCGTGTGGCGGAGCTTTTGGGGGGGGGAGCTGCTATGTCCTGCGATATCGTCCTGTCCAAGGGGCCCAGGGTGACTGTGCACCAAGCGACACTCTTGAGTGGATCCGTTCATACAGGATGCTACTTGTCTCACATGCCTCCACTTGTCCATGTTACTCATTGTGTTATCCTCCACCACCTCATTCAGCGCAGGCCAACGTGTTGACTGTGCCTAGAATGACTGGTTTGCCACGACCGGTGCGTGCGTGCAGGGCATGCGCGAGTGTGAGCTCAAGCGTGCGATTGAAAAGGTGCGTGACGAGGTGCTGCTGGCGATGAAGGGCCAGCACCCCTCGCAGAAGCCCAAGCCCAAGCCACCACCCAAGAAGGAGGAGCCCGCAGCACCCGCTCACACAGGGCCCGAACCTGAGGAGCAGCAGCAGCTGCAGCACCAGCAGCTGCAGCAAGTGCAGGATGCAGGCAAGCGTCAGCGCATGGGCACGCCGCCCGTGCAGCAGGACTCCTCGCCTGGGGATGGCGGGGACGTCGGTGGGAAGGCCGGGCGCGGCCGGCCCAAGCGCCCCCGGAAAGACTCTGGGGGTGGCGCTGATGGCGAGGGCAGCGGCGCAGCAGGCGGCCACGGGCCAGGCGGCAGCGTACCCCCGGAGGCCGTCACCGCTGCCACTGCAGCGGCGGAGGCCGCAGCGGCCGTCGCCGCCGCCGCCGCGGACCGAGCCGCAGCTGCCGCCGCAGCGGCTGCCGCCGTGCCCTCCATCACCATCTCGTTGGTGCCGATTTCCTACCCCGAAATCGACCTGGAGGACGTCGGCAAGGCGGTGGTGCAGCCGTGCACGACGGGGCCGTTGGCGGCGGGACCCGTGCAGCTCACCGCGCTGGGCTCCATTGCGTACCTGGTGCGGGAGATGTCAGGCAAGGCTATCCGTATGGAGGTGGAGCTCAACCCCAGCGAGGAGGACATCGCAGCCGCCGCGGCCGCCAACGACCAAGCCGCCAACGGTGGCAGCGCGGAGGCCGCCGCCGCGCGCCGCGCGGCGAACGGCGCGGCGGACGGCGTTGCTGCGCCTGTGGTGTTGGCGCCGCTGGTGCCGTTTGTGAGCACGTACACAGGGGCCGGGGAGTGGCAGGCGCTGCGGGCTGCGGTGGAGGCTGCAACGCGCGGCGAGGTGGCGCCGGAGCTGTTGGAGCGCTGCGGGGTGCGGCCCGACGCGCCGCTGACGGAGCAGGTGAGGCGGCGGGGACCACCGGTGGCCAGCCTCATGGTGTTGTGAGGTACCGTATGTGGGTGTGAAACGGTAAATTGGACAACGGTGTACTTGACACATGATGGGTGTGGGTGGAGTTGAGACGCACCGGTATGCAGCGGACGCAGGAGAAGTCAGGGGATGAAGGGGGATGTAGGTTCTTGTAAAGGAACGGGGGGCAGCGGGTGAAGGGTTGTGGTAGGCATACGGTATTCAAGGCGCTGCTGAGCCGCACAGGGTGCCGCTGCATGAATCGCGTGCGGTGCGTGCCGCTTCCTGCGCACTGCTGTAGTGCTGTGCATTCAAGGATAGTGCAACCTCTCCTGGAGTGTTGCTGTTGTTGCAAGGCTGGTGTGTGGGCACGCTGAGCCTGCTGCTGCCGCTAAGTGTTTGCCCATGTCTGATCATGTGTGTGCACACATGCAGGTGTACGCCGTGATCCGTGCTCAGCTGCTGTCCATCGAGGCCTCCGTGCTGTGGCACACGGGCCAGCACTACGTGTTCTACGGTGGCGGCGATGACAAGCACAAGGACAAGGAGGGCAAGGTGCGTGCTGCTCATGTGGGGCAGAGAGGCCCGTGCTGCTGCCTCGGTACAGCCGGAGCGCTGCAGTTGTTGTTGTCCTCCTCCTGTTATAGCTGTTGGTGCACCAGACAGCCTGTGTGACAGACAGCCCGATCATGAGCTGCTTTCTGATGCACCTTTTGCACAGCTGGTGTATCTACGGTGGTAATCCTTGTGTTTCCGTCATTGTTGCGTTGTTCATGAGCAGGACGGCAATGCACGTGGCGAGGGCAGCGACGACCAGGACCAGGATGACGACCGAGAGGACGGTGACGGCGACGGTGACGGCGACGGAGAGGTAAGGAATGGCAGTTCTGTGCCACACCATGATAACAGGTCACGCCTCGATAACCACTTCAGGCCGTGCTTCATGGTTCCGTATCTGACGGCTCTGTACTCAGCTGCCTCCTGCATGCTCATGCTCAGGCTAACCTGTGAGTGAACAACCCAGCATCACGCTAGAGTTTTGTACGCTGCACCTCAGCGTCTGCCACCTGTTTGCACACATGGGCGTCAATACAGCACCCCAGCAGTTCAGCCGTGATGTACAGCCAGGCCAGGCTCACCATCCGATCTTGGCAAGATGATGGTCCTCCTTTGCCCCCGATCAAACCATGCGGGTGTGTCACCTTTCAAGTCAGCGCCAGCCCTCACATCCTGCAGCGCCCCGCTCATGCACCCCCCCCCCGCTGAGCTGCCTGCGCTACTGCCGCCGCTGCCGCTGCTGCTGCTGTTGCGCAGGCGCGCCCCCCGGACGACGCCGCCTCGCTGACGGCGCTGCAGGGCGTGGGCGGCGCCGCGCTGCTGCTGGCCAGCGACGCCGCGGAGCTGATGGAGGACGACAAGCCGCGCAACTGCGTGTCAAAGTACGCGGAGGCCGTCGCCACCACCAAGGCGGCGACCGCCGCGCGGCGGCAGCGCGAGAAGGGCTTCCTGTGGCGCTCCAAGCGCGAGCGTGAGTCCTGGGTGGAGTGTACCGGAAAGGCCTGCACCGCTGCGCGCATCGCGTACTGCGCCACGGCGCTGGCGATCGCGATGCGGCCGCTGGCGGACCTTCAGACGGCAGCGGCGGCGGCGGCGGCGGCCGAGGCGAAGCAGGCGGCGATCCTGGCGGCGGTGGAGCAGAAGAAGCAGGAGGCGGCGGAGGCGAGGGCGGCGGCGGCGGCGGCGTCAGCGGGGGGCCGGCGCAAGCGCACCGTCCTCGAGAAGCTGTGGTGAGCCGAGCTGGCTCGCAACGGCTGAGACGTCCCACAGGCGACTGCTGAGCGGTTGGGAGTAGCGGTGCAGGACAGACAACAACCTCAGCTCGGCCCTGTAGCTGCAGTGATGCACATGTACTGCCGTGTTTCCTGTGGTCTGTGCGCGAGCAGGCGCAATACCGTACGTGAACCAATTGATTGTACCATGTTTAAGGGTTGCAGGGTAGGAGTTGCCTGAAGACATGGTGATAACATGTGCACGTTTCAGCGGCACACATCATCACGTTTCACATGCGGCCATAGCGCTTGCATCTGCAACGCACTTCCGTGCTCAGGACACAGGCGCGCCGCATTTCGCCCATGGCACCTTTTGGCCACTGAACGTATTTAGAGTGCATGGTACATGTGCATTACGTCTAGCCTTGTAGCCTGCTTGTGGCTATGTTTTGGTTGCTTCAGGTGACTGGAGACGAGACATGCACTGCAGGCATGCTGTTGCAGGCCGTCACTGGCCACTAAATGCCGTGAGCGTTTCTGCACAGCATGGCGTACGGTAGTTAGGGTTGTGACTTGTGAGCTAAGATGCAACAAACAGTGCAAACACAGTGCAAATCAAGACGGCGCGCTTTTGGGGATTGTGGGGCAGGATAGGTTTTTAGAGGGTGTTCGCTCAGTCCGTTCAGTGGCCGCACATGATAGCGTTGACATAAATCCTGCTCTGCTCGCGAGCCATGCAGCGAGCATGGCCGAGGTGTGCGTGAATTACCGTACTGTTGATGCATTGTGTGCGGCACACCAGTTGTAACAGTGGCCGCTTCAGGAACCAGCCCGGCACACGAATGGCGAAGGCTTGCACTCCTTGGTGGCATACTGCACAGCGCCCCGAATCGGCTGCGGTGATTGCCTGAACACACGTACAGCTCGATGCTGGCACGAGTGCACGAATAATGGGACGGTTCCCTTGTGAGTAACTGAGCATGGTGTGCCGCAGGGCACAGCGCACAGCGCGCAAAGACAGCCTAGAGACACCAGCAAACGTATAGGACATTGAGATGGACTCGCTTCTGACCATGGCTTCCATTCACGCGCATGGCTGCCAACAGCAGTTGTGACAGGAGCCATGACGCGCGTGTGTAACGATGCCTGCATGCACGGTGGAGGGGCGGGGTGCCCGCCAGTGAAGCGGTGGTGGTGTGGTGACATGCCTGCCGACACATGGGACAGTGCCACTACTGGGGGAGAACCTTGTGCCTTCACCCACACCTACTACCACATCAAGCAACCGCAAAGTGGGACTGTGGGAGTAGCTGGGTGTCGTCCGTGTCCGTGCATGGGGGGTGTTGAGGCGGTGCGTCAGGGAGGATGCAGGCTGTTGATATCCAACTGTTCATAGCAGGCAACCACTGATGGGTTAAAAGCGAAACCTTGGATAGTTACCTCACATTCACCTGACAAGATCCTATCCTGCAACACGGAGTGAAGCGCAACACTGCTTGATAGCCTACAGCACCCTTCGCCCTGTCCTGATTTGGGTGGCCTGGGTCGACCGATTATGGCACACAACGCGCTCCGATTCACCAGGCTATTGCTGGCCCGGCCAGCCTTGAATCGAACACTTGGTCACTCTAGTGCAGAGTTGTCAACAGCGGCAGGCGCAACTGATGACCACCAGCAGCCCAGCACGTCAGGCCGGCCATCGATTGATGACGCGGACGTGAGCGAGCGCTTGTTGGCATCGGCCCTTGCGCACGTCAGCAGCAAAGGCTGGACCAACAGAGCGCTTATTGCAGCAGCCAAGGACCTGGGCCTGTCTCCTGCTGTGACGGGGGTCCTGCCGCGACGCGAAGGCCAGCTGGTCGAGCACTTCATCAAGCAGTGCAACGCCAAACTCGACCAAGAGTTTGAAGACAAGAAGGACGACCTGCTGAAGATGAAGACAAGCGCACGTGTGGCGTATGCAGTCAAGTTCCGCCTGCAGCAGTACATCCCGGTGCTCGACAGCTGGCCGCAGGCGCTCTCGGTCGCCACGTCGCCGAGCAACGCAGCGCACAGCACGGCACTCCTAGGCGAGCTGGTGAACGACATCTGGTACCGCGTGGGTGATACATCAACAGACTTTAGTTGGTACACAAGGCGGGCCTCGCTGGCTGCCATATACCTCAGCACCGAGCTGTACATGCTGTCAGACCCGTCACCTGGGTTCCAGGACACGTGGCAGGCGCTCGACCGCAGGCTGCACGACGCCTTCACCCTGGGGCGAGCTTACAGGGGCGTGACGACGGAGATTGCGAACATGGCATCCAAAGCGGCGAGAGCAGCTCAGCCGTCTAGTTGAGATGCACCAAGTTGATCACCATGCCGCAGCACTCGCCCTGCGTCTTATTTGATGTAATTGGTGCTGCGCTACGCAACTACTCGGTGCTCCTGGGCATGGCAACCCGAACTGAAAGCGGCAGCTACGCCCACCACTGCGATTCTTGCGCACGAGGCAATCCGTGCTTGCCAAATGATGAAATCAACACCGCCTGCACGACATGCAACCACACACCTGATGGACATGCAACCACACACCTGATGGATGCACCGATGCACCATGAGCAACAAACAAAACACCAACATCACCACCCACATCTGATGTAAAACTGTGCTGGAAAGCTACAGGGGAACGCTGGTGTCATTCCCGCTTCCTCGCAATCCAGTTTCGAATCACTCGCGCGGTGTTCCAAACCCAAACCGTGATGCTCCTCAGCCATGCATCCAAATCACACAACATAACATTCACCAAAAGGCGAGCCACTACACAGCGACACGTCACCACATCATGTGTGACATGCGCCCGCCTCAAGACCAGTGGAAACACATAGTGATAACTGTTCGAACGAAAAAAATACGAGTGACATGGGCGCAGTTGCCTTTGGATCAAGCCAGACCTTCGATAGCGGCACTGCGAGCAACATACGAAGTGTGCTCGAGCGGTGTGGGGCCTGATAGTCACAGCGAGCGCAGTTTTGGCAACCAGCAGAACCACGTGGTGGCAGGCCACGTGGTGGCAGCCGTGCCCTTATTGTTATTGACTGACAGCTCACAGGGCACCTGCAGCCTGCAGGGTGGTGATGAGCTTGCGCCTGTTGCCGCTTGCAGGCAGGCCGCGGCGCTTCAGCTCGGTGCGCAGCTCGTTCATGGTGTAGTGGTCCAGCGCGCCTGGGCCGGAGCGCGCTGTGGTGCTGGCGACCTGCTGAGCCCCCACCTCCAGAACCTGCTCAGCACAGCAAACACCACAGATGAGTGCCGGCACAACCAACAGGAGCGCTGCCGCAGGTTATCACCAGGAGCACCAGAGCGACTGCCTCAACTCAAACGATAGCCCCAAGGAGGAGCAGCGCATTGCAGGTGGACATATCGGGGATGATGGGGAGTCCGCAAACCTCAGCGCCGCACCTCAAACTTGTCTGCCTCCTCATACGCAGTTTGCGCATCTGGCGCTGACGACACAGTGACCATGCCTGCCGGGATGCCCTGCACGATGTTGTTTGCAAGCTGGCCGTGGCCCACGACCACCTCCTGCAGAGATAAACACCATGTACAGCCACATACCATCTTATGAGACCCCCATACAACGATTGTGCAAGTTGGATGTGATGGGGCTGGGGCAGGGTGCACCCTCAAGAATACAGAAAGTCTGCCAGTCTGAGCGTTGCTTACCTCTGCTGCAACATTCTCGACTGTGGAGACCGGGCCTGCAAAGACGTGCGTGACCTTGTCAGCCTCATAGCTCGCAGCAGCCAGCTCCGCCTCGTGAATCTTCGCTTCCAGATCAGGGTTCACAACAACAGGCGCAGCCTCCTCCTCCACTGCAGCTGATGCCTCCAACACTTCTGCAGCGGCCAAGGGAACAGGTTCTGCCGCTGCAGGCGCCTCAGCAGCTGTCAAGACCACGACTTTCGTCTGCGCGCTGCCGGTAAACTGGTCAAACAACTCGAGCTTGGCGGCCTCAGCAGGCACACTGACAGCCTTGTTTTGTCCTTGCTGCCACTCGTATCCGTCCTTCTTCTTTACGATAAACTTGTACTCGAGCTTCGCGCTGCAGGGACATCAAACATGTTATGTTCAGAAGGACAGCACGACCACAAACAGGTTGCCCAGCTGCTTGTTTGCCTTTCAATCCCAAGTGCAAGTGATACTGACAGTGACCCAAACGTGGCTGTGGCATCAGAAGATCGGTTGCCATTCACGGGCTCTCGCCTTTCGGAAACACTTCAAACGTTTGGGAGTTGCAAATCACATGCCCAGGTCCTCACCCCGCTGGAATCTCCGCCTCCGACGTCCACACGTCGCCATCCGTCCAGTTCAATGTCAACGCAGACGCTGGGTTCCAAGCGCCCAAAGCCGGTTCGGCGCCAGTGACCAGCACGGACTCTCCAAAGTTGACGTGAATGTGACATTTGAAAACAACCTGGGCAACAGCGGCGCACTTTACAACTGGGAGCCGTGAGGAGGGGCGCATAGAAACGCTACCACGCAGCCTGACTGTCCTCATAACCTGGGAGTGCATGTTAAAGGATCGGTAAGGTGGCGAAGTCTTGGCAGTTGGAGCAACACTCTTGGTGGAACGCGTTACCGATAATATTCAAGAGCTCACACGTCACCAAGAGGAACGGGTGTGTCCTTGTGTGTCTCACAATTCCGCCTTGTCCTGGACAATGTAGCAAAGCTGCAACACACCTGAATACATCCCGGTCTCGCTTCAAGGCAACGGTCTCGAAACGGTCCTGGCTTCGCTTTCAGGTAATCTTCTGGGGTTCATCCTCAAAACGCCCCATCCAGATGGGTAATGATACTTAAGGATGTATGTTTGGCATGCTCCTGCTACCGGAGGAACATACACAGGCGTTCTTGGCCGTGTATGCATCAGCCACAGGCGCGCTTGCACCAACATATCCATGGTTGTCCGTGCAGGACAAAGAGCCCAGCAGTATGCTTTCACCACATCGGCCTCCAAAAGGTAGCCGTAAATACCCATGACCCCACTCATGACCACATTACACAGATGGGCGAGAGTGTGACTTGGGCCTCTGGCCTCGAGCACTGAACGCTTGCTTGCTGCTTGGCATAAGGCAACTCTGCAGTGCCTAAACCACTTCTGCTATTCGCCTTATTGCAGCGCGTTACATAAGTGTGCAGCTGCAAGACAGTGACTGGGCGGTGAGTCGTAACCCCAGCGCTCAACACTCCCCAGCATAAACCTGCCAGCAGGCTGGCATTCAGCACACAGTTGGCATCGGCGTGACGTGAGAAAGTGTGACAGGACCGATGTTGCACATGATAGCCAAGTGCGTGCATCAACAGGCACGACATCGCGTTACATCCCAGCACGCCTTACAGCACGCTCCACAGCTGCTCTACTGTCAGCCCCTCCTTGAGCTGCTCTATCGCCAGGCCAAGCTCTGTGCAGTACACCGGGTCGCGGTCGACGCCCTTCTGCGCGTCAGCGTAATACAGCGCGAGCGTGTCGCCGCGACCGTCGCTGGGTTCCACGATTTCCACGTCCTGCTCGCTGCAATCACACACATGCACGCACACACGCAAACGCACATGGTCCAGCTCAGTTTCGCCACGAAGCAGGGGCAGGGGCATAACATGCATGGAAGGCACCGCAACATAACCTTGCTGCGGCCTTGCGCCTTGTCAACACCATGGTGAGGCTTGCACGAAGGGAGCAGTGCCCATTACTAAGTGGCTTGCACGCCGTGGCGGCTTGCTGGTGGTAACGCTGTGTGGATCGCATGTGCATATCGTTCATGCCGGGCGCTGGGAACCAGGATGGCCCAATCGTTGCCATGCCGGATTGGAGCTGCACAGTATCTCTTTTTCCCAGTTTGGCGTGCATGGCAAAGCTTGGGAATGCATTCCAATCTATGAACACTGCTATAATGCGCAAGCAGGACCACACTTCACACATGTGTACACCACCAAAGGAGCAAAGCGTAATACTGTAGATCCAATGTGTGCGTGACTGAGCGGGCCCAGGCGGCCATGCCTTGCAGGTGCACCATGCAACAAATAAAACACTTCATCGACACGTGGCAGACAGGCTGCCCTGGCAACCTCGGCTCCCGGGCACCTCCCTAGCAATGAACTCACGCAGGCGATATCTTGAGCGCCGCCAGCTGGCTCAGCTCCCCACGCATCGCCTCGGGCTGGCAGTCCACGCCAAATATCGGGCTGGAGGCATACACCTGCACACATTGCCGCTCGCAGCACACGCTGTGTCGGTCCGTGAGTACGATACGCCCAATCCTCGATGCACAGAATGCAACCAGGAATGCAACGGGCTCTCATATAGCCAATTACTCATGTTCTCGCCAGACCTCCAACGGAAAGCATGCCTACATCCAGACGTGAAACGGAGCAACACAGGCTGGGTTTGTTGGTGTGCACACGGCAATCAGTGATGCAATCAGGGGGGGTGCGGGACAAAACAGGCATGCTCCCCTTTGCTTGCACATGATGGGCCTTGCACGTGCCGCACACGCACCTGCCACAGGCTGCTGATCTCCTTGAACACGTAGTCCAGCGTCTCTCGCGGGTCGATCTTGAAGCCCAGGATGTAGCCGCCGCTGGTCGCAGACGTCTCGATCACCAGTGCCATGCCAAACTTGGACTCACGCACCTTGACGGACTTGATCTGCCGACACGCAGGTGCATGCGTGATGGCGTGAGCATGCGAAACGCTGCTAGGGAGGGCACATGTAGGTGCTGGCGGTCTGGGGGAATAATTCAGTGCATCGACCCCACGCTTGATGTACATACGCTGTGCACTGCAGTGCCTTGCTCTGGCCATGTGCATGCACGATGTGCACGCGCACGGGCAGGGCGCTGTTCTATCTGTTGCTGCTGTGTGACCCACACCGTGAATGCAGCACCGCTTGCCAGCGTGTGCCACGCGCATCGAGCAGGGGTGGCACGCAGAGACATGCTCCAACCCCCCCAAACAACAGAAGTTCATAAGCACTTATCACTGACTGATGTACACTTCATCAACACTTATGCAGTTATGTACACTGGAGAGCACCTCCACCCAGCAGGTGCGCACCTGCAGGTATGGGATGCTGACGTTGAAGTTCTCTGCCAGGTTGGCGTACCACACCACGCGCACGTTGCTGATGAAGAACGTGCCCAGGTTGCCCTGCTCCGCGCTGAGGTTCCACACGCCGTTCACGCGGCTGTACGTCTGCTCCTGAGGCAGCAGCTTCAGCTCGCGGTCCTGGATGAGAGCGCCTGTGGTGTGGCAGTCACAGCCAGCAAGCGCACGAGGCAGCGAGCAGGGGCGTACATTGGGATGCGGCGTCACGGGGTATCCGGCAGAGTGCGCAATCCAGTGTGAATGATTGCCTGGCCAGTGCACCCCGCCCATGCCGCCAAGGAGATGCTGCGAATCCAACAGAACTGAACTGCGCTGTAACAACCCTCCAGTGAACATATTAGCCGCAATGTTCAAAATACATTCGCCGCATGCCGCCTCCTGGAGTTGAGAGTGCAGCCCCCTGTCTGCTGTCACTCGAGATGAATCGGGGCATGGGACTGGTGCATGCAGGTGTACGCAGCTGAGGCAGGTGCTGCTGATTGTGGCCAGGCAGGTCGCTGGCGCCTTGAACTGTGCGCTTGGGCGTTGCCAAGGCGGCCGCATCTCTCCATCCTTGCTTTGGCAGTGCAACCGCAGGACGAGCGCGGGATGTCCACATGCATGGTGACACCCCTCCAGCACCTACCTCGCAACTTCAGGTCGCGGTAGAGTCGGCTGCTATCGTACGCCTTATAGATGGCCTGAACTGACGTGAAGAGCCGCTCGGTGGAGCTGGCCAGGGCTGTGAATATGAACTCAAACCGCTGGTTGTTGTATTTCGTGAGTATGTACAGCGACTGCGTCTCCCCTGCGGATTCCAGGGACGCGCAGCAGCGCCCAGCGTGTGACGCCTCAGTACTAAACATAACGGGCCAGCAGAAGCAGGAGTGCCATCAAAATGCAACATCAAAGTCTTGCCTTTCAATCGTGACTTGGCCTCTTTTGTGGTCACAGATGTGACGCAGTTCAGACCGATTGAAATGTTTGTTTTCCTGCTCTTCTTTGAAACCCATATGAGGCGCAGGTTGGTTGCCCGCAGCTCGCCTTGGTCCCCATTGTTGCCTTTAGTATCCTCAACAGGTTCCTGCAAAACGCCCAGTCACCACGGGCTGCTTCGGCACGGCCCAACATGTGCGCTAGTCGCGTGCAATGCGGCGCCGCCGCAGCATGAGGCGCAGCCCCTTTAAGCCATGAGCATACAATGCGACACCAACACTGACACTAGCTATAGGTGCAAAGTCCAAGCACCGCACCAGTGAGTCAAGAGGTCCTTCTCCTTTGCGACAGTCCAGGTCAACAACAGAGCTGTCGAAGCGGATTTCCCTGTCCTGCCAGCAGGGCGGTATATCAGTGCCCTTAGGAGAACTAAACAGTGAGTCCGCCATGGTCAAAGCGCTCCACCACCGCTTCTGCACCAGCTTTCAGCCCATCTTGATGCTTGAACTATAGTGAGAACTCCGCAAACGTTTTGCCTGCAACCTCTTATGGCCCACGCTTGCCCAACGAAGCATGCAAGTGGTGCAGTCAGGTGTGCAGCAAGAACGTAAAACTGCGGTGGTGCAGCAGTGCAAGGCGAGGAGTGTCAAAGGGGTTTACATGAGCTGGCCTCTATCCATCTGAAATCCTGACCTGATTGCAGAAATGTTCGCTTGCACTGGTGCAGGATAGATAAATTTGGAATTTGCCGTGCATTGCCAGACGAGCGGAAACAAACGCGGGCGGTACACGTGTCGATCTCGCCCCATACTCACTCCCTGACCAGGTGCCACCAAGTAGTTGCTGCCACTGTACTTCTTTAACTTTGCAGTGTGGATAACTGCAGCTTGTCCATTTCCTTTAGTATACCGCAGCACCTTTTTGCTTGGGGTCGTGGTTGCGCTTGGCAACAACTGCAGCAAGTCACCGAATACTGTCAGCCACAGCCACAGCTAGTCGAATTAACCTTGCATCGGTATCCCATATCTCACACGTGCCAAGGTCTCTTGATTTGCGGGTGCCTGGCCAACAGGCAGGCAGGGCACAATTCTCTATTAACACACCTTGGGTCGCGAAACCAGACAAAATGCAGCTTGATATCGCTCGTGGCGCCTCTCTCAACTGCCGCAACTCTTCTGCTTTGGCTCTTCTGCGGCCCAGCTGCGCGCTGCCAGAAGCCCAGTCTCATCAGCCACAGCAGCATCGCAGTGTGGTAGTTCGCTCAGCGTCAGTGGTGGACCGCGTGGAGGTCACGGAGACGCAAACAGCAACGGGGCTGCATACGGCAGAGCAGCTCAATCAGCACATTCGCGAAGGCCACTATGAAGCCAGCCTCGTGCAGTTGCAGGCAAGCCAGTGCTACCTGCATGCTGGCGGACCACACCTGTGCGGACTGGGCAGTCACGCCCATACAGCACGTACTGTAAGCACTGGCCTTGCTGTTACTACTGACCCTTGTATTCCTGCTGCAGGCTAGAAAGCCAGACCCTGACCAGACCAGTATTGCGTCAGTCCTGCCGGTGCCGCCCGCCCAACAGCTTGCTGATGTGGTGGTGGTGGGAGCGGGCCCATCTGGCCTGTTCCTGGCTGCAGAGCTGGGAAGGCGGGGACTTAAGGTCACCATGATAGGTGAGCTGCGTACAAGCCACTGTTTGCGGTGAGGTGTATCTCGGTACTGCGGCACTGTACCTGAGCAGGCAGGCGGGCGTGATTGATGGAAGATGGACGGTTGAGCCTGGCTGACAGGCACAGCACTCGCCTTGCACACCTGCACAAGCTTGCGACCTGTGAATGGACGTATGTTGTTCAGCAGGCTGTGCGTTAGGCAAGGTATCGAATATCGATCATGTGGGTGCCAGGGTATGACCACATGACGCCACTGCCTGCAGCACATCACGCGGCACACACCTGGCGTTGCGCAAAGGGCCTCCAGGGCGACGGCTAGTCATATGCACGCTGGCTGTGCTCTTGTGCCACAGGGCGTGACATGCCAGTGACAAACAACTATGGCGTGTGGACGGATGAGTTTGAGGCGCTGGGCCTCATGCACACCGTGGAGTGCTCCTGGCCTGACGCCATATGCTTCTTTGGCGAGGACAAGCAGGTGTGTGTAAGCATTGCTCCTCTTATACCGCGTGCGCAGGCTATGCGCACGGAGGTCAGTTGATCACTGGCGGTTGATGCACACGCATGCACAACAGCATGTACATCACTTGCTCGAACGGTAGCAGCGTCATGCTACTAACAAGTAGCCTCTCCCAACTGGAGCTGGCAGGTGTCATGCAGGAGCTGCACCCCTCATGCAGAGCAGACGTGCAGTACTTGACTTGCCCTAGGTCTTTTTGCCCTGCCAGCTGACCCGGTTCCTTGGGCGGGACAGACCATCCTGAGGCAAAAGTGCATAGCTGCAGCCTGCAGTGCCTTATGGTCTCAGGCACCTAGAGATTGCGAAGCAACGCACCTGCCACCCCTCATGCATGCACATGGCCTCGCCGATTGCACTTACAAGCACCTTCCATGTCACCATGGTCCGGGCGCGCATTGCGCCCAGAACGACCCCGCCGTCCCCGCACACCCCCGCACGTGTTTAAAAAGCAACATTGCAATGTGGCCATGCAGTGTGCCTGTCCATAATGACTGCGCTTGACGTTGTGATGTTGTGCGTGTATGCGTGCGTGCGTGGGTGCAGGTGAGCGTGAAGCGTGGCTACAGCCGCGTGCACCGCCGCAAGCTGCGCGACCACCTGCTGTCGCTGTGCAGCGCCGCCAATGTGAGCTTCCTCAACGCCGAGGTGGACGACATCTCCGTGGTGGAGGCCGGGCGGCTCAGCCAGGTCACTACCAGCAGCGGGGCGCAGTTCAGCGCCAGGTGGGCCAGACAAGCGCCATGCACGATTGCACAAGTGCACAAGTGCATCGGCGATTATGCATGCATGGGGGAAAGCATGCGGGGGAAAGTGCAGGAACGCTGAGGGCACTTCCCGGGGAAAGGATCGCTCGGGTATTGCACGCCACTGTTGCTACACCATCCGGATGTGCAGTGGCATGCTTGCCTACGCACGAGTGCGCACACCCAGCCTCAGACGTCTGACATGCGAGCACGCACACTGCACACACAGCAACAGGAGATCCAACAGGAGATCAGGATGCACACGAAAGGCACCTTGTGCATGCAACTGCTGGCCCCGGGCAGGCTGGTGACGCTGGCCGCCGGCGCCGCGGGCGGACGCTTCCTCAAATACGAGGAGGGGGCGCCCATCGTGGCCGCGCAGACCGCGTACGGCATCGAGGCGGAGGTGGAGGGCTACGAGGCCGCGTACCCGGCTGACGTGATGACCTTCATGGACTTCAGGCGCCACCACACCGGGCTGTACGACGGTGCGGCGCGACACCTGGAGGTCAGTCAGCACCACAGTGTGTTGTGTTTTGACGGGAATGGTGACAGGCTAGGAAACCGCTAAAGAAGCAGGCGGTGCCAGGACAGGACAAGCCTGACCCCCTGAGGTGCGGAAACCTCAGTGCCGAACAGCGCCGGAGCCGCGGAGGGAAGCGGGAGCGCAGCGGGAGGGACGCCGGCGAAACGAGCCATTCTGCGGCAGCGTCAGCGTCAGGAGTCTCAGGACATGCTTGCAATCGCCTGGCCAGGGGCATCAGGGGCTCCAATGTGCCTCTCCCATGTCGCTTGTTTGCACCGCTTTTCGGCACAACAGGCTAAGCACAGAGTTTTGCACACGTTTTGCACAGTTGGTGTGTTTGCGACTTTGCGCCTACATCACCGCTCCGGCCTTGTTCCTGCTGCTCTGCCGCTCCCTGGCCGGCCCTGCCGCAGGCCGGCAAGCACCCCAACGCGGGTGACGGCATGTGGGGCGCGTCTGAGGAGGCTCCGTCCTTCCTGTACGCCATGCCGCTGGGCGGCAAGCGCGTGTTCCTGGAGGAGACCTGCCTGGTGGCCAAGCCAGCGCTGCCCTTTGCGGTGCTCAAGCGGCGCCTGGACAGGCGCCTGCGCGCCATGGGCATTCGCGTCACGCAGGTGAGGCGTGCCGGATGAGCCAACGCTGCGGCCCAGCCAGCACACTGATGTGGCCGTTCGCCCACGGAAAACCGTTTTGTGGTTGCGTTTCGGCTGGCGGGCCGGTGCGGGACCGGGCAAGGGAAGTTTTCCAACCCAGGCAGGCAGGGAGGGAGCTGGCCCACTGCAAGGGGTTTATGCCACGCATGCAGCGTCTAAGCAAGTGCTCAGCAAGTTGTTTAGCCACGTCAAGTACTGGCTTGTCATTGGGCTGTGGCTATGCACTTGCTAGTCTGTACTGTGCAAGGCATCATCGTGTAGCGCCGCCAGACCCCCCCAGCATGGCTCTGACCGCGGCGCGCGCATCCTGCATGCAGGTGCATGAGGAGGAGTGGAGCTACATCCCGGTGGGCGGCCCCATGCCGGTGCAGGACCAGACCGTCACCGCCTTCGGCGCCGCCGCAAACCTGGTGCACCCCGCCACCGGGTTCAGCATCAGCCGCAGCTTCCGGGAGGCGCCGGCTATGGCCGACGAAATCTGCAACGTGCTCCAGCAGGGCGCTCAGCAGCAGCAGCAGGCCGCAGGGTCGAGCGGGGCGGCGCAGGAAGGTGCGGGCGCGAGCAGCAGCGGGCTGAGCGTGGAGGAGGCCAGTAGGCGCGTGTGGGACGCGTTGTGGCCGCAGGAGAAGCGCACACAGGTGGGTGGTGCGCTGAGGCCAAAGCAAACAATGATGCAGGGGATGGACGCTACTGCTTGAGGGCTTGGGGTTCGGCCCCACCCCCCACCCCCGACTGGGGTGGGTGATGCAGGGACAGACACTCCACTGGGAAGGAAACCTGGACGTGCTTCAAGTACCTGTACTGAGTGGGACTGGGTGGCAGCAGGTGCTGGAGCTGCAAGAGCACGCACAGCGGTGGCCAGCACCAGCAGCACCAGCAGCTGCCAGGAGGAGATGGCAATCCAAGGGCCCAAACCGTGACCTCATGCGTATGGCGCCTGCCTGGTCAGAACAGTCCCAACACAACAGCGCGACCGCTTGGCGGCAAACATGTCGATCGGCAGTAGCCGACACACATCGTGTGACGCCCATGCACGGCCGTCACACCCATACAAACCTCGTTCTCTTTATCACAAATGGTACTCACCGCACCCCCTTAACCCCTGTTTGTGCCCCCCATCCCCCCCCCCTACTCGTGACCCGCCTCACGCAGGCTGCGTTCCAGGTGTTTGGCATGGAGCTTCTGGCCACCCTGGACCTCAACTCCACCAACAACTTCTTCAACACCTTCTTCCGCCTGCCCACGCACTACTGGCGCGGCTTCCTGGGCAGCCGGCTCAGCGCCAGCGAGCTCATCACGTTTGCGCTGGTCACGTTTGTGCTGGCGCCCTGGGACATCAAGTACAAGCTCATGGAGCACCTGTTCAAGGGTGAGGGCTGGCGAGGCCATCCAGGGAGGGGGGGGGGCCGGCAGGTATCCAACACATGCAATAGTGCCTCAGGGCCTAGGGTCGTGCAATATGCGCAAGAGGGGATGGCGGGGAAGCGGTACGCAGCAATCCTTGGCATGGTTTTTGGCTCAAACGCTGTCAGAGGGTCCGCGATAGGGATGATTAAGGATAAGGTATTGGGAGTTTGGGATGGGATGCCCCACTGTAGTCTCAGTGAGATGTGAGATTGCAGTTCATTGGCCTGCAGTTCATTGGCCTGCAGTTTAGGCACAATCCAGGCTTCTCTCCAACACAAATTGGATGCCATCTTGCACAAACCCTTCCTGACGCTGATGTGTGACGCCTGCGTGGGCAGCAAGTGCGTGGCCCTAACACGGAACTGCATTGCCCCTGTTACCCCGACTGACTTGTTCACTCATACCATGCCCAGATCCTGCAGTGCTCTCATTCCCCTGCGTGGCTGTGTCCCCTTTCCCTTCTTTTCGCGCCTTGCGATTCCCCAACAGACCCCGCGGGCATGTACCTCATCCGCGCCTACTACGCGCTATGGGGCCAAAAGCCGGAGGAGGAGGGTGATAATGCGCAGCCTCCTGCGTCCTCAGCAGCAGCTGCACCCACCACAGCGGCGGCCGCAGTGGCCGGCGTCGCGCTCACATCCGCGCTTGTCGGCCACCTGGTGGCGAGCAGCGCTGCCGTCGCCGCGCTGCAGTGAGCGTTGAGTGTGCAAGGCGCGGGGCAATACCCGCCCGGTGATAGTTTGTACAGTGCAGGATGGCTGGTTGTCAACCCAGCATACAGCGCGCTTCCCACGGACCGTCAGGTGCACGCATGACCTGGGCGAGATTTAGCAGGAGAGTTGTGGCTTTGCATTGCTGCGCAGCACCAGCCCTGGCGTTTCACTTCCTTCCACACACAGCGGTGCAGTGCGGCTAAGGGCGGCAGCAGGCTGTTTGGAAAGCGCTTGTCTACTGACCCTGCTCGCACAGCGGGGATGCCACTGAGGGTGTTGGACAGCACTGCCAATATCAACTGATGGAAGCGCGGCATGAACACCGCACTGCGGTGGCTCAAGTGAGTGACTGCAAGTGAGGTGATGGTCCACTCAGCCAGCAGGCACTAGAAGGTAGCCAGCCTTCCTGTTCAAACCCGGAGCAGGGCGTTGTGGGCTCTGCACATCTACACACCGCCGCGCGGCCTCAGCCTCTGGACATGCAGGACGGAGCCGTGCGTGGATGTGCGCGCGAGCTGGACGGAGCTACGCAAGGCTCATAACGCCACCCGCCCGGGCAGCGAGTGACTGGTGTGCGCGGTTGTGTGTATTGGTGCTGGGACCACATTGAAATGCTTGTGTCGTCTCTCGCTTCTGGATCAGCGCTGGTGCCCAAGCGTGCAATGCATGCAGCCACTTGCGGCACCCCCCCCCCATGTTTTCCTAACCTAATTGTACTGCATTTTTCCGAGAGGATACGCATGGTTCCATGGTGGCCTTGGCCCGGCGACTCCACAATGCAATGCAGCCTGCTGGTTGGCCTGCAATGCTGCACCAACGACCGCATGCTGGCTGCCCTCCAACACTATATACTAAGCCCCTTGATTGTTGCAGCTGCGCTGAAAGCCGCGCCATGTCACATTGACGGTGGTGCGCGAACCAGTCACACTGCTTTGCAACCCGGCGGCATTGAACTGTAACCATAGCTGATCAAAGCGCATCAGATGCCACCCCCAGCATCCTCCATGGAGACCTGCAATTCCAGCACCTCAGCATTGCCGCGGCTTCCTCCACTTGAGGGACCGCCTTTACTTCAGGCGTCAGTTTTCACCTGTGCTCAGGCGTTCACCTGGCCAGCTGCTGTGAGCCAGGCCAGGCCTGCCAGGGCCCTCTGGCAGCAAAGCAGCGCACGGGACAAGAACGCACAGGGGTTGGTCGTGTGGTGAACTTGTTGCACATGGTGCAGGTACTGGTATTCAGGTGCTTCAAGACAGTATGAGCGAGTATAGTCATTGGATAGGTGGCAATACTGATGGTGAAATTGAGAACCAACCAGAGAATAGCGAGTGGCTGCATGTCAGCATGTGTGAGCAACTGACGATGTCAGCCATGCTTGTGTGACTTCAGAGCACCAGGAAGGCCATGCAGCTGATGGTCTTGTGGCCGCATCAAGCATGGCTGTGCAAGCGTGCATTCCAACTTCAGTGTATGGCGATCAGGCACCAGCAATTCGGCCAGTCCTTTCGAGGCCTGGGCTCTGTTCATGCCGTGATGATGCGGTGCAAATACCTGGCACAAGCATCATGCAGGTCATGCATTGGCACCGAGCTGTCTCCAATCAAAGTGCACAGCGTATACACCTGCCCTCATCCGGAGCTAGCACGCAGCTGCGATGGATGGACGGTTGCGAAACAAGCAGCTGAAAAGTCTTTTGTAGCCGACTAGCTGTCTGTCTGTTTTTGCTGTAGCGCGCTCCGGCCACACAGCAAGCAGTGCATCAGCAGCAACTGTCAGAAGCACATGCGCTTCTGCGCCAGCAAGATGACTCTGGTGCCTTTTTCAGCCGTGATCGATGGTGTGCCTGTGAACGGCAGGCGGAACATGCCTCCTCTATCTCCGCTTTGTCACTGCGTGTTGTCGTGGCACTCAGCTGTGGTGCTATTAACATGCCATAAACATTAGCTGACAGAGCAGGGCGTTATCAGGCAGTAATCACCAGTCAAGGACTTAAGGTAGATGGAAATGGTTGAGCAGCTTCGCCTCTGGGACAGGAGCCGGCCCGGCTGGTAGCAAGCCGTTGTTTGTCATCAAGAGCAGTGCAAGCACACTATGTAGATCAGGTAGCAAACATGCTGAGTAGACAAGCGCTGTGCACGTCAGTACAGACGTGGCAGGCACAACGGCAGTACAGCGCCGGCGGGACCCCTCTCTGGATAGGTTGCCCTCGAGCGTGAGGCCAAACGACAGTTGCAAGGGGGCAACGCGTAACAGAGAGATTTTCACACCTGAGGGCTTTTGCATGTACTTGCTGTCCTCGAGCGTGTGTTGTCGCCGTTTTTCCACAACGTTGTTGGCATCCAAACCTGCAGGATGCTGCGCAGGGCCAGCAACAAGGTCATGAATATGCTGCTAACTGGCTTGTGGTTTTCTGAATGACGGGTAGGGTGTGCTGAACTGCTCCAGACACCTGCACCTTGGGTTTGGCGCGGGACCTATCCGCCCCACCTCCAAACAGCAAGGCAACGCCATCTTGCAGGAATGGGCGTCTTCACG
Source organism: Chlamydomonas asymmetrica (assembly GCA_001662385.1). Classification (NCBI taxonomy): domain Eukaryota; kingdom Viridiplantae; phylum Chlorophyta; class Chlorophyceae; order Chlamydomonadales; family Chlamydomonadaceae; genus Chlamydomonas; species Chlamydomonas asymmetrica. The sequence goes on from BDDA01000069.1 coordinate 183,608, forward strand.
ATACAACATCGCATGAAACTTTGATACAAACGGGTTCTAGTGTCACCAGCTCGTGTCGTTGCTACCCCTAAACCACCCGTCGTACGGTGCATCAGGATGAAGGACACGACAGGAGTTTGCAGCATGTCACCTATCTTCTCCCTAAAACAAAGCTGATTGATACCATACTGCCATTTGAAGGGTGGAAAGCTGTGGAATGCAGCTCACTATCCACTACTGATCGCCAATCACAACTGCTCACTGCTCACAGCTGGGGATGGACTCAACACGTGCACAACCCAGGTAAGCAAAGACGCATACAACACCATCTGTATTGTCAGGTAGAGAAACGTGACAATCTGCGTGGTGGCTTCCTCGGCGGCCCAGCGTTTCGGTGGGCAGACGTGATGACGATAGGAGACAAAAGCCCGACGTATCATCTAAGGAGTTCACCCGAAAGTTTGAATCACACAATATATGGTTCTCCCTTGCACAGACGTAAGTGGCTGGGGATCGGGCGTTTGTCTGATTGCACGAAGGGGATGGCGGGCCAAAAGAAAGGAGGCGGAGAAAGAGGAGCTTAGAGTTAAGGCCCATATGTGGCATGAGCTTAGTATATGAGGTTTTACGGGGTGTTTTCTTGATTTGATATGTTTTTTTCTGGAACAGTTTCGAGGATGTGATGTGTTCCAAGCCCGCCTCTTTGAAGTGACCACCCCTTGTTGAGCACTCAATCCCCAACAAGTCACTTCAAACAAACAGCCTCTCAACAGTTTTTGCAAAACACCCAAACCTCCTCCTCCTACAAATACCGCCTTCCGAACCAGCACTCGACGCGCGCATGCTCACAACACTAGCGAACACGCTCCTCCCCCTCCTCCCAGCCTCGCCAGAATGCATATCCTCGCTACCGGCCCCAATGCCACGGCGGAGCTTTGTGATGCGGTTGGGACCGCAAGGTGAGTCTCTGAACCAGGGCTCTGCCAAGGGCACTCCCTGAAAGCAGGCGTTCCTCGTTGTTGCCCACAACCAAGCCTCATTCCCCGACCCGCCTTTGTGCGGTGCGCCCTGTACCCCTGGTTGCAGCTGTTTCTCCGACGTGTTCCAAACAGAGCGCCCGCTAGCATATCACGCAGACTGCTCAGTCTTGCTGGTCCGCGGTCAGCGGCCTTTGGCCCAGACACTGGAGCGCTTCGTGGTTAAAGCATACCGGCGCGACAGGCTGGGCCAGCTCGACAAGGAGGGGGTGAGCTTAGGCACGCTGGCTGCCTCTCTGCGTGGGGAAGCGTGTTCTGAGTCTGGAAATGCAGCTGTTTTGGAGGCCCACCAGGACCTGATGGACAGGAAGTCAGCAACAAGTCAATACAAGCCAACTCTGTGCACAAGCCTTGCCACTACCTCAGTGCCTGACCTGGTCTGTTTGTGCAACACTCTCAGGTGGCCAACGAGATTCAGATTCACAGCAGTCTGCAGCACGAGCACGTTGCTGGCTTTCTCCTCGCATTCGAGGACTCTAACCAGACATACTTGGTTGTGGAGCATGCTGAAGGCGGGGACCTCCGGAAGCACTTACCTGGCCGGAATGAGCAGCGCATCCGGGACTTTATCGTTGAGCCGCTCTTGCAAGCGCTTTGCTACATCCATGGCAAGGCAGGTGGCACGCAGCTTTGGCCCTCGAACAGTTTGAGTTATTGTTTCACAGTTGGGAGGACCCTAGCTATGTATTTCCTCATCTTGTGGTGCTGTCCTGGACGTGACGAGACCTGCATACACCCAACCAAGGGGAAGTTGCACTTGCCCTGCGCTGAGCTACGGCTGCCGCAAGGGCTAAGTGTGCTTCTGCGGCTCTTGTCATTTTATCTCATGTCCGCTGGTTCTGACTGTGTTACTGCTGTGTTTGCTTTGCCTGTGTCGAACATGACAGGGTTACTCGCATCGCGACCTGAAACCCGACAACGTTCTGGTGCAGGGCGAGTGCGTCAAGCTTGCAGACTTTGGCTTGGCTATGGTTACCCATCTCAGCGAGGACAGCTGTGCGAAGAGCACTGACAGCGCAGGCTCAGGGAGCAGCTACTGCAGCCGCTCACCCAGCTGTTTGAGCGTAGACAGCGAGGACAGCGCATCAACATCCGCTGCGCTTTCGCAGGGGCATGTTGCCGGTGGCACGCCGCTGTATGCAGCACCCGAGGTGTTGCAAGCAATGTTTAAGAACCACGGCATGCGCAAGGCTGTGGGACCGAAGGTGCGTTACCGGCGTGGGTGTGGTACAACCAAGCTCAAAGCCGAACTGCATTTCTGCTTTCTGCGGTTGTCCAAAACCGAGAGGAACATACAGTGAACATGAATTGTTTTCTTTATACTGAGGCTCTGCCCTGGCTTGCACTGCGTGGGCGTGTTTTCGCAGAATGATGTGTGGGCGCTTGGAGTCATGGCACTGGAGGCTTACACCGGCTGCCACCCGTTCAGCCCGGACACCCACCCATGCCAGAATATCTTGTACAGTATTGCGCATCACACCAAAGTCAACTTGCCTCCTACACTGTCACCGGAGTTCACCGACTGGCTAGAGCACGTAAGTGCCATCATGTTTGTGTCATGTACACTTTGCAGACGCGGTGTATTGAGTGTTTTACACTTTTCATATGGGTGAACTGATCATTGTGCTGCGCTTAGTGAACAGCTGTTGCCAGCACTGCCTTGGCAAGCTTGCGTTGAAGTCGTAAGCGCAGACGCAGCAAAATGTGTGGGTGTTCAGTCGCTGAATTTTATGCTCGCATGGCGCCTCCTGTCTCTTCCCTGCAGGCCCTGCAGCGTGACCCTGAGCAGCGCCCCAGCACCTTTGAACTCTTGGACCACCCCTGGATGTCAAAGGTGTACGCTCAGGAGGAGCTCGATAAAGTGAAGCAGCAGCACACCGGATGCAGCACGTACCATTTCTCCCAGTTCGCTTCTGCAATGTCCCAACCGTTTGATTCTTGGGAGTATTAATCGGGTTGCCCACTGCCCAAAAGCCTCGCGTTGCATGTTCCCCGCACCGCCACCACATGATGTCCGTCGCTTCCGTTTTTCCCCGTTTTGTGCTTGTATGGAAACTGCCCAATGTCAAACCCGGTCTATTTATTTCGTTGCAGTGTGGTGCGGGCCTCGCTGCTCGCTGGCAGAGTATATCAATGCTTGCCTGTGCAAGGGAAACCTCTCCGCGCTGTACATAAAACGCTGCTTGCATGTGCCCCTTTTTCCCTGTGACCGCCTCGTGTGCATCCCCCACACCACCTATCATTTGGGTACTGCTTCACTATGTCCCCTTGCATCGTCCTCGACAGTTGTCTTTCCCGCCCCCGCAGCTCCACGTCTTGTGCCCCCCAAACCCCCGCCCCGCTGGCCTGGCCTTATCACATATCTTTGTGACTTTCTCTCTCTGTCTCTGTTGTTGTTCTCCAGCCACGCCATGCACCTATTTGCATGTGTGTAGGCATGGACTTTGAAAGCTCGCACTGCGCGACACGTGTCATGACCAAACGACTAACCGTATTCCCATTCATTATTGATATGTTCGGCACCTACCGAAGTGCCTCGTGACACCCCCATGTGCACCGCAAGAATCGCAGTCCGCTGTGACGCTGTTGTTAAAGCCGGCGCCTGAATGTTGCAGTGTTGTGGCTTGTGTGAACAGACCGTGGGCGCGGGGCCAGCAGGCAGGGGGCGGGGATGCTGAATGCAAATGACAGCATTTGTGCGGGTCAGCGAGGACCTGAACAGCCTTTGCTACTGCTACACCACCAACACCACTGGTCGACTGCAGAAGACACGTGCCGCAGAGTGGCCAGCCCAGCTGAACAGTGCATGTTCAGAACACAATAGGGTAGCTGAGGCAATGGACGCTACTTAGCTGCACCTTGGCTGCTGCGTCAATGAGTCCTATGTCAGAGTTTGTCAGGGGGGTGCAGCTTAGCGCGGGCAGGCTTATGATGAGCTCAGCCAGTCAGTGATGAGCGTGCACAGCCTTCACTTCTGGAGTCCTTGGGTTAATGGGTTCATGTGTGTCCGTCCGAGGGTCGCACAGCAGCTCACCGGCTGTGATGGCGGTGCAGCGTGTGCCACTGCAACCCATGTGTGCATGTTGGCCTAGGCTGGTTCTACGGGGCACTGCATGACATGAGTACACGACCAAGTGGAAGAATTGGCCTTCCGCATGGGAGTCCAGGCCTTGACTGTGCAAAACATGACCCTAAGCAAGGCACGCCGCTGAGGCATTTAGGCGGTGCACTGCAAAAGCGCACTGGTAACAGCAGTTAGCCATGATCATGCGTCTGGATGCACCGCTGGGGACATAGACGCTGCCAACGTAAGTGTGATGGGACTGCAGGAGCCACAAGCACAACAGACCCTGAGTATGAGCTACGGCATCATATATGACGAACTTGTGTTGTGGTTGCCAGCGTCGAATGGACACGCCTACAGCTGCAGTGAAACATATGCAGCATTTTGCATCACATTCTACATTTCTACTGCCAATACCGTAGGTCCCGGCATACGCCTTGCCACCACCCGACGAGCATCACAACCGACCAGCAGGACTAACGAAGGCACTGCACAGGTCAAAGCATCACCGCCCACAACATGGCGTGCATGTGTCAAATGTCACAGTACTGCCTATGGACAACCGCAAAGCGAAAAGAGCACACGGCGCGGTGAACCAACAGTCGGCGGGTGGTCGAGGAGATAAGCGCGCATGCAGTGGGCAGACTGAGAGGGTGTGGCAAACACATACGGTATACAGTACCACAACCAGCGCTTCGTGTGTTTGCGGTGCAGGGCTGACGCTGCCTTCATCAACCCCAACCAGGCTTCCAGGCATTCGGTGCAAACCAGGACTCCAGCTGGACTCCAGGATTGCAACAGTTCCAGGAAACTACATTCTGCCGCTTGCCAGACCACACAGCCTTCACCTCGCCTCAACCCTGAACCCTTGAAGCGCCAAAACACCATGCACCACACAAAAGCATAACAAGGGCAAGCCTCTCATGGCAGCACCCGTGCAGTGTTACAAAAACATGCTGGTTTTCTGGTCCTGCACTCCCCAATTGGCCCCTGTTGTCCCAAGCCGCACCAACACAGCAGATCCACCAAACTGATGTAATATACAAGTACCGGTATACACAGACCATGCACATGGCTACACGTGCACTAGCTTCTGCTCTGACCAGGCTGCCATCTGGGCTGCCATGGCCAAAGCTAAATCGTGCCCTTCTTCAGGCCAAGCGACTTCATCATCTTCTTGCTTGAGCGACCATGAGCCCCCCCGCCTGCAGCGCCGCCGATCATGCTGCCGCCGCCCTGCACGCGCTGGTGCTTTGGCGGCGGCATGCGGAAGCCGTCAGTCATCACTGTGGCGGGGTCTGTCTCCGCCGTCTCTTCCACCGTATCCACGGTGGCGGTCCTGCCCACTGCTAAGCTTCCGGGCTCAGGCGAACGGCCCACCATGCGCGCGTGCCGTGCTTCCGCCTCCAACCACTCTTGAGGGACCTCATCGTCGCTCGCCATACGCACGCGCACGCGCGCAGGCAGCGGCGCCGCCGGCGCCCACGCCGTGGCAGGCGCCGCGGGTGGCTTGCCGCTGCTCGCTGCCGGCGCGGTGTGCAGCGCCGCCGGCGCCGCCATCGTCTCGCTCAGGGCCGGCGTGGCGGGCGGCAGGCCGCCACTCACCATCGTTGCCGGCCCCACACTGAGCGAGGCGCTGCCGGCGAGCGGTGCGGGCAGCCGGCCGGCTTGCTCACACGCCATCAACGCTTCGGCTAGGCTGTCCAGGAGGTGGCTGGGGTGGCCGCCGAGCGCGAACGGGACCTCCTCAGGGCAGTAGCTCTCAGACAGCCAGTGGCGCAGCGTCTCCAGCACCACTGGCAGGTCGCGCGCCTCCCAGACAGACAGCAGCGGCAGCAGCGGCGGTGGCGGCCCCGATCCTGGCAGCGGCTGCAGCGCGGATGCTGACGGCGGTGGCGGCGGCAGCGCAGCAGCGCCGCCGGAGGTGTGTGTGGAAGTGGACAGCGGCGGCGTGTGAGCCTGCTGCTGCTGGTGATGTTGGTGGTGAGGGGCGGGCGGGGGTGGGGGCGGCATGGACCCGTGCTGTGCAGCAGGCACGGGAGCGGAGCTGTGGCTGCCCGCCGTCACGCCAGGCGTGGCAGCGGTCGCCAACATGTCGTGAGCAGTGGCAGCGGTGCCAGGAGCAGCGGGATGTGATATGCTAGGGGTGGGTATCGAGCTGGCGAGCCCCTCGGGAATGAGGGAGGTTGCGGTCGGGCCTGAGGCTGAAGGAGGTGGCATGAGCGGTGGGTGCGGTTGGGATGTGCTGCGGTCGGCTGGCGCCCTAGCCGCCATGGTGCTGCCATTGCCACTGCCACTGCCGGAGGCTGGCGGCGGTGTGACGTTGCCTGGGGCAGCAGTGTCTGTGTGCAGCTCAGTCACGCCCCCTGCCGTTAGAGCTGCCGTGGCTGGTGCTGGGCCGATCCTGCCCATGGTGCTGGCATGCTGCGGAGTGGGGGCGACAGGATGGCTGTCTAATGCGGCTGATGTTCCTGCTGCAGCAGCGTCGGTCATTTCAACATCCGCCTGCTCTGGCTGCAGCAGTGGCGGCGGTGCCGACAGGGCTGATGTGTGCACGGCTGATGGCGGGACAACAGGAAGCGCCATGGCGCCAGGCGGCCCATCAGCGCCTTGCTGGTGCGCTGGCGGCGGCACTCTACTACCTTCCACGGGGCTGCCGCTGCGAGTGCGCGGCGGGCGAGGGGCGCCGGTGACGCCATCGGCTGCGGCCGCAGCAGGGTCTGTGCCCGCTGTGCCGCCCTGCTGGCCATCTGCTGCTGGGCCGTTCGCCGAGACAGCGTGCTGCTGCTGCTGTTGCTGCTGTTGCTGCTGCTGGGCCAGCTCCTGTAAGAGACGGCTGGCAGAGCTCGCAAGCGGGGCGGAGGACCGGCCAGCGAGGCCAACTCGCGGCATTGGCGCCACAGGTTTTGAGATCCTAGCGCGGTTGGCGCCTGTCAGACACAGCACAGAGCAGCACCAAGCACGGAAAGGCGGCTGCAACGTTAAACACCACGGCCGTACTGTGCTGTCGCACCTCGCATAAAACCGACAGCAACATACAATGGGTGCCAAGTCAGGCCAGAAACAGGTGCGGGCGAAAGCCGGTCAGCGCCGCACACGCCACCCGCTGTTCTGGTGCATACCAGTATCAGCACCCCCGCCCTCATCAACTCACCTACGGCTACCAGGCCATGCACTTTGTCGGCGCTGGGTGCTGCTGCAGAGATAGTCTTGAAGTGAGGGCCCGGCGGCGGCCGGTGCCCCCGCTCCTGCGCCCTGGCGCTCAACGTGCCAGCACCGCCGCCACCGCCGCCGCCGCCGCCTGCTCTGCCGTGCGCCGCGCCTTTGCCTGCCTGAGCTGTGGTGCCGGTGGCGCCCGTGCCCAGACCCGTAGCACTGCCAGCGCCCACGTCAGCCGCCGCCGCAGCAGCAGCAGCGGTGCAGGCACCCGGGTTGCTGGCCTGTCCGGCCGCGCCAAGCGTTGCGGCTGCCTCTGCAGGTACCGCTTCTGCAGCAGGTCCCAGATTAAGCGGCGACTGACGCGATGCCTCAACACCTCCCGCGTCTGGGCCGCTGCTTGCCGGATGCACAGCAGCAGGCACAGCATCTGCAGGGACATGCGTGGCAGCTGCAGCAAGCACTTGCGCTGGCGCGTCCGGTCTTGGCCCGGCGGGTGCCTCCGCATCACTAGTGCGGGTGACAGGTTGCGCCCCGGCCGTGCTATCCACTCCCACATGCGCGACACCATTGCCGACGTGATGCACGCCGCTGCCGGCCGCAGGCGCGTGTGCTGCTGTGGCCACCACCGCCTTGTTGGCAGCCACGCCCGCGCTCAACGCCGTGCCCTTGGCGTAGCTGCTTGACAGCGACCCACTGCTTGCCGCCAGCACGTCAGCTGCTGTGATGCCAGCAGCTCCAAAGATGCCGCCAGCACCGCCTCCACCACCACCACCGCCTGCTTGCCCTGGTGCTGACGCAGGCGGCGGCAAGCCAGCTGGAGACGCTGACACGGGCTTGCTGGCAGCTGGCACGCTGAGCTGCGTGTTGGAGTGGGCAGTGGAGGCAGCTGCGGCCGCGGCGGTGGCAGCTGCCGCTGCCGCAGTGGCAGCTGCCGCTGCCGCTGCTGCCGCCGCCGCCTGCTGTTGCTGCTGCTGGACGAGCGGCAGAAGCAGGCTGAGGTGGCCGTGGCTTGGTACGTGCAGGGGGGTGCCCCTGGCGGACGCCAGCGGACTTGGCAAGGGGCTGTGGGCGCTGCTGAGACCGAGACCCCCCAAGGACAGCGCTTCCGCGCCTTCGTCGGCTGCAGCATCAACACGTACTGACGTGCGGATGGACAGGTTGGGCATGCTGGGCAATGCGGCTTGGACGTGGGCAGGGAGGTTAGCGTTGCTGGCTGCACCAGCAGAGGCAGGCAGGGGATGAACGTGAGGCGCATCAAGAGTGGGGGCAGGGACTGGTCGAGGTGCTGTGTGCGGCGCTGGCGACTGCAGGTGGGGGACACGCGGCTCCACAGGCTGAGGGTGCTGCGGCAACAAGGGCACGCGAACCCCTGGCTTTACGTCAGGGCCGCCCGCACCTGCGGCAGGCGCCCGCGCGTGATTGGCGTGGCTCAAACCGTTCCCGCTGTGCCCAGCGCCACTGCCGCCATTGTGCTGTGCGGCATCCGTGAAGTCGTCGTAGTCATCGTCTGCCACATCATCCGCTGCGCCGTCCATTTGAGGGATGGTCGGGCCGCCGCCAGTGCCCCCGTGAGGGGGGCCGCCAGCCGCACCGCCGATTTTCAACTTCACCTTAATTCCTCCGGCATGCGGCGGCGCGCCTGCCGCCGACTCGCCCAGGTGCGCAGCCATGTGCGCGTTCATCAGCCCGCTTGCTGCCGCAGGAGCTGAATGATGGACAAGCGCTGCCGGGGCGCCACTGTGAATTTGGTGTGGGTCGTGTGTGCTCGGGGTGGAACCCGCGGCCGGCCCTTTGAGCTTGAGCTTCAGACCGGGGGCAGGAAGGATGTGGGGCGGCGGTGCGGCAGGAGAGGGCGCAGCACCCGCAGGCGCGCCGTGAGAGACCTTCAGCTTCATCTTGTGCGCACCAGCCGGGCCCCCAGCGGGCGGCTGCTGAGGCGGCGGCGGCAACATCCTGGCTGATCTAGGCGACTTGGCTGTGCCCTTGTCCGCGCGCCGGCGGCCTCCGGGGCTGGATACGCCCTGCCGGCCGCCACCCGCTTGCCTTCTGCCGCTCCTGCCGGCCGGTGACGGTGCCTGCTCCCCCCCTGGCTCTTCTGTGGCGTCGTCCTCCCATGCGAAGTCATCTTCGTGCTTGGGGGCTCGCCGTTGGCGCGTGCTGGTGCGTCGCGGCGCCGACTGCGGCGCATCGTCGCTACCTTCTTCCACCTGCTCATCGGCATCCTCGTCATCGCCGGCATGCGCCCATGCGGCCACGTTCAACTGCTGCGGCGGCTCCTTCCGGGCGGACAGCGGCGGGGGGGCGCCAGCAGCGGCAGCAGCACCGCCGCGGCGGCCGCCTGCCGTGCCGGGTTGTGACGGCCGCCTGCCAGGCGTGCGTGCCGCACCGCGGCCCTGCGGCGCTCCGCCGCCGCTGCCCTCGTCCTCATCGAAAATGTTAACGTCATCCTTTGCGCGGTGCGCGGTGCGGACGTGCATCTTGATGCGCTGCGGCGGCGTCGGCACTGAGGGCTTCTGCAGCGCTGGCTGCTGCTGCTGCTGCTGCGAGTGACTCCCGAGCTTGATCCGGACAATGGGCGGGCCAGCTCGCCCTGCCGTGACGTAATTTCTCCCACCCCTGGAGCCATCGTCCTCGCCTGCTGACGCACCGCTGGCCGATCCGGTGCGGCCCATGCCCTCCTCCCCCTCCTCCTGATCTTCCGAAAGCGCGTACTCAAAATCGTCGTCCTTTCTTGCAGGCGCTCTTCGAGCACGGCGGCTGGGAGCGGCGGCGCCATAGGTCTCCGCTGCTGGCGCTGCCGCGGGCTGCCGCCTGCTCCGCCCCGACGACGCTGGCGCTGCTCTTGCCGCTGCTTGCATTCCACCGTGCTCCTCGTCCTCGTTGTCTTCGTCCACGTCTGTGATGTACTCGTCACGCTTCACGCGCTTGCTTTCTCGCCGAGACCGCCGCACCCCCTCCTCCTCAGCCGCTGCAGCTGCTGCATCCACGGTGCCGCGTGCCGCCCGACGCCCGGCCTGCGCCTGCGCCTGCTGCTGCGCCGCAGGCCGCTCCCGCGGCGGCGACGACGACGGAGTCGGCGAGTCGTCGGAGTCCCGCCCCTGCCGCCGCAGCTCCCGCTGCTTCAGCTTCTGCGCGTACGGGTTTGACTCATCCGCGCGGTACACCACAGGCGCACGGTGATCCAGGATGAGCGGCCCCCCGAACTTGGCCTGCTTGCGGGCCATGGCTTGGTCCAGGTACAGCCGCTCAGTCGCGCCCCGCAGGCGGCCGCCGCCGCCGCCGCCACCGGCTTGACGGCTGCCCTGGCGGCTGCCCCGCTGGCCCCCGGGCGTGCTGTCCGCGCTACCGTCCTCATCGCTGGACCCGGCGGCCGCGGTCACCGCGGCGGCGTACCTGTTGACGGCACCGCCGCCACCGAGCAGCGCCGCTGCCGCCGCGCGCTGCGGCAGGCGCCGGCGGCCGATTCCCCTACCGCTGTCGCCGCCCAACTGTTCTGCGGCGTCAGAGTCTCCCCCAGCATCGTCCATGTGGATATCAGCGTCCTCGTCCAAGTCAGCATCATCGGTGATTTCCTCATCGTCGTCGTCATCATCATCGTCGTCTGAGGCTGCATCGAGTTGTTGTGTGCTGCGCGGCGCCCGGCCCTTGGCTTCATAATCACCGTCCTCGCTACCGTCACTGTCATCATGTTCAAGGAAGTCGTCATTATCGTCGCCGTCCCCGCCGCTGGCGGCGCTGCCTGCACGCCCCGACCCCGCCCCCTCGGCGCTGCCACCTCCGTGACCCGAGCTGGCCTGCCGTTGAGCAGGCTGCTTTCGTCGCTGTTGCCCCAGCGAGCGGAGAGGCTGTTGTGGCCGCTGCTCCTGCTCCTCCTGGCCCTCCTGCTTGTGGCCAAGCAGTTGTTGCTTGAGGCGTTTCTCCTGCGGTGTCTCCTGCAGCCGCTTAGTGGGACCGCTGCGAGGCGTGCCCTTCGCGCCGCCTGAGCGGCGGCCAGACGCGGGGGTGGCGCCACCGCCACCGCCACCACCACTGCGGGCTGCTGCAGGGGACTTGTGCTGGCCCGCGTCGCTGCCGTCCCCACCGCTGCCTTCCGCCTCACCGCCACTGCCCTCGGAGGCGACGGCGTGGCCGCCGTGAGCTTCGTCGTCGTCATCATCGTGGCGCTGCTTCAAATGCTCCCGCCAGTCTTCGTTTGCGTTCAGGCTCAGGCGCTGCTGCCCGCGGCCTAATCGAGCGCCCCCGCTCGTGCCTTCCGCCCCATACTGTCCCCGGGACGCACCAGCCGCGGCAGCCCCTGAACCCAAGCCACTCCCTGAACCGCGAACGATGTCGACCGCGTCTCTGATGGCAGCAGCAGCGGCTGCAGCAGCGGCGGCGGTACGTGCACGTTTCGCTTCGTGTGGCATGGCGGCGCCGGGGCCGGTGAAATTCTGGTCGAGCAGCCGGAGGGGGGAGTCCACATGGTCGTTGTCCTGCAGCATCTGCTGGCGGTTGCGCTTACGCGCGCCGTTGTTGACGCTGTCTTCGGGTGCGGGCGCGTGCATGGGCGCTTGCATGGCGCCGCCGCCGCCGCCGGCATTGCTGGCCCCAGCGCCGGGCGCGCCCTGGTTGTTGTGGGAGGCTGTCACCGCCGTGAGCTGGTCCCGGGACATGGCGGGGCGAGACGGCTTCTTGTATGCAGGCAGCCCTGCAAGGAGCGCCAGCCATTGCTTGCATATTCAGAACGCACACAAAGCCGCATGAGACAGTCAAACCTATCTACACACAATGTTGCAATTGCCCAAGAAAAAAACAGTCATTGTGCTGACAGCATGGGGGCGCTGAGCTGCTTGGAGCTACATGTCGGGTTCGCAGTCCTCGTTCATAGGAAAGTGTCGACGTCTGCGAGCAAGCTGCGAGCGCGAAAACCTTTTGAGTGAACGCAGCGCACTTGCAACACGGAGCGGGTGCAGCCGCGCCGCCCTCACCTGCCGCGCTGCGCAGCAGCTTGGTGTAGTGCAGCGCCGCGTGCCACATCACGTGCTTGAAGCTCGGGAAGCGCTGTCGCTGCTTCACCCGCAGCAGCTCCTCCATCTCCCATGCCTGCAGGCCCGCCGCGAGGTCGTACTGGTGCAGCAGCTGACCCGTCACGCACACCGTGTCGGCAGCGGCCGCGGCCGCGACGGGCCAGCCTGCGGGCAGCACAGCGGTGCTGCCAGCCGCTACTTCGGCGTGCGTGGCGCCCTCGCAGGCGGATGCAAGGAAGCAGCCGGCGTCGCGCGCGCCGCCGGAGGCCCAGCGTGCAAATATGGCCAGGTTCTTGTCAGTGGGCGGCAGCAGGATAAAAACCTGCAAGCAGCATCCGGGCAGCACAAGAAGCACCAGCTCAACTCCTTGTCGCTGCCAAAACCTGATCCAAGAAATCAAGGCATACAGTACAGGCTGCGCAACAGGCGTAGCGCTGCATACGTCGAGGTGTACAGATGATGGGCGACAAGCATGCACCAGCATGCGAGCAGCGCAGGAAGGGTCGGGCGGCTCTCAGCCTTCAGGCATCAGCCCATATCAACATGGATTGATCGGCTACTCGCCGGTGCGTACCATTTTGCCGTGGGTCACGTGCCACCATGACGCGCATCCGCCAGGTGACAGGTGGAAGTCTACGCACGCTCCTGCCGGGAACACCGCCATCGCGTGGCGCGCCTGCCACTGCTGCCGCACGTGCGACAATGCCAGCATGTTCAGGAGGTCGCACTGCGCCAGCGGCGGCGGGACGGGCAGCGCGGCCGCCAGCGGCGCCCCCTCTTTCGGGTCACCAAGCGGCAGGCAAGTGAGCGCGATGAGGCGGGACTTGTTGGCATCGCGGATGCCCTTGCGGGGCGCGCTCGTCTCCACAAACTGGTCCACGGTCCTGTCCGCGGATGATGTGGGTCACAGGTCGATGTGGGTCGATGCCGATGTGGGTCAACACATGTTTGGGTTGATGCGGACAGCAGAAACGGACAAAAGCAACAAACAGCAAGAAGGGCGGTGATTGGTGTGAATATGGGTTCAGGGTTTGATGAAAGGTTTAGGGAATCTCTGCCATGCATACGCCATTATGCCTTGCTCGGGCCGTGCACGGCGCACGCCGATCGCGTGTACTAGTGCTTTGGCATCCAGGATGTACTGGTATGTGTTTCGTTCCAACTGCCTTCCCTCTCTCCCCGGCCCCTCCCACATCCACAACTTAACGTCACCCTAACACACAGCTGCATGGGCATTCAGCGATGCTTCCCATGCACCGTACCGCAGCGCCGCGGCGGCGCGCCGAGCAAGCGAGGCGCAGCCCAGGCGGACGCAGCGATGGGGGCTTGCCAGTGTGAGCTGTGAGCGAGAGCGCGGGATGGGCGTTGTGAACTGCCACCCCGACGCCACGCGGCACAGCAGCGCTACAGCCCGCTTGAGCGGCCTGGGACAGCATAACGGGCCTGCCCCCAAGCACCTGGCAAGCCTTCCGCTCCCTGCACGCTTGCCAGAGCACAAGCGTGCTGCCCGCTCAAGCTTCGCCCACCGTGCCACATCCAGGATCCACCTGGCCCGGCAGAGCGCTGCACGGGTGACTGGCTCGGCTGGGCGGGCCCATCCAGAGCCACCGGAGCGGCCGCCTTGCAGCAGGTCGAGGACCCATTAGCTGCATGCAACCTGGCGGCAGGGCTGGGGTCGCAGTTTGCAGATGGCCAACACGCCACACGCATTGGTGATCGCAAATTCACATCCGCCCCTCCCATGCGCACCGCCAACCACAAGCCAGTCGGCCCGGTAGGTCATGCAGTTGCCGGTGCATTGCAGCCCTTGCCGTTGCGCTCCTACCCATGCTGCCCATTCCTATCGTACACCGCTATACGTATCCTTGTTCCTGGGGACACAGTACTCATACATGTGTGCATGGACACGGTATGAAATTGCCCATCAAACAAGGGGTGCCGGGCCAAGCCCTCAGCTTCTTGATTCAAGCACGCATGATGCCAACGCAAAGCACGGAGCTTAAAATGCATGTCAAGCAGGCCTCGCTCGTCCATGTTGGGGAGTTCAACATTCGTCGTTCGAGGCCGTCCGTGATCAAAGGCATGTGCATGCGGAACGACATGCGGGCCGAGCCCGGGTCTTTGCTTGTGCTTAGCGCGTAGTGCTCACCCCTCGTGCACGAACGCGCTGTCCGCCTCATCCTCCTCGTCGCTGTCAGCCGCAGTGCCGTGCGAGCTCGCCGCCGAGCCCATCTGCACCGCCGCAGCGTTGGACGTGGCCGGCGCCTGGCCGTGCTGGTTGGACACGGGCTGCTTGGCGCCGCCTGCGTGGGCGGTCGCTTGCTCGCGGTCCTTCCAATATAGGCACCACTGGCGCAGCGTCCATCGGGGCCCGGGGTGCTGCTTGGGGATGTCCAACGTCTGGACCTGCGCCAGCAGGGGCGTTGTGCGGCAGGGGCCAAGAGGTATTGTGGCCGCGTGCAACAGGCGCAGCTGCGTGCGAACCTGATTTGTTGCAGCCCAACAACTTGTGTAGAGCACACGTTGGAGCGCAACCACTCAAACGCTCTGGGTGTTGTGTAGGTGTGGTGGTACCGAGACCGCGGTGGTATGCCAGGGATGAGCACGGCCGTATGGGGGGTACCATGCAACCGACTGAGCACCCAAGCAGGAAGCAAAGACACATATTGCCTTTCCACGAGTGCAACCGCAACACGGATTAGTGGCAGGTTGGGCATGCGGCGACAGTAGTGGGGTAATCCATGCACGCGCCAATGCTGCATGGACAACCACAGGGCGCCTGGCGTTGAGCCTACCTCAACCTCCTTGTCCTGAGCTATTTCACGCGCAAGTGGCTCCAGCGACGCAAGCTGCCCGCCCAGCATGTGCTCCATGTACTGCACATAACTGCCGTCGCCGTGCACCACTGTGGGCTCCTGTAGCCCGCTCAAGCGAACCCATTCTGACGTGAAGTCCTCATGCGGTATAACCTGCGGTGTAGAGACACGCCCAGGAACGCTCAAGCCACTGGCGTGACGGACCAACAGACCAAAGCAATTCAGGCAGGGTCGATGGCGCCAACAAGGCGCGACACACAAAGTTCACCTTTGCCGCTTGCTTGCTGTAGCCTTCGTGGCCAACCAGATGGCTGTAAAGCTTTTTGAAGTCGAACTCATCCACAGGACCTGAAGCGCATAGCACAAGGAGCGCTTGGGGTGGGCACAAGCACGAACGAAGCCCCGCAGGTGACGAGCGGCAGCAGTCCGCTGTTGCCATCCCCGCATGCACGCACCCAATGTACCAAACTCACCATGAATGCCACCAAGCTGCTGCTGGCTGCTGGGCTCAGGAGCTGAGGCAGGATGAGGCTGCACCAGGGCCATGTATTCTCCTGTTCTACCTCTTAATAGCAAGGCATTTGCTCACTCACAGAAAACTGCACGAGCGAAGTTGCTAGTATGCACGCAAGAAGCTCTGCGTGTGCGAACATACCCGTAACAAGCAGGTGCGTGCGTTGCTCGCCGAGCCCGCGCGGAAGGAGTCGGTGAGGGGGCTCTCGAAATTCGGGGCTGGCAACCCCATGCATGTGGGGCAAGGAGATGCAGGGACGCTGATACACCTCTACCCCCTTACCCAAGCAGACGACTTAGGCTGTCTGGTTTGGCAGGTGTGAGTGTTTATCTTGGTCACCCAAGGGCACCGCCATTGACCCTTGGGACCGGGCCACTCTTCGAAACAAAACAGAACAGTTTTTTGTTCTGAGGAGCATGGCTTTCAAACAGCGCAAGTTTCGTCAGAAGCTGTCGTTCCAGGATCAGGACGAAGATGAGCAGGACCAGGGAAAGGCGGCAGCGCCACAGTCCGCCAAGCCAGCGGCGAAAGCTGGCAGCACGACCACAGGCCCTAGTGTTGCGGCGGGCTCAGCCAGCGCACCTGGAATCCCCAAGAAGGACAGCAAACCAAACCTGTTAAGCTTTGCTGAGGATTTCGAAGACCAGGAGAGCAGCGGTTCAAAAGCCAAGTCCAGCAAGGGCAAAGACCGCAAAGCAAAGCTGGCCAGAGCACCCGGAACGCAGCTGGACACAGCACCAGATGCCTCAGATAACCAACGTGCAGGAGCAGGTGAGCAAACCGAGTCCTGGCGCACACGTTGATCTCTGGGATGTTTAGGTTGTCGGGCCTGGGTGGCACGTGCCGCGTGTACTGCCCTTTGCCTAGTGCTGTGGTGGGGTAGGTGCTATGGTGCCGCAAAGGCTTATGCTAAGAACGCTATGCTCACTGCGTTTTGGCCATGCATGTCGTCCGTGTGAGACACACAGGTGAATACACCGCTGAGCGGCTTGCAGAGCTCACGAAGAACGCCATCAGCTTCTCCACAGCCAAGCTAGCGCGACCTGGCTCGCAGGGCGATCTGGGTCAAGCAGCCGCGCCTGGGCAGGAGCCCATAATCAAGCTCTCTGGCAGCTTCAAGCCCGCCGGTGCGCCCAAGGAGGAGCGCTACTCTGTAGTGCCCTCCGCCACGCCGCCGCCGGTGCGTCGCTGCCGCCCTACCCTTGGGTGGCTGCGCGTTGCGTGGCTCAGCACGTGTGCATGGGCCCCATCATGCATGCATGGTTGCCGGCAGCATGCCTGGCGTGCGGCGGTCCCTCCAGTGACCGACATCAGGCAGGCCATCCACATGCGGCGGGTGATGGGATACTGCACGCCTGGATGGCGTGCATATCCTCATGAGATTTACTGCATGCACCTGTGCACCACAGGGGTGGCCCCCCATGTGGTGATGTGGTGCAGCATGTACCGTGTTACCGTGTATGGCATTGACGTGCAGGGTGTCAGAAAGCATGCCAACGGGGCCATGCAGTGTGTTTGCCGTGGGGCCGTGCAGTGTGCATATGCGTCTGCGTAAGGAACGGTGTGTGCGTGGGGCGTGTGCAGGAGGACGTACCCATGGCGGGAGTGCTGCCGCCTCCGCCGCGTCCCGCAGCAGCAGCAGCCGGCGACAGCACGGCCGCCGCGGCCACCCAGCAGGGCGGCGCAGCAGTGGGGGCCGAGGATGAGGACGACGACCTTGGCATTCCTGATGAGGAGACCATCAGGTTAGCGGCTGGTTGCGGCTAACGCCCGCTCGTGTGCATGCGTAAGGCACGGCCATGCGCGCGTATGCTGAGAGGCGTGAAGCGGCACCGACTACCTGCAAAATGCCGCTCTGGCGTTGCACAGCCAAGGTTTGCATCATGTTCAGACATGGCGTACCGTACAGGCTTGGCAGAAGCGTGTATGGCCAGTATTGGGCACAGTTCGGTGACCTGAGCACTGGTGCACGTGCGCTACTGCCTGCAGGCAAGCCAAGCTGCGGAGGGAGAGAGCCCGGCAGTCGCACTACGCGCCGGACTACATACCCGTCAGCACCACCACGTTGGGGCGAATGAGGTGTGTAGCAGCAGTGCGCAGGCTGCGAATGAGGTGTGTAACAGCTGTGCCCAGGGCCATTTTCAAGCATGTATGCTGAGCGCCTGCCGGGGCAGTCGCTTCGAGACCCAATGTGCTTGGGTCATTTCGTTGGCCTCGTTTCAGGCGGCAGGCTTGCGTACCTATGCTGTGCTGCTGACCCTACGCTCGGCGCCAGTAGCATGCGTGAACGCCGCACTTCCGTGACTGAATGCTGCTGTGCAGGGGTAGCGAGATCCTGGGCAAGGGAGGGGGCGGCGCGGATGCTGAGGTGCAGGGCGAAGCTGCTGGGAGCGGCAGCGCTAGCGACGACGAGCACGAACAAAAGGAGCGAATGAAGTTTACGGTGGACGGACCTAGCAGGTGCGGGCTGCTACAACTCTGGCTAGGCAGTTGCACACGCTGTGGCAAGCAGAGCATACAGCTTGCAGGGGCATCACCGTCCGCGTGGAATCAGCAACCGCAAGTTGCACGACTCACCCTACTGCTGATGCTAAGTGTCTCGCCCAACATGCGAGCATGACGTACCAATGCGCTGTGGTTCAGTGCTGTCCGGCTGATGCACAGTGCCTGTGCTGACACTGCCACAGGCGTGACACGACGGGGTACGCAAAGAGCATCAGCGCGGGCGGCGGCAGCGCCCAGGCGGGCGGTGGCGGGGAGGACGAGGAGGAGGAAGAGGCCTTCGCGCAGGAGCAGCTGCGTAAGGCGATACGGCGGCAGCGCGCGCAGATGGCGGGCGGCCCGGCCGCGGGCGTGGCTGCGGCGTACGGCGCAGGGCCGAATACGGGCGGCTATGGGAACGGCTCAGGCGGCTTTGGCAGGCCTGGCGTGGGCGGCGGCCTGGTAAGTGGTGTAACTTCGTAACTATGTGGCCTTCCGCGCGACCACTCGTGCCCTGGAGAGAAGCATGCAATCCTACAAGTTGAATGGTTGGTCGGTTACCCCCCGGCTGTACATCTGGTGGCCTGGCGGGCCATTAGGGGATAGGCTGCGTCACCGGATGTTGGATTGGCCGCGCGGGCCGGGTTGTTTCTGGTTGAACATGTCAGGCGGGACGTGACGAGGGTGATGTGGCGTAGCGCCAATCATCCGCTCCAGGCAGGCCCTTCACCACGCGTCGCCTCGCCCCTGCAGGCATCCCTCACCTCACACCCCCCTGGATTGACAGACAGGGCGAGCAACAACGAATGGCTAAAGACACAATTGCATGCTGGTGCTGCGCGCAGGATTACGTTCCTCCAGGGGGGGTTCAGGGCCGGGCAGCGCAGGTGGCGGCTGCCGGGGAGGCAGTGATGGCGTCGCTACAGGAGGCGCTGCGCCGCACGCAGGCGTCACAGAAGCAGTCGGAGCAGAACCTTAAACGCACCACGGTGAGCGGCCGGCATACACGCGTGCCATGCGGCCCGTGCACCAGCGGCCTTTTCCACCGACAATGAGTATGTCCATTAATGGTCTCGCAAGGTTTTGCTGCATGCAACGGCGAACTCGTCAATACACGTTTTTGCGTATGGTGCTGTTGTTCTTGCCTGGCGCAGGACAACTTGGCGTCCTCGCTGGCCAAGATAGAAAAGCTTGAATCCGACATCAAGACAAGCGGCGACAGGTGCGTCTGGCTGGGCGCTAAGGCAGGGGATTGCGATGAGTGATGATGAGTGATGAGGGGTGGACCGCATGGCGCGTTAGTGTGTCCGTGCGCACTGGCATTCCCCGACTGGTGCACCAAGGCCATGCCGCTTCATGGAGCATCCCTGGTCAGTTGTGTGTTGTGGCGAAAGCGATGACAACCTTCACGTGTGGGCATATGTTTGTGCGCACGTGGGGTGCGGCGTATTCGCAGGTACATGTTTGTGCAGGACCTGCGTGCGTGGGCGGGTGACCTGGTGGAGTGCTTGGCTGTGAAGAGCGCCATCGTGGAGACCCTGGAGGAGGAGCGGTGGGTAGGAGGATTGCGCATAACTGCATGCGATGTAGGCGGCGCAAGCTGCATGGTGCTGGTGGAGTTCATTGAGAAACGGTGGATGCACGATAGGACGCTGACGGGAGGTGTCCCGCATATGTGAGGCGTCCTGTCCAGTAGTTCGATCTGGGCGTGATGCGTTTGCAGCAGCAGAGTCGGATGTTGATGCTAGCCCCCTGCAGGTTGTACTTGGAATGGTCACGCTCACGCCCAGATGTTTGCAAGTGGCACCTCTGTTATGTGGTCGCATACTTGCATCCAGGCGTCCATCTGTCCGGTGGCCTCACGGCAGCAAAATGTGTGCCGGGAGACATGCACCTTGCCCATCGCCACACACGCACTCGCACTGTATTGGGCTTGCGCTCTTCCTGACGAGTAATGCACACGGGGCTGCGGTGCCAGCAAACCAGTGATGGGTCAAACAATGGGAACCAGGGAACGGGTCCGTTTCTCGTTTACAAACCCTAGCAACCTAACACCCTGACATCCTAAACCCTCAGCGTGCCCCCCCACCCCCCCCCGCCACGCAGGCTCGACCTCCAGGAGGAGCGCGCCTGCAGTGGGCGCGACGCGTCGGCGGCGCTGGAGCGCGAGCTCCTCACGCTGGGCGGCGCGGCGGTGCAGGCGGCCATGGCGGCGCTGGCTAAGGGCGCGACCCTCACAGGTAGGCTGCGCCCAGGCTGCGCCACTCACCCATCCTGTACGGCGCTCGTGTGTGGTGCGTGTGCTGAAGGAAGAGAACTACGCCTGGAGCGCATGGGAGAGTACCCTATGTGTGTGCGTCTGTGCCTTGAAGAGGTTAAAGCGGCTACATGCGCATGTGGTGCGCGAAGTGGAAACTTTGTTACACAGCTGAGTCGCTGATGCCCACTTGTATGTGTGCGCGCTTGAGCATGTAGTGCTGTTGCGGGTTGAGCATTTATGGGCGCCGTATGAGACACCTGCGGAGCTGTTGTTTAATACCATGTCGGGCTGTGCATGCTCTGCACTGTGTGAGGATGACACTGCGGTCATTCGGTTTGTTTGAGCAGCTTGCCCACCAAGCAGGCGTGCATTTGCCATGCAGCCTCCTGCGGGCTTGCGTGCGCCAGCATTCAGGCACCACCACCAACATCATCGGCTTTGCAATGCGTCCACCAACATGCATTGACAAGCATCGCATCTGACCATGGTGCTTGGTGCTGTGCGCTGTGTGCTCGTACGTTGCCTGTGCGGCCAACAGCTGCATCATCCGCGGCGGCGTCCGCGGTGGATGGCGCCGAATCGCGGCTGGATGACGAGGCGGATGACCTGCCGGACGAGGTTGACGAGTTTGGCCGCAACACCAACCTGCAGCGCAAGCGCGAGCTGCAGCAGCGCGGCAAGCGCAGGGGCCGCATTGTGGCAGCTGAGCAGGTCGGCAGGCACGCGATCGAAGTTGACAGCTGTATGGGAAGTCACGGCTGAACTCGTCCGCAATGGCCCAGTCCTTACGGTTGCAATGTGTGCCGGTAAAAACATGCATGCGCTAGCAATCGATAAGCACACAGCATGATCAAATACGGTATCGCAAATCGTATACCGGTACCTACAGGATGTTGTTTGTGGGTGGGACAGCTGCAACGGATCGTACCCTTGCATGCCTTGATGTTGGCTGTAGGAGTGCAAGTGCCTGTATGGCTGCATTGGAGCCATGTTCAAGGCACTGTCGCGCAATCATGCAATCCATGCAATCATGCTATCAATGTCTGCACCGCAGGCCAAGATGGAAGCGGCAGCTGCGGGCGGTGTCGTCCCCATCCCGTCTGGCGCTGCCAGCAGCACTCCTCCCGCCAGCGCCGCCGGATCCGCCACCGCCAACGGCGCTGCGGCTGGCGGCATTGAGGACGATGAGCGCGAGCTGGAACGCCCCGACGACACAGATTCGGCGGTGAGTCACGCCGACCCAGCACAAAAGCACGCTGCCAGTGCTTTGCTGCTGCTGTAGAGTGGCTGCTTCAATGCGCAGCGCTGGGGGGCTTGGGCTGTGCTGGAGGGGGCTGAATGCAGGATTGGGCGTGGCGTGGCGCGGCTCGCAGTAGAAGCAACAGTACCGCTGTACTAGCAGCAGCAGCAGCAGTCGCAATCGGCAACTGATCGGCATCCCGCAGGTTACTGGCACTGCCGTTGCTTGCCAACCGTGCTTGATGGCCAAGGGAACACGCACATTTGCCTGCTCTGGCAAACTGACTCCGCATTCTCCCTGACCTGTGCAGCGTCCCACCTGACCTCGTCTCCATCACCTCATTGCTCCCGCATCAGCTATAATGCTTGTTGTACTGCGTTGCTGCTGCAGTACGTGCGGTACCAGCAGCGGTACAAGGACATCCTGGAGGCGGCGCATGCCACGTTCAAGGATGTGGCGGAGGAGTATCAGTCCATCGCGTCCGTGAAGCAGCGCCTGGAGGACTGGAAGGAAAAGTAAGCAGGGCAGTCCAAAGTCTGGCGGGAAAGGGGTATGCCCTCGTGAACACAGTTTTGTAGCAACTACCTTTGCACAGCGCAAACTGCACCGTCTTGTTGTGTGGTTCTGCACGGCCATGTAGCTAGGCCAGTAGCATCCACCCAGCTGTTGGCAAAGCCCTTAAACCTTTTTCTTGTGCGAGGAGGAACAAACAGGGATTGTGGTTCTTGTGTAATCTCTCAATGCAAAATGTGCTGCTTTAACCTTGCTTGCAGGTACCCCAACGACTACCAGAACGTCTACATGCACCTCTCAACGCCCGCGCTCTTCGCGCCGTACGTGCGGCTGCAGCTGCTGGAGTGGGACCCGCTGCTGCAGGCGCCAGGCACCGTCACGTCCTTCGACAAGCAGCCGTGGTGAGCCGCGCCTGGCGCTGCAGCCTGCCTCGGGAGGTGGTGCAGGAGTTTGCCGTTGCAAGCATCGCGTACAGCGCTGCGAGGAGACTTGGCCTGATGCTCAATCCAGGGTCGGCTCCGAGCTGGCTGATCCCAGCCCCCTGATCCGTCCATACGTGACCGCAAAACATGGATCGGCTCTGCAAAACAACCCTCACCTGATCCGACGCGGATCTGATCCCGACGTGAAGCACCCTTAATCTCGTGCGGCAAAAACTGCTCGTAGCAAATGGCAACACTCTACCGCTTGCGTGCCTGACGTTCGTCCTGGCCCCCGCTGCCTCTCTCCTGCAGGTACGAGCAGCTGTTTGACTACGGCATGCGTGGCGGCGCTGGCGCCATGGCGAGCGACGACCCGGACCAGGACCTGGTGCCGCAGCTGGTGACCAAGCTGGTGCTGCCGCTGGCGCTGCATTGGGTGCAGCGGTGAGCATGCGGGATGCCATGCGCAGCGACATGCATGCATGGCACACATGCGCACTGACATTTGCCAGCGCTGCAGTGCTTGCAAGTCACCTGCCACTTGCTCACCTCGACAGCCCAAAACGGTAACACTTCAGGAGTGCTTTGTAATTCCGCACTCATACTTCACCCCAACGTTCGCTTTTTGAGTTATCCCCCGTTGGCATCGCACCCCTGCTTGTTTCGCCCACAGCTAGCGATTCTGCGGCCCCAAGTTACAAGCTGCGCGTGCCTTGCATGCGTGCTGGCATGAGGCATCCTTGTCACAGCGTTATGCATCTGCCAACGGTCCTGTGTGCGGCGCGTACAGGTGCTGGGACGCCCGCAGCGCGCGCCAGGGCGCCGCCGTCGCGTCGCTCGTGTCTGACCTGCTGGTGTATGTAGCACCCGAGGAGGAGAAGGTGGTGGAGCTGCTGGCGGTGATCCGGGGCTCCCTGGAGCGATCCGTGGAGGACGCATCCGTACCGCCCTGGCCGCCCGCGGCGGTGGCGGCGTCGCGCCTGGCGGGCGCGGTGCTGTTCCGGCGCTTCCGGCGCGCGGCGGCGCTGGTGCACACGCTGTGCGCGTTCGAGGGGCTGCTGGCGCGGCCGCTGCTTGTGGAGATGGCGGTGGGGCGGCTCGTGTGCGGGCAGATGCTGCAGTACTGCCGGTAAGCGCTGTTGTGTTGTCCTGAGGAAGATCTAAGGGGAGGGCAGAGCCTGCAGCCCGCATGTCTCCAGTGACTCTCCACATACCTTGAAAGCACTTGGGTTTGCTACCCATTCGCACATGCTTGTGGGTGCAGCGCCGGCAAGCATTTTGGGGCAATTTGGGACATTCGGTACATGCCCCACGCGCACCAGCGTGCATCAACAGCGTTGACCGTCGCAATGCTCCACAAGCACCATGTGTCTTATGTGATTGCAGGGCTGCGGGCACAGACCTTAACGTGGCGGTCGCCCGCGTGGAGGCTGCAGCTGGCGGCCTGCACCCCGATTGGTTCGGCTCCGGAACCGGGGACGGCGGCGGCGGCCCGGCGGCCCAGGCGACAGCCCCCTTCCTGGACCTGGTCGCGGGCTTGTGCCGCATGCTGCAGGCGCACCGGGGGGACGTGTCCAAGGCGGCGCTGGCGCTGCGGTTGGCGCGCGTGGCGGCGAGGCTCGGCGACAGCGAGCGGGCGCAGCAGCTCGCGGCGGCGTTTGGGCAGCGGCTGTGAGGTTGACGACGTCAAGGTTGACAATTGACAACTTATGTACCGTATCCTCCAGGGTGATTGATCCAGCAGCTAGGCGCCATAGTACCTGCGAGCCGCCCTGTTTTGTCTACTGCATCTGCACTGGCACTCTAGCTGTCTAGCACTGGAACCATATTCATCCGTTTCCTCTCATGCATCGTGCGCACACTCCCCCGCTGTTCAGCTTGCACTGTAGCACACCCGCTGCACCGGACCCGCTTCAGCATGCCATGCCAACCTGGCAGCGAAGGTTGACCTCCCGACAAGTGTCCGTGCGGTGTGTGAGGTACGGTACCTTAGGGTTTAGGGTTTTAGGGTTTAGGCGCAGGTACAGAGTACGTCTCTACCTCAACCTCACAGTACCTCACACACCAAACAGACACTTGTTGGGCACCTTGTTGCCCAGGACACATGCATCTCATACCCCACGCTGTGCACCTGCCCTGCTCCCACTGATAAGCAGCGGACCACAAAATGCATGCAGCACGGCTTCGTTGCCGTCAGCATTGCCACCCACCGTGTAGAACGGATTGGCTTACGAACCCAAGCCACTTGCACCCGCTGCTGATTCACATCCTTCAGGGCTTGTATGCATTACACAGCTTAGGTACTGCATGAATGCTGCATACGAACGCAGCAGTAGGTGTCGCACCACGCAGCCTCAGAACATGGGGCGAAACCAATGCGGAGGTAGGCGAATATTGCCTCGCGTGCTGTAGGGTATGCACATTGATGCACAGGGCTCGCTCGATAGAAGCATCTCACATGTATTGGATAGTTGGCATGCATGGCTGTGAGGAAGCCAAGGATCATCGGACCCACACAACAGTAGCGCCAGGAGCAGTCGAGTGAGTGCAAGCCGCGGCCACGGCTGCATGCATGAACAAGTTGACCTCCTCAGCAATAACATTCAGGCGACGCCTCCGTCACAGCCAAAATCAGCCACGACCAGCGTTTGGAGGATTGCAAATGCGGGTGTAGGGTGCGTGAGGGCTGGCCGAAGCAGTCAGGACTGCGTGCAGGTTCGCTATTGGGTCGTGACTGGCCAGTGCTCAACGTCCTCGTATGAGTTGCTGCCCTCATGGTGGTCAGCGTGCATGATAGTAGCTTGACACACAGCAGCAGCGGAAAGGCTGCTTGTGCCAGACATGATACATCAATCCATTATATGGGTCCAGGGGACTGCTTGCAGTCCATGCTGTCGACCGTGACATTGCAGCGTCATGCTGCCAGCTTAGTCCATGCGGCCCTTGATCGTGCGTGAGATGACCTTGTCCTTGGTAATCACGTGCACGATGCCTCCCCAGCCCGCCAGCGCGTCCCTGTCGCAGCCAGCCATCAAGGACTGCGCGACCGTCTCAAACAGCTCGTCGGGGCTCATGTCCGGACGCCACATCGACTCGCACATCCCATACAGGGACTCTGGGGATGTCCCTGTAATCATGAAGTCCTTCGCAAACTCAATTGCGCCGATGGAGTCCATCCCGCACAGGAACGGTGTGTTGTCAGGTTCAAGTCCCGCGACGACGGGCGACGCAAAGTAGGGTCCAAAGCGGCGCTCGTACTGCATGTTTGAGAGCAGCTGCCCGAAAGTGGAGGGCTTCATGTCACGCTCTTCCCGCAGCTTGTACATGTTGTGCCTGGCAAACGAAAGCGGGGCAAACAGAAACTTGTCAGGTGGGATGCAAGGAGTCTGCAGTGTAGGGTGCCAGGACCCAAACACCAAAGCACAGCCAGCCATGCAGCAAGATTTGCTGAGTACAGAGGTGGGCGACCTCGAGCAGGGTGCCACCCTTGCCAGTCACGCCAGGACAGATCGAACACCGCGCATCAGCCCTCGATGCGTGCAAGTACATAGGACGCTGCAACAAGTTCCATATACAAAACCGTACCTGAACAAAAGCTTGTGGTAAAGTGTTTGGGCATCCGTTTGTAGCCCTGACAGTCCCAAATACAGCTTGTCATGAATTTTGTACACCTTGGGGCAATCGCACGTGATCGTCTGCAGCTGGACTCCGAAGCGCAGATCTGAGCCAATTGCTACGCATTCCTGCAATACGCAAGGTCGCCATGAAACCAGGCTTTGTCAATTTTCAGGGGCAGTCAGCTGCAAACTCAGACTGCTTGGTGCCAAGCCCAAACACTGTGTATGCAGGCACCAAGAACACCAGTGTTCTTGTTCGATTAAACAGCGTTAGGTAATCAAGGATTCTTGTGTTGACCCACACCTTTCCGGCCATTGCCACGACGGCGGAGCCATTGTAGCTGAAAATGCTCATCCTCCACGTGCTGATGCGGACGTGAAGGGTCACTGCCCGCGAACAAGCAGCAAGAGCCTCCTGATACCAGCTCCCACACTAGTACAGAGGCTGTCCTACAGGCGGAGCCCGCACGTTGTTACGTTGCAGGACTTGATCCAAGCAACACGGCAAGGGACAATACGAAGTGTTCCGGGTTCACAAGTTTCAGTGTTCAGCAGACTGAGCTTGCCCTCTCAAATTGTGGAAAGCCTGGTCACCTAGTTGCTAGCAGGCTTGGTCTTTTCACCTGGCTGACTGGATTTCATGATGCGCCTGTTCCCGTGTGCCTCTTGTCATGCCACCTGTGCTGCGCCATGCACCAACACGTGCACTGACACCCACACCGCACCTTACCCACATGCAACAACCAGCAGGGGAGTCAGGTGCCCACGTTTCCGTGCTTCGTTCACAGGCGGGCAGGCCAGCACAATGGCTGGCGAAGCACGCACTGTATGTATTGCTGTGCTGCCGCGTATCGTTGCGCACGCAGGCTATGCGAGGCGCCAGCCGCCAGTGTGTGAGCGTCAGGCCCCATGGACATACACCGCCGTGAACCGGGACCGGGTGGGGAGGGGGAGGCTTAAAGAGGCCGTAGGCCATACGCTTGGCATTCTCCCCCTCCGCCCCCCCCCGCCCGTCCCGGTTCACGGCGAGATACGTTCATGGGGCCTGACGCCCTTGGCATTCTGGAGTGGAGCTGAACAAAAGCATGGTTGTGGATTAGTGGGTCTAGGGAGGGCGGGGCGGGGATGTCACATTTACTTGTACCAACGTATCAACCCATGCAAAGCGCACTTGTCCCGCGCCGGGACGTTTGCATGGTAGGGTGTAAACTCATTCAACATCGGAAATAGTCTTGCCCCACAGCAGGATGTCGGGAATAGAGTTGAATGAATTGAAGCACAACGGCATCGAATGCGCATGACGTGCTTCAACACCAAAAGGTCCCGCCCTGCACGCACGCACGGCGCACTGGCGCATCCCGCACGCCCATCAAGCCGCAGCTGGCAGGCTTGCGGAATGCATCCACGGACGACGCCCGTGCACCACCGCTCTGCCACAGGGCCCGCATTTTCCTGACTTATGCCTGCATTAGGTAAGTTGCACTGAACTCAGTTGCGCGGACCGTCGAGCCGTGGCTTCTTGCGAGTGTATTGCGTGTATGGGTCGCTAGTCATGTCCAGCGTCAGCTGCACACACTCCTGGTTGAACGCGCTGCCCAGTGCATCTATGTACGGCTCCATCCAGCGGTGTAGCGCATCCTTGATCACCGCGTCATACGAACTGCTTGTGAAGAGCTGGTCCAGGAGTGCGGGCGTGAGCTCACTGGTCAGCTTCACAAAGCGCTCTGATAGCACAGCACTGCGCGCTCTGTTGCTATCTGCAGCCTCCTGCTCCCCTTTTGACTGCTCCCGCCGACCGCCTGCTGCAGCAGAGCTGCCAGCGCCGTCACCGTCACCGCCGCCGAGCGTAATGCTTGTACCGCTGCCGTTGCCCGTTTGTGCACCGTCCTTGGTGCCGGTCTTCTCATCGTTCACCTCAGCCCCAGGCATATGTACCAGTTCACCATACTGGACAAAGAAGGGAATAACCACCCTGCCAGCAGCAGCGTTCCGTTCATGGCAGGCGGAAATAATCGAGACCACGTCCGGAGTGGAGGTAGGCACTTGGGACAGAGAAGGACGAAGTGGGTCGGAGGGGTCTACGGCAGCAGTATGATCTTCTTGGTTCTGGCGGTTG
Source organism: Chlamydomonas asymmetrica (assembly GCA_001662385.1). NCBI lineage: Eukaryota > Viridiplantae > Chlorophyta > Chlorophyceae > Chlamydomonadales > Chlamydomonadaceae > Chlamydomonas > Chlamydomonas asymmetrica. The sequence continues at coordinate 211,832 of BDDA01000069.1, forward strand.
CTTGTTTGCTGCTCCTGCTGACTCCTGTGGGGATCCGAATGGTCGGGGCCTAGTGGGCTGGCGCCCAGAGTGCAGCGTAGCAGGATGGTGCAGGAGGCTCTTGACCTGGTTGAGTGGCCTACATACCTGAGTGGCACACAGGCAGTCGCAGGAGTGGTCTTGCTTTTGCTAGGGCAAACGCGTTGTGTGGGTGGCGTCGATGCCTGCCAGCAGCAGACTGTCCGCGAAGAGTGCATATTAGATGGCAGTGAGGCCGTCTTCAGCACCTACCATATAATGTGAGTGCAAAGTTACCACTGCTGCAGTGCTTTTCCGTTGTTGCAAACCACGCGAGGCCCGCCACCTGACGGTAGCGCGCCAGGCGCGAAGTACGCGTATACTTGTCAGGAAGCATATGCACAAAACCCACCTGCTCTCATACTTCTGGTAACTCATACTTCTAGGCTGGGTGGGCTCTGTGGTGTCGTCTCTGAGTGTTACCTGTGAGTTTCCGGTCGATACTAAAAGGACAACGTTGCATCAAATGTGTGCTGCTTGCTGGTGATGTCACCCCCTGCTGCACGGGGCGGCGCTGGCTGCGTATGCCTGTACTGGTGCAATAGCAGTGGCCTTGCGGCCTTCCCTAAGCAGCCCTATTAACCAGTAAGAAGATTGTCAGAAAAAAAAGATTGTCAGAGGGTATCACTAGGGATGAAGCAGAGGATACACGGATGATAGAAGTACCCACACCTGATGAGACATATTCGCTTATAAGATAGCTCGCACAGGTGTTACATGACAGCGCTTGCCTGCTTGCGATAATGATCCATTACAGGCGTGTTGCTAGAGCAGGCACTCATGCAGCATGGTTTCGGAGCTCGACCACGAGCCAGGTATTGCCACCTTCCCATCTTGCACAAGCTTTGGATGTTCAGAATGCAGCAGGTCTGTGTTTCCATGCGTGTGTATGCATGTCCTTGTCATTGCATCAGACATGCCACTGATGATGAGAGTACGGTTTCACCTCTCTGAAACCCTCTGCTTAGTGTGGCAAGGCCCTGGGTCTCCCCAATACCTAACGGCGGGGTTGCATTGTCCGAATTGGCCGGCTGGCGCAGTGGCGAGCGTTGAGAAGGCGGCCTTGCTCAGGATCGCAACGCTGTGCAATCAAATACCGCAGCGGTGGTGTGCCCATGCCGCTGTGCTTTGTGAACTGGGTGGCAGAGCACGGCACGGCAGGTGCAGCGTTTCCAGACTGTGTGACCCAAAAGCAGTAACGCGCGTAACGGAAGTAGTGGGGTGTGCAGGGGGATTATCCTGCATGCGGGCATGCATTTTCGTGTGCGTGTGTGCGTGTGGACGTTTATTTGCGCGTGTGTGTGTGCAAGCCTGCGCCCGCACATGCGTTCATGCGTGTGCGTGTGCATGTGCGGTGCGTGTGCGTGTGCGTTCGTGCGTGTGCGCTCGTGCATGTGCGTGTGCGTGTGCTAAGAGATGTTTGGTTCCTGTGGGGCCATGCTTTCCGTGGGGCCGTACACTGCACGAACGAAAGCATACTGCATGAAACCAAACATGCGGCCGTGCAGTGTGCGTGTGCGTGTGCTTGTGCTGCATGCGTGTGCCCACTAAAGCTTTGGTCTGAAAGCCGGACGGTCGTGCTACATGTGTGCCAGCTTGCAGTTGGTGCGTGCCACCCCAGGTGCCACCAGGCGTAAGATGCGAATGCAGAAACCAGCACCATTTTGACGTCTCAAGCACCACTCCCTTGCTACAAGCACTGTACAGGCGACGCTTGCATGGACTGAGTTTGCTGAATGGCTGCAAGCTCAGCAGGCCCTGGTCCCCCGGAGGGCGCATGACCTGAGGCTGCAATGATCACTTACTTCATGTCATGCCAGCACACACCTCCTTTATGATAAGTCAAGCAACGTTTCAATAATTGCTCTGCGTACTCTTTTACTGAAAGCGAGCGACACGCAACCTGCCGCATAAGCGTGCCTGGCAACGATGGAGGGATACGCGACCGCCTCCAGGTGCGTAAAGGCAGTGCTAGCAGAGGACTTGACGCTGTGTGTCACCCGTTGCAGCTGTAACGCTGGTGTTCATGCTCCGTGATACAAGGTCACCCTGCCTAAAAGAAATGGCGTGCCTTTGAACCCGTTGACTGTAGCATCGCGACGCGCCTGTCTCCGTACATGGCGGGCCTGAAGAAGGTGGGAGCGCGTGGCCTCATAGCAGTGGGCGCAGGCGCAGTCCTGAGCTCGATTGCAACGGCCTGGGCGCAATCGCAGGCGCTAAAGGTGGGTTGTGGCGGAACCCGACCCGGAACCAAGAATGCACCAGCTCATCCTGCAATGCTGAGCCAGGTACAGGGGTGCAAAGCAAGCCAGCAACCACCAATGTCAAGGATGGCCTGCCGGCAGTGGTTTCACACCCCATAGCAGCGGCGGGTGACACTGACGCGACGCTTTTGAGTACCGATCAAGCAGTCGCGCTGCGCAAGCCACACAAGCGCCATGATTGTGTTCATAGGAGGATGCCAACAGCTATTTTATGACACACCTCTCCAGGGCAACCTAGCTCAATGCCTATGCGACCAAGTCCAACCAACCAGCTGTCCACAGGAAGCACAACTGGACAAATCACCGCCTACTTGTGCTTCAGGCTGACCGCCAGCTGCCTCCAGAGTTTGTCTTGGAGCTTGACTTTGAGCGCCTGAAGGTGACAGACCCCACGGCGCCCTCTCCCCTGGACTTCTTACAGGGCAAGGCCGCTCAGGTGCGTGCGCTGCCACCGGTAGTGGCCAGCAGGCAGGCCACACCACATGCTGTACTGCGTGTGCGCATCGCCCACCGCATGGACATTCCACCAGCTGCATGCTCCGTTATGGCACTGCAGACCTCTGTCGATCAATGGCCAATATCTCGTGAACACATGCACAATCTGGGGCGCGTACATCCCAGAGCGCTTTGGTGTCTGCTTGCCCCCAAAATTTGTCCCCAGAGCGAAACGGCCTCGAGGCATCAGCTGAGGCACAAGGCAACCACCAGCACCCGTGGCTGCCGTGGCATGTTGTATGGTGTAGTATGGCATGGTGTAGCATGGTCTGTCTGTCCCCCCAAAACCCGTTTCGACATGCGAGCATACAGTGCATGAAACACATTGCTTCGGGGGATGACCCACATGCATGCCCGCCTGTAATGAGAGAGAGAGAGATGTTACACGGGGGAATATAGCCTGTGGCTCACCCCACATCAAACAAGCCACCAGAGACTTAACTTAATGGGCGTTGCGCATTGCCATCAACATCATGCATTAACATGCAGCATGCTACACGCTGACCATGGGACAATTTGGACTGCATGCTGCGGTGCGTGGCGCATGACCCAGATCGACCTGCCCCGCCTGGCGAAAGCGCTGCGCCATGCTAAGGATGACGAGCGGGTGAAGGGCGTCATCACTTACCTTGGGCGCAGGGACAACCTCGGGGGGCTGGCCACAGCGCAGGTGGGTCAGCACTATTTACTCCCGTGGTGCCGTACAGTGTGGCTCGCGTGACTCCATGCGATGTGTCCACATTGCAAAAGCGGGTGTGTGGGTGCAATCGGTGCGATTGGTGCGACGGTGTCTGACACGGCAGCTGACCTTGACCGCAACCCCGCCGCAGCACTGGGGCAAGCAACAGTCAGAGCTGTATAGTGTGCATTGGGGCACCGTGCCAGCCAATCCAGCCGCCGCCACACCCACACCCGCACCCTCTGAAACATGACCAACCCGAACAGTACCGTGGATACTGCCGCTGAGATTTTCGGTATACCCACCAGGCCATTCTGTGGCCATGCTACGTATGCCTCCACATGGTGTGCTTCCCTGCATGAATAAGCATGATGCGTTGGACAGCATTGATCCCCATGCGCACTTTTGCTGCGCAGGAGATCTGCCGCATCATGCAAGACTTCCGCGCGCGTGCGGGGGCGCGTGCGCCCACCGTGGCGTTTGGCGTGAGCTACGGCGAGGCGGGCGACAACGGCACGGTCGCCTACATGGTGGCCGCCACGCACGCGTCCGTGTACATGCAGCCGAGCGGTAAGACGGGCTCTCTGCGCCTATGTATGAAGTGTGTATGCGTGGTAGCTGGCAAGCTGGTGCAGGTGCACACTGGCGAGTGACGGTCTGTGCAAGCAAGGGAGTGTGACGGCACAGCTAGGGTTGAAATGGCTCTGCGTGCATGCCAGGCATTTCCGTCCAGTTTTGATATTGATGGTGTTACGTCATCACGCTGCCTGCTTGTGCGCCAGCCGTTACGCCGGTTGTTACGGTGCTTCTGCTTGTGCTTCTGCTGCTTGTTCTGCTGCTGCTGCTCAGGCTTGCTAGGGCTGTCGGGGTTAGAGAGTCGCGGCTTCTTCCTGCGTGGCCTGTTGGACAAGCTGCGCGTGAACCCCATCTTCTTCGCCAGGGTGCGTGCAAGCACCCTCCACTCAGCACGCCGCCTGGACGCCATCTCCGCCAATCCTCCTGTCTTTCGCACCGCCCATGCAAATTGCTCGTCGACTACTGCCTCCACACATGGTTTCGGCAGTGCTGGGTCACTACTCACTTGCCTTGATGAGCGCCATGGCCTTGCATTCACCGGTATGTGCAGGAGGAGTACAAGACGTTTGCTAACACCTTCACCGCATCTGGCTTTACTGAGCCTCATAGGTGAGAACAACAGACGCATGCAGCAACCGGTACCGGGTGAACCAGCACTCCAGTATACGCACCAGCACAAAGTGGGAATCCCCCTCCCGACAAGGTGAGTCAGGACGCCTGTCATTTACCCAATTACAGGCCCAGGTCTCCATAATGCACATCTCACATACACACAGCATTTTGCTTGGCTTTTGCGGCTGCACCTGCCGCTGCTGCACGTGTGTGCAGGGCAAATGCCACAGCACTGCTCAACGACATCAGCGCACAGGTAAGGCTGCCAGCACCAGCGCGCTGCAGAGCGCTGTGTGCCATACATGGGATGCGAGTCAAAATGGTGGTGCTGCATTGGCAGCGTGGATTATATGCAGCATGGCATTCGCCTGGACAGGCAGGCCAGCCAACATCCCTTCTCGGTTGCTCCTCATGATGCTTTGCCCCGGATCTAAGCCCGCGGCTAAACTTATGTGGGTGGTGTAGTTTCTCTATCTCTGTCATTATACGTCTTTCAGTCCTTCCCAACTGTCTTGTGCACCCTCCTGCACTGACACGCCATACAGGTTGTGGGCAGCATTGCCGCGTCACGCTCGCTCTCAGAAGACGTCGTGCGTGCCGCAATCGATGATGCCCCGCTGCTGCCTAAGGCGTCGTTAGCCGGCAAGCTCATTGATGGCATCAAGTACAGGTGTGCACCAGGAGTATGCATGCGGTACAAAGGCCTGCAGCAGATTCACAGATCCCTCTCCCCAGGGTTGCGCAAGCAAGGCACACGTGTCTGCACTGTAGTGTGCACACTTGTTTTGTCTGGGGCGTGTGCTGCGCGTCACGCCGTGTACTCCTGAGGCGTGTGCCAGCCAGCCTCAGCAGGCTGTGACTACCTGACTTGAGGAGAGGGAGCGTGAGCTGCTAAGGCTGCTGGATGAACTATGGGCCCTGGGGCCCCTCGCCGGAGTGATGCTGCCCAATACGGTATACATTCTCAAACCCCTGTACGGTGTACACCCTGCCACACCCCTGTATGCGCGCCATCGCTGTGTTGTGCGCGGCATCATGCACTGGCTGTACTGTATGTATATACTGCATGCTTGCAGGGACGAGGTGCAGGCCTTGTTCACGGCCAGTGCTGAGACGCTCCAGAAGGAGGACAAGCTGAGGGCGGCGCAGCCCAACAAGTACCGCAGGCGCAAGGTAGGTGCATGCCTGTGGTCCCCCGGTGCCTCCCTGCACCTTGTGTGCCTGCAGCATCCCAGCACCTGCGGCTGTCCCACCCTTCAAACAAATATAGATTTGACAGTGGCACAGCAATGTGCACATGCAAGGGTGATGCTCAGCCATGACGAACGCACGTCCGAGCAGCTGATATATATGTATCGTGCGAAGGAGGGTGGACAATACTCTCACAGATGCCTATTGTAGAAACTCGCTGCCCAGTGATGCTGCGCGCACCGTCCCTGGAGCCCGGCGGCGGGCGCCTTGCCTTCCCGCCGGCCCTTGCCCTTAGCCACGCCACACAAGTGAAGGATGATTACCACGCTGCAACTTCCAACGATGTTTTGCGTCACACTTTCTGACTTTCCGGTGCACTATCCGGTACTGCTGTTTTCCCACCAGGGCGACGCCTCCATGCGCCGCGTGCCGGTGCAGCGCTACCTGGAGGTGGTTGAGCTGAGGGAGGCGGTGGAGCGGCGCAGGGAGGTGGTAGGGGGCTCCTGGCTGGCCAACACGCCGCTGTACGCGCTCAAGCTCATGTGGCAGGGCAAGCTGCAGGTGCGTGCGTACGTAGGGCTGAATGCCGAATGAGTGAAATGAACGAGCAGCGAGCCGTAGGCAGCTGTTGAATCCCAGTTTGCTCTGGGCAAGCTGTAGCGGTACATGTCTCCTTTTGCCATGCATGCATTTGCCTTATACACACATGCTATCAAACGCGTATTGACCCTATCAATGCCTACGTGTGGGTTGTTGCGTTGTTGTCGCAGGAGGCAGTGGCAGGGGACCCTGCAGGCCCTGACGCAGCGCCGCTGACAGCAGGCTCCACCAGCAACAAGAAGCCGCGCGTGGCGGTCGTGACGGCGGTGGGCAACATCGTGCAGGGCCCTGTGCCGGCGCCCCAGGCGCAGAACCAGCGGGTGAGCATTTAAATCGACACGCCACCAAGGTCTGATGCGTGGGCACAATCTGCAATGGCTGTCATGTGCATTGGTGTCTTGTTCCGTGACGACGGGGCTGGAGAAAGGCGCGTTGTCCTTGCAGTGCACAGTGCCCTTTGTTTGGGTGATGGGTGTGCTAATCACTCATTATCCTATCCCCCCCCAAAATGACTTGAAGGCCCGGGGGCCCATACCCGGAAAGTTTGCGGCCTGTTACCATATACATCTGGTGTGTTCTGTGCTGCCTGACTTGCCACCACCTTGCTCTGACCCTGACCCCCCCCCCCCCCCCCCCCCCC
>BDDA01000069.1:219920-238583 GCA_001662385.1 Chlamydomonas asymmetrica
GTGTACCACCTGATGCCATCAGCTGATTGACGCCACCAAGCTGTGTCGCGACCTGGCGAAGCTGGCGGAGGACCCAGACGTGGGTGGTGTGGGATGTGGGCTGTGGGTTGCTGGGGATGCTGGGGATGTACCGCATAGGACGGAAAGCCGGCTGTGCTTGCTCTGCAGTGATACCGTACGCAGCGTGAGGGAAGCCTGCCGTGATCATACATGTGGCTCCGATGTTCTGGACATTGCTTGCGCGCCCCTGTTGATGCTGCGCATCCTACCTGCAGGATATCGCTCGCTGACCAGTCACTGACCAGCGACTGACCACTGATGCGTGATTCCTGACCTGAAGGAGACATCTGTGCACCTGTGGTGTCTAGCGCATGACCTGGTTGGTGCTGTGGACTAAGTTTGCGTGTGCGCCTTGCCGGTGCTGTGTTCAGGTGGCGGCGGTGGTGCTGCGCATCAACAGCCCGGGCGGCAGCGCGCAGGCGTCCGACAGCATCCACCGCGAGCTGGTGCGGCTCAAGCAGGCTGGCAAGAAGCTGGTGGTCAGGTGGGTGCACACCCCCGCACGTAGCGTAGTGCTTTTTACCGTTATGTGGGCCATGTCTGGACTGGGGCCATATGGCGCACACCCCAACGGGCACGACCAGCAATGGCTATGACGGCTGCCTTGATGATTGCATCGAGCATGTGTTGCTGTGAAGTGCAAGCTGTGGCTGGTAGGCAGTTCCAATGCACATTCTCAAACAAAGGTGGCGTTTGTGTGCTGTGCGGTGTGCTGTCTGGTAATGGCGGCAGCAGCGGCACTAGGCTTGTGGTGCTGATGGCATCAGTGGTGTTGGTAGCAGGAGTGCATGTCAAACAGAGTTCATGTTGTTCTATGTCCTCGGAGCCTGCCCTTGCAGTTGACCGCAGCACCGGCCCAGCAGCACCCCTGCGGCCCTGCCGTATGATTGCCGTGCTGCGTGCCATGCCGCCTTCCTGCCTGCAGCATGGGTGATGTGGCGGCTAGCGGAGGATACTACATGGCGTGTGTTGGTGAGTGTTGTTGCACCTGGCTGGTCGACTGACCGCTGCAGGGCAGGCGCATCATGCGCCACTTCCGCTGTGCCTATTTGAGCATCAGCTCTCAAACAACAGGGAGCAGCAACCAGGCATGCCCTCTGAAGTTACACCGCAGCCATGGACGCCTCGGCTTTGGTGAACTAGGGGTATGGTGACAACGAGCCGGTCACCATACCACTGGTTGACCAAGGCCCAGCCGCCCATGGCTGCGGTGTGACTTCAGAGGGCATGCCTGGTTGCCCACTCTGCAATGCCCTCCTCCGAAATTGATGAAACTGGTTTCGCCTCTGCTGGCGCGACGCGCGTGGATGAGACTCTGGTCGGGTACCGCCAAGGGCAAATCAAGGCGTGGCATCTGCCCTTTGGTGGAGTACACTGCGCTGCACCTGGCAAATAGGCCAGACTTGTCTATCAGCCATGCACCAGGAGCGTTCACAATGCGTGGCTGGTGGAGAGTCTGGCCTACACCAACAAATTCGAATGCTTTGTTCACTGGATCAGTGTGCATGCCAGCGCTGCAGGGGATGTGCCTTACAGTAGGTCGTGGTGCTGTCCGTGCACCACGACCTACTGGGGCTGTGCTGCCCTCATGAACGCATTGCATGCACGCATGTTGCTGTGCCGCAGCGGACAAGGTGGTGGCACTTCCGGGCACGCTGACCGGCAGTATTGGCGTCATCACCGGCAAGTTTGATGTGAGCGAGCTCACAAAGGCCGCCGGCATCAACACAAGCGAGGCGGTCCAGGTGGGGCGGAGGCGATAGCATGGGCAGGCCGCTACTCCTAAGCTTGCTGACGTAGCAAATAGCGTGCAAATCAGGTTGTGTCTTTGTGTGTGCTGTTTGGCGCTTACCCCTCACAAGATATGTGCACCATTTTAATCCAAAACCAGACCGACGGAAGTTGGGATCAGAAACCGCGTGTTGATACCTTCTGTACGGCGCCTTGCCCTGGTTGTCTCAGGCCCAGGGCTGGAGCTTTGTATCCACGGATTTGGACCACTTTGCCCCAAACCAATGTGCATGCCGCTCCTCCCCCCGCCCGCTGTGCGCTGTGGCAGGTGGGCGCCAACGTGGGCCTGTTGTCCCCCTTCACCGGGCTGAGCCCCGCGCAGGAGGCCAAGGTTAACGATATGGTGGATAGCGTGTATGACGACTTCATCGGAAAGGTGTGTGTGTGTGTGTGTGTGCGGGGGGGTGTTGGGGTGGGAGCGGGGGGAGGGAGGAGGACGCCGCAAAGAATGGACGAGGAGTTGACGAGCAAGGGAAGGAAGGGGAAAGAGAATGGACGAGCAGGGGATGAGCGGGGCAAGGGCCAGGAGGTGGGGATTCGCTGGCCTTGAAAGCGTCAGCAGGCATGTCCACCGCGCATGTCCACCCAGCACTTCTGGCGGGACTGACTTGCCGTGCTCTCTGTTGTGTTGTATTTGTGCAGGTGGCTGCTGGTCGTGGCAAGAGCACTGCGGAGGTGCGTGAGCTGGCCAAGGGCCGCGTGTACAGCGGGCAGCAGGCGGCCGCGCTGGGCCTGGTAGATGAGCTGGGCGGCCTGCAGGACGCAGTGGAGCTGGCTAAGAAGGTGAGCCACAGCCAGCAAGATCCAGCGCATGCCGGCTTGACTATAGCTACTCCCATGCAGTGATTCATTTACAATGCTACCTGTTTATCCATACCGGTATACAGTACCGGCGTTTCGATCATTTACGGTGGTTGATTACTCGTTCGTAGATGGCGGTTTTAAGTTGGACGATGATGAGGCCTGCTAGCTCTGACTCCCTGAGACTTGCATTCGAATAGACTAGAGATGGAGATCGTGATGTACTGTTGTGTACAAACTTGTTCGTTGCGCCGGTCATGCTGTGTACAGGAGGCGGGCCTCCCCACTGAGCCGGGCAAGACGGTGGTCTACGATTACCCGCCGCCCAGGGTGCCGCTGCTGCTGCGCCTGCTGCAACGCTCGGGCATGGGGCAGCAGGGCCAGGACGACGTGCAGCTCGGCCCGCTGGCTGCTCTGGTGTCTGCCTCAGTAGAAGCAGCAGCAGCTGTTGCCGCACGTGGCCAGGGCTCTGGCCTGGCGTCAGCTCTTTCTGTTGCGTCTGCTGCATCACTGCCGCTCGGCAGCAGCAGCGCCGCCACCGGTGCCTCTGCGTTGCAGGCGCTGGCATCGCCCACCGTGCATGCAACGGACGCCATGGTGGCCGCCTCTTCAGGATCGACAAGCAGCATAGATGCTGCGAGCCCATCAACGGCGTCACTCTCAGCGTCCTCATCACCGCTACAATCGTCGCCCGCGTCCTCTCGAGCGGCGTCAGCGGCTGGGCTGGAGGGGGTAGTTGGCGCCGGGGCGGGTGCGGTGCCTGTGGCGCTGGCTGCGGCTGCGGCGTTGAGTCTCCAGGGCGGCGCGCTGCAGAGCGTGCTGGCCAACGTGCTGGATGGCAGCGGCGAGATCAAGGCGTACTCGTTAGAGGCCGACATGATGTCGCGCGTGTGCTAGCTAGACGATCATCACTTGTCACATGGTCTACTCCCAAGCCTGGTTGCTCACTTTGCATACATACATGCTACCACATACGCCTTTGGTCCTACGGCATCCTTGGGGACCGAAGGCGGCCATCACTGCATGTGGGACTGCATGGAAGTGACAGGGCACACCCCCCTCATTCAACTCGTCGAGCCATGGTTCTGTATCGCTTGGCCTGCTTCTACAAGCATACCGTAGTCAGGGGACACTTGAGGCGCTGCAGCGGCGTGAGCATGCCCCTCCCGTTCAGACAGCAGCCGCCTGGCCATCGTCACCTAGCCCGCACGCCCGAGCGACAAGTGATAGCAGCTTCGCACTCGGTCGACGATTGAATGACTTTCCATCTGGTGACCCCACAGGCCATTAGTGCATGGCAATGTGATTACACTCCATCAAAGTACCCCCAACTCCTGCATATGCGCAAGCCGGAAGCCCAAAGAGTGCTGCAGCGAGGTACGCGTCACGTGGCGGCAGCAGCACATGAGGAAGGTGGCAGACAAGTGAAGGGGCAAGCAAGCTCAATCAGTGTTGCACCGCACCTTGTCATGATGGTGCCTGAGTTGTTGTGTTGTGGTAAGCAAGTGTATCTCACAAGCAGCTAAGGCTACAAGCCTTAAGTGAGCACGCAGCACGTCATTGAACAGCCCGTCCTGCGGATGCTTGGCTAAAGACAGCAAATTGCTGCAATTTGAGAATTAGAATATGCACAGATGTCACACGGATGCGTGCTGGCAAGGATTCAATATTGTGTCTGACTAATCACGAAGCCAGCTTGTCCAAATACGGTAATGCAGCTATTGGCAGCACACATATCGACTGGTGGTCAGCACGCTGCACGCAAATGCCAAAATAATGCATGATGCTCAATCAAGCATCAATAGCGCGCAGCTTTGCTCGCACCAAGTACACGCTCGCATGCAAAACATGACATGCAGGATGGAGGCATGGCATGGTCCGGTTATGGTGTCTGCATTTGCCCCCAACGTAAGTTTCCAAAAGGGCGTGCGTTGTGTCGTGCGGAAAAAGTACACGTCAGGCACCTGCAGGCGGCGCGGTTTCGGTTGGGTGTTATAACCCAACCCCCAGCCCACTCCCCAGCCGAATCTGCATAGCAGGAGTGATAAAGCGTGTTTGGGAGGGTGGGGGGTAGCTTGCTATGGCAGCGGGAGCGCGACCGGATCAGCTTGTATCCTGGGGAGTGATGATGTCGAATATCTGTTGGCCAAGACCGTTGATGTTTGGAGTGGCCTCACGTGCTGCCTCACGCAGCCTGCGGCAAGGGGGCACAAGAGGTGCACAGGAGAAGCCATTGAAGCGGAAGGGTCAAGGATTGAAGCATTGCAAAAGCTCGGTATGCGATCTGATGCGACAAATACATCCTGGACCCAAAAGGTGCATCTGCATGTCAGGAAAACTGGCGCTTTCTGCCCCCGGGCCACGGCAACAGCGTTCTGAGAATCGCCGCCTCAAGCTTTCCATTGTGGCATTTTCATTCGCTTGAGGGGGCTTGCAGCACGCAGGCACGTGCATGTGTGCATGGCAGCCATGTCAGTGTTCCTGCTCACCCGTCCGCAAGCTTCTGGTACAGATCCAGGTTGCCCAACACCTGCGCACAAGAACGGTCATGGGATTGGTCCAAGACGAGAACAGGACAAGGGTTGCAATGTAACCATGCCGGCATCTCACACCCACAGCGTCATACAGCAGCGTCATGCGCTGCATAGTGTGCACAACTAGGGATGGCCATACACACCACACGCACAGGCGGCCGTACCTTGTCCACCATCTCCCCGAGGTTGCTCCAATCAAAGCGCACATGCACAGTGTGGTTGTAGAAGCCGGTGGGCAGCGGCCACGTCAGCACGTCCGGGACGTCCTCCTGTGAACAAGCAGCGGCAACAAGCAACAACAGGTGCGCAACACTGACCAACAGGGCGGCAACGCATTGCATGTGTTATGCCGCATCGTCACACCCTACGTGGCACTGTGACACCTAGGGCGCAGCTTGGGATATACTGTGTGGCTGACTTCCAACCCCATCCCAAAACCAACAGCAAAGGCGCCAAAGGCCACATGCAAAGTCCTGTGTGTTGAGGACATTCCCTCGGGCAAATATATGCCATCACTCGTCAGCCGTGCCATTTATTTGAGGCCAGCAACCAGCAAAGACTTGTGAAGCCGTGTTGGCGCTCGGCACTTGTCCACACCCCCACGCTGCTGCTTTGGCATTGCTGTGCGCTTTCCGCCAAACGTCAACAGCTGGCAAGACACATGACGCGATGCACAGTGGGGCACAGGCGGGTCGCGCGCCACCCTCCCTACCTTGAGCACCAGAGTCCCTGCCAGCCCCGCCTCAAAGTCCTTTGTGGAGTACTCGCCATAGCCCCAGGGGCTCAGCAGCATCTTGGCGCTCATCATGCGCATGAGGAAGCGGTCGTACCTGCAGCGGTACACAGCGGCAGCAGCAGCAGCAGCAGCAGCAGCGTCAAGATGGGCGGAGGGCCAAGCGCTATACGATTGCGCAACCCTTGTCCGGCCAACCTGCCTGGTACTGGATACCAATGCACCGTCACACAGACGCAGTGGCAGACATGCATGCATGGCCACCTGGAGTCAGCAGTGTGAGAAGGGCAAGCGGAGTATGCACGTGCGCGTGTCATGCCAGGCATAACGCACAACATGGTATATGCTGGCCAGATGCGCACTCAGGTGAAAGGCCTAGCACACATGTTGAATGTGTATGGGCTTGCAGGAGCACCACGAGTGTCCACGACGTGTCCACAGGTGCCTTGCACAGTGACAGCATCCCTGCTATGCGGCAGTGCGCAATACATGTATACATCAGCACACGCACTTGTTCTCGTGGACGACCTCGATCTTGAGGTTCTTGCGCGACTTGCCCAGGGCCTTGAGCGCCTTTTCAGCCTCCTTGCGGTGGCGGTTGATCTCCTTGATCGAGTAAGACCCCGTCTTCCTGCATGCGGTACGCACCACAAGCCCACAACACAGAGCATCAGGCACCTTGCATGCGCGTTTGAGGTTGAAGTGCTGCACGCCCAGCACGGCAGTTCTCAGGCAAGGGTCGTACATAAGAGCAAGACAGGGCAGGAATGAGTGAATGACAGACAGGCTGCACCTTTGTGATGTTCTCAACAGCAGCGCAGGACCAAAACTTGCCCAACGCGGCCTCATGCATGGCTTACTTGAAATACAAGATGTCCACTTTACGCTTCTTGAGCGGAGGTGGCTTCCAGTCGTCATACCACAGGCCCAATGTGTAGAACAGGTGGCGCTCGCCACGGCACGCTCCAGGGTAGCGGTAGCGCAGCAGCAGCGGGAGGTGGGGGTAGATCTTGGGGAGGCAGGTGTGGGGGATGCGGTTGGTCAGCTGCACTTCGTTGACCATGCGCCGCATGACCAACGACGGCCCGGGCAGCCCGGGCAGCGCAGCAGCTGCCGAGTCGGAGCCGCGTGCGGCAGATTTGAGGTCGACAAGGTGACCCACATCGCCAGATGAGCCGCTCACGCTGCCAACGCTGCCGGTGACATTCAGCAGCAATCGGTGGTGACGCGGGTGGCGCTGCAGGCGGCGTCGCCGCGTGCCTGCCTGCTGCACGCTTCCTCCTCTGCTTGCCTGGCTGGACCCGCTGGCACCCTCTGCCTCAGTCTCCGCCTCCTGCTGCTGCAGCGAACCCGCTTCGCTCGCTGCACCCGCGCCGTCAGCACCTGCATCAGCGTCGTCAGCTGACTCAGCATCGTCCGACGCCTCAAACTCCCTCAAGTCCGTATCCTCTTCAGCGTCGGCCTCTTCGCCGGCTGCCGGCCTCAGCGCGGTGTGGCGGTACACGTGGTGGCCATGCTTGGCCACCCACAGGTGCACGCGGTCCTCGTGCAAGGGCAGGTTCTGCGCCTCGGGGGGGTCCAGCACCGAGTGCTTGAATACGCCAAGGAAGGTGGGGTCGCCGCACAGCTCCGCGCAAACCTCCGGCTTGCAGGCCCACCTGTCAGTGATCAGGTTTAGATTTTTTACACTTGGAGCTTGTCAGTGCGTACACAGCTGCCCAGAATTGTGCACGGCCTGGTCCCTGAGCCACACTTCGTCAAAAGGCGCTACGAAATGCCACAGCCACTTCACGTACGGGGATTGTACAGCGCACATCCGGTCACAAGCGGTACACACATGTGCGAGGCACACGCACTTGCAAGGTATGGCAGCTCAGCCAAGCGCAAGGCCAAGTCTGGGACAGGAGCCCCAGTGGCGGGCGCTGGGCGTGGTGAGTCAATGCTGCAGGCGGCAGGCGCCGAGCGCAGAAACAGCGGCCAGGGAGCATGCTGCAAAGGGACGTGCTGACCCGCCCAGTCGGATCGCTAGAACATACACGTTTCAGGTGGGGGGCAGGGGAGCTACTGCATGGCTTGCAGTCTCGCACTTAGTGTGGTATGCGGGTGAATGGATGCAACAGGGGCCAATGGCGACTTACACAGCGGAATCAATTGGGTGGAGGATGACAAATCGCTTCGTTTGCAGCTCCGGAACCTCGTTCCTGGCGCGTAGGAACAGCGGCAGCTGCCCGTGGTCGTTGTGCAGCAAGATGACGTCCGCACGCAGCCACAGCCGCAGCACCTCCTGCTCCTGCGGGCCGAGCATGTGCATGCGCATGCGCATGTGGGTCTCACGCGATCAACGATCTGGGTCAGCTCATGCGCTGTGCAACTATGTGGCTGCGACTCTGGCAGTCTGGGTGATGACTGCTACAGCAGCTTGGATGCTGGCCTCAGGAGGTACCTGGGAGTGTCAGCAGGGGTGTGACCATGACCTGCCACCAGTACACATGCAGTACACATGCAGTACACATGCAGGCTGGGAAGAGGCATTGTCGCAAATGCAGGTACGGTGGGTCAACCTGCAACTCGGCTCGCACACGCATGCGTATGGCTGCAGCACGCCAGCACCAGAGCTGCAGTGGTGATGCCAGCAGTAACGGTGGTCAAATGCTCATGTACGCACGTTCTCAATCTTGTGCTGTGTCTCCTGGAGCTTGTCCTCCACAGGAATGAGCGTGGTGAACAGCGCAGGGTCCACGCGCCCATTTTCAGTGCCGTGTTGAAGGCCGCCCGCGACTACGTCTCCAGCCTCAGCTGAGCCAGGGTCACCACCTTCACCAGCTTCTGCTCCCTCATCAGCGCTGCTGGCCTCTTCAGTGGCCTCACCACCCTCAGCCTGTGCCTCCAGTATGTTATCATCATTTGCGCCTTGAACGTCGCCATCATTCCCGTTGATGGGCTCTCCTGGTGACGCACCGTCGTCCAGAAGATACCTCTTAGGAAACTTGCTCTTTAAGTCCTTGAGCGCTTGCCGGCGCCTTAGCTTGAGGTGGGCCTCGAGCGCAGCGTACGCCCAGAACACAAGGCGGTCTGATGCATACAGCGGAAAACGACAAACCGGGGGTGCAAACACGACACCATAGCGTTTGAAAGTCGGTGATTTGCTGCCTTGTCTGGTACCACAAGCACACGGAGCACACAGTTTGCTTTTGACGTCACCGGCAGGCATCAGCAACTACAGTCTGCTGTTGTAAATAGATTGCAAGAACCATCCGCCACTCTCGCACACAAGCAGGTAAGCGCACGCATGTGGGTTTGCGCGTTCCTTACTGACACGCGCCCATTCAAATCGGTCAAGAGAGCGGTTGGCGCTAACGTAGCGTTCCGATGAACTGCCTTGAGGCCAAGCCGCGTGGTATCAACTTGCATAAGCCTGTCAAGACAATGCTTCGCCCTCACTTACCCTTGTATGGGGCTCCACCACCACCTGAAAGCAACTTGCAGCTCTCCGGGGCGTTATGTCCTGACTCCGTGTCTCCGAAGCAGCGCCAGCCGTCTGCCTTTGACTGCCGGCTGGCACATATCGTTTTGAGGTCTGCTATGCATGCGTCCACCTCCTCGGTTCCAGCTGTCAGACAACTCGGGTTAAGCGTGGCTGCTACGGTGTGTGACGTACCCTGAGCCAAAGCCTGTCGCGCCGAGCTTGCACGGCTTTCATGGCCAACACTGCCGACAAGTGAAGCTGTGCCTTGAGTGACGGCCACGGCAAGACTTATCAGACAGAGGTAGCGGAGAACTCGCATGGTTTTGCTGTCGTTCCCAGCAACGGTACCGGACCCTCACGCTGGTTCAGCAGTATTGGCCATTCAAACCAAACCTAACCTTTGGCAGCTTGTATTCAAGCTGGTATTTGTTAACATTGGTCCACTGTGCCCCAGTAGAAAACCATGTGCGGGAAACAAAACAAGGACGCAATAGTGTGGCACGCGAAAGACCGACTGGGGATAGCAGGGGTTAGTTACAAAACTGGAAGTGGACCCTGTTATCTTTGCATGGTGATAACAGCCCCCTGAGTCTATGTGTCTTGCCTGCTTTCCACCGACTACTCTGCATCAGGCATCACAGGCAGGCGTTCATATTACTACAGGGGAAGCTTCCACGGGGCACTACACGACAGCCTGGCGTGCGTCGGGTATGCGTTGAGCAGTGTATAGCTGATCGTGATTGCAAGTAGCCCTGCACTACTACTACTACGCGTCTTGGCCATGTGCGTGTAGGCCGAGGAGCCCCTTGCTTGCTGACAGCCATAGCAGCACCAGCTCAGGGTGTCGCGAGCTGCCATTTACACAACTCCTGGCTGTACCAAGTCCAGACTCTGTTGCTTAACGCAAGCCTGCAGAGTGCCTCCCAGGTACATGAAATGCAGTGAGGTCCCCCTGCATGGTGAGGTCCTGCAAGCTCGTCATTTCATGTCCTCACCATGCAGGCATGGAGACTGGAGAGATGCCTGCTGACGGTGCTCATTGGTTTGTCCAGCATGCTGCAGTATAGTGCCACAATTTGAACTTGCTGTTACAATACGGCACCCGACGGCACCCTTACAAGGCAGCATCCCTGCTCTCATGCGGTCCCGTGGTGCAGAACAAGTGCCCTCAGGCCTGCATGATGCTGAGTGCCGGCATGCAAACGGCCACATACGCTGCCCGTCGCAGCAGGCGGAGGAGCCACCAGCCTGACACCCCCATGTCGTGGCGAGCAGGAGGGGTGAGGGGGCAGGGGCGGCGCAGCCTGCCACGACGAGGGGCAGGCATCCGGACGCCCGTCGCTGAATCCGTCAGTGTTGGGGTGTCCTTATGATGTGCGTAGCGGGTTCACGCTGGCGGATGTTCGGCGGGTCAGCCGTCTGTAGCGCTACAAGCGCTTGTCGCGCGGCGTGCTGCTGATCGGCAGCATACGCGGCCACATCCGCCGCGGCTGTCAGCAGCGGATCCACCAACCTCACACACTCCTGGGGCGTGGCAACCAGGAAAGGGGAGGGGCTGAGGGCGCAGGGCTGAACAGTCTGCCGTCCGGATGCAGCGCCGCAACGTCATCCAATGATGCCCATAGGGCCGTGGCAGCAAGACTGCACACGCATAGCAGGTGCGCACTAGCAGCTGCTTGGCGTGGCGCACTACCACTAGTAGCAGTCGGTCTGCAGTGCGCTGATGCGTCTTGCGCAGGCAAGCGAGCAATGTGAGGGCCATGTGGCCCGTCTTGACGGCTCGCAGGGCAACCAGGGCGACCTCCTGCCACTCACCGTCATGAACGGCAGGAGCTGGCCGCATCACCAGCCAAAAGTGCTGCTGCTGCAGGCGAGGTGCAGGTGGCGGCAGAGCTGTGGACACAGCTGCCTGCAATGTGGTTGGACCGCGAGAGCGACCGGGCACTCCCAAACGCATTAGCGCGGGGGCTCCTTTTCTTTCGTTCTGTACGGGTGGTGTTCTGATCTGATTGGTTACAGCGTGGTGCTCTCGTTACCAGGAGCGGGAGACCCCCATGCAAGCATGCATGCATGCATGAGAGCCCATGCCCCGCGGGGGACACAGCAACAGCACCCCAACCACACCTCCACGCCTCAAGCGGCGCGAAGGATGCATGCGACAAGAGGCAGCGCACGCCAAGCAGCACAACAGACACAACAGCACAGCTGAGGCTGGCACTGACGGCAACAGCAGCATGCTGCAGCCGCAAACACCGTAGCCGGCAGCACACACAGGACTGGAAGCACCCAGCTTCGGCACGCAGGCTGAACCGACGCTCCCCCCCGCAGGAAAACGATCAAGAGGATCCGAGGCGGCACACAACGGCAAACCAGCAGGGTGGTCACAGGGCCAAGGAACTGCAGCGGGAACAGCAGTTTGACCCCGAGCCAGGTTGGGTGGCCCACATCACTCCTAAGCGTCCTGGCCGGCACGTGTGACGAGCGGCGACTCCCAACGGCCCAGCGCGCAAGCCCCACACGCCACGTAGCGAGCAAGCGTAGCGGCAACGCACCCACAAGGTCCAAAACAGGCTCAAATAGGCACCGCAGCTAGCCACAACACCACGCGCGTGGGAGACGAGACGCAACAGGGCAGCGGCGCCAGGTAGGTCCACCAAAAGCAACCAAGGGACGGCAGCGGGAGCAGCGCAGCAAGGTTCACAAGCACAGCGGGGTAGGAGCACCTGCCAAACCCCAGGTCCAACCACACAAGGTCCCGCACACTTCGCGCAGGCACAAGCACCACAGCGCAAACGGCGCCGAGGCGCCCCCAAACGGACAGGCCACGGCCCAGGCACAAGCAACAAAGGCGGCCTTGGAAGGGCAAGAAGGGCAAGCCGCCGGTCCCGAACGCAGCACACGAGTCCCTACATGGCAGGTCCAAGGGCAGGGCAGGAGCTGCTACACACACAGGTTTGCGTCCAAGCGCACAGCTACCGCACCGCACAAGAGCAAAGGAGCAACATCTAAGGAGTCATAAGTCGCCTGGAAGGCGAGCTTGCAGCTGTTGACGTGCATCATGCTGTTGCACAGCTGTCTCAGCCATTACATGCGCTTGTGCTAAGGGTGGTTCAGGCACTAATTGCACACCGCCCCGAGGTGTCGTAACAGGAAGGGGTGGGTCGGCGGTGGGGCGACGGAAGTCCGTGCTGCAGGGCGGGAGGTTGAATGCAGTGCTGCAAAGTCGTGGTGTTTCCGCACTCACGACTGATGACTGAATAGGTTTACAGGTGGTGTTCCCATACACCCGAGGTGGATGCATGGGAACTGCAGCACAGCAACAAGGCCACCTGCTCCTGAGGAGGCAAGCACAGGGAAGGGCAGGAGCAACACCCACACACCTAGCGCCAACACGCTCACACACTAGGGCAAGGAGCAGCGACGGCAGGCGGCAGGGCACACAACAGCTGCAACACGAGGAAAGCGCCAGCTGACAGGCCCCAGCACACACAACACGTCGGCACGCTGGCTGAACTGGCGAACCCACCCGCAGGAAAGAAAGCGAGGGAACCGAACCAGCACCAAGCGGCGCTGAGGAGCTAGGGATGGCAAGCAGCGCACACGCGGCGTCAGCTGTAGCAAGAGCAGGGGCGGGACGGGCGTGCCGCATACGCAGTCACACAACAACACTCTGAGGGAGCGCATGGCAGGCACGCAAGCGCACAAGCAAGGCCGAAGCAGACCAGCCAGCATCTGGCGGAGGAGGGCAGCAGGCGAGCCGGAAGTAGTGCCCAAAACAAATTCAGCCACCAAGCCAGCAAGAGCGTACGGGCTGTCACAGCTACGCACACCACGCACCAGAGTCGGCAAGACCACACCGAAACCAAGCCAGGCGTCAGCAATCCGCCAGGGTTCCAGAGCCCAGCCAGGGCATGCACACACATGTCAGCGGGCTGCCGGGCGCACGCTCCGAAACCAAAGTAGTCTTCATATACTTAATGAGACGACATGTCTGCTATTGCGTTTTTGTGCAAGGCTGAGCGCACCATGACCAGTTTTAGAGACGGAGCGTGCAGGTGCATACATCGAATCCTGCAAGGTGCGGCTGCCGAACTGAACCTGACTGGCGTTGGGTGCGGACTTCAAATCCGTAGAGGCCGGGAGGCCTAGTGGTTCGATTCCACCTGGTCGGCGTATTGCTACATATAATGCGACAGCCCCCACATATGACGCAATCCAGTTGCCCCATCATCACAACACAAGTGTCACAGGGGAAATGCCAAGCAGAGCAGCGGCGAAAAGGGTTTGAGTGGCATGCAGATGCAGCCATGGCCCGCACGCTGCTGTCATGCATGGTGATGCATGCATGACCGAGCATGACCAGCCAGGCCATTCGTGCCTACAGCATGGCATCTACCCACCTGAGTGCTGCAGGGAGGATTTACTGGCAGATCGTCAGTCGCTACAGCAGCATCAGCCGCAGTCCAGCAGGGCAGCATCAAAGGACTTCCGTATGCCTGCGTCACACTCCTGCGGACGCCGTAACGCAGCCCATCCCCTAATGGCCTGCCAGACCGCCAGATGTAAGTTGAGTACACAAACCATGGGTGTGTGCGTCATGCCCAATACCGTCATGATGCTGCTTTAAGCACAACTGCTCATTTCAAGTGCATCATGCCGCGCCTAGTGCCACTATCTCGTGCATGTACACCTGGGCACAGACCACGCACGCACGCAGGCACTGGCCATCCACCCACGCAGCTTCATGTCCACTAACCACCTCCATGAATGGCCTGATCGGCCATGTGCCATAAAATCAAATCAATCTCCCAGTGCCACCCGTGAGCAGGCTGCTTCGACCAGCACCTCTCATTGGCAGTACACCTCATCTAGGTCGAATGGTGGGTGCTTCCACCCTGCATTATGCTACTTATGCCCTGGATGTTGCCAGCACCACGACACTGCAGGCCGGCACCATGGACCAGTACTGAGCTGGTTGCAGACTTTGTTACCGGTAGGTTGTCTGGTTAGTCTGGTGCTGCGCAGCGGGCTGCGCGGCCCACCCACCCCCACAGTCATTGCAGGAGCGTTGGCACCCCATGCCCATCTCTGCAGTGCACACTTAGTCACTTGTATACTGCCTGTATACACTCATGTGTATGCACTCATGTGCACACACTCATGTGTGTACCCTCGGCAGCATGGATGCGGGCGTCATGGCGGGGCATGACCAAACCCCAGCATCCGACCACAGTTTATCCGTCCGTTAAATTCGTTCGTTCGTCCGAATCCGCTCATTCGTAAGGTTGCCGGCATACAGTACGCCATAGAGTATGGTACGCATACTGTACGCATACTGTACGCATAGGAATTTTTGGTGCGGCTCAGAATCCATACCCCGGGTATGCATACAGTATCCATACTTTTCAGTCCTGCCGTGCATACAGTACGTGCATCCAGTGCAAGCGCAGCTGCAAGCGCAGCACCAAAACGCCTTGTGCAGCCCTTCCAGCTACCATGACCACTACAGAGCGCATAGAACGGCCTGCAGTTTGGTGTACATAGCCAAACCAGAGGAGCTGACAGTGAGCTTGGCGGGCGACTGGGCGCAGCCACGGTCGCCATCGCGCATGCAGGCGACCTTCACGCTGCTGTATGCATGTGGCTTTGGGGCAACTGACGTTCTCAGCCAATGCTGAAGGTTTCTGTGTTGCTGCTGATACACTCCAGCATGTATCTCAAGCCTAGCCTGGCCTGGTGCGTCATTGATGACCGCACCGATGCACTAAATTGACAATCAAGGAAACAACACTCTGGACCACTGACAGCCAAATGGCCTGAAACCTGGTGCATAGGCTGTTCAGACCCCCAGGAAACTACCTGCAAAATTGCCATTCAAAAGTTCCTTGCGGGTGGTGAGATATGGCAGGGTATGGAAAGTAGGAAGTATGCATACAGTACGTCCGTACGCATACAGTACGCCTAGGTATTAGTACTACAAACCCTTAGTACGCATACTATTGGCAACCTTGCTAATTCGTCAGCGCTGCACCGGTGTGCACATCAATGGGCGCCGCGCTAAGGGCGTGTAACCAGCCAACATGCCGCCTGAGGACAGGGAGTATCATTGCCGACTTGCCGTGCAGATGAAGCGAAGGCTTGTTCCAATAGAAAATAGCTCTCACGTACGGGCAGGCGCAGCACTCGTAATAATACTATGCATGTAGCCCAGAGGCGCCGCTCCACTGGAGCATGCTAGCATTTTTTACATCACCCACTCAGCAGCACACACGTACCCAACTCGGGTCCTGACATTGAACTCAGCTGTACAGCTTGGAACAGCTATCAATGCTGCTTCATCGTACGGTATGGGCACACACAGTGCAGGACACATTCTGGTGCTGTACACAGTCCTGCACGCCACACGCACATGCATGCCAGTGCGCCCAATCTGCGCTGCACAAACAGGTCGCTGCACCCCCTGATATTCACTGCTGAGGGCGTGTTGTGCCCTGCAGGCGAGCGTCTCCAGGTCCGGTGAAGGTCTGCCCGGCGCAGAGCGCTTCCAGGCCCTCCCCAGCATAAGACACCAGCGGAGATACCTCCACGCCTCCGACCACCCCCTCGGCAGCAGCAGCAGCAGCGGCGGTAGCAGCAGGGTCAGACGTTGCTGCCGGAGCCACGCGCCCCCCTGCCGCTTCGACCCAGCGGCTCCCCTGGTCCAAGACGGCCGCACGTGCCGTGTCTGGAGAGTCGGTCGCTGTGCCTGCGGGCGAGCAGGGGAAACCGGCGGCAAGGAGAAAGGGGCAAGGGGCAAGGGGATCAAGCACAAGCCAGAGAGACGGATGTTCAGGCCGGTGCCTTGCACGTTGTGAGTGCACTGCAGGTGCGGCGTGCTTGTATTTTAACACGTGTGATTCACAGGCCAACCCCGGTGTTGCGTGTGGGGGGGGAGTAACTGGTACAAAGAAATGCAGCATGCTGCCTGCACTGCAGGCAGTTCATAACCACCCCAAAAGCTCACAGTACCAGGCAAAACGCATCACGCATAGCCCTTGTGCCAGCATAGTCAAGGCGCTTTGTGCATGATTGACAGGCAAGTACAAGCCGGTCAGCCCCTGCAGCGCTTCGGTTTTCGTTGAGGACACGAGTAAAAGAGTGGCCAAGCCAGCGCGGCAGAGAGCGCGGACTGCCTGTGCGAGACCCCACCTGGAGCATTCTTGACGGGCGCAAACTCATCACACCGCAGCACCTCCAGGAGGGCGAAGCGGGATGCGAGCGGGAAGGTGTCGAAGATAAACAGCTCCAGCTTGACGCCGGGGACGGCGCTGCCAGCGCGGCTGGGGATCTTCTTGCGCGCTACGTGGTAGGCGCTGCCCACCTGCCTGAGAGAGGTGTGGACCTGCGGGGCGGCCCCGCACACACCGCGGCACACGACCACGCGTTGCCGAGGCCAACAGAACCGCAGGCTGGGGGTGGAAAACAGCACCTCCAAGGACACATGCAGTGGTTGGGCAGGCAAGACTTGCAGCATACGGTACTCAAAACATGCACGTACACATGATATATTGATATGGGCCTCGCATCGCTCCTGAGTTCCGTGCAGCGAGTGGCAACGCACGCGTTCGTGGTTGATGCTATGACAAGCGCAGCTCAGATCGGGAATGGGCAGGCCAACGGCCCTCCTGTTGGTGTCTGCATCCCATTTTGCAGCCCTGGGGCGCCTACAACAGTACGGTACAGTGTGCCGAGGCGCTCGCGCCTCTCCGCTCCTGTGCCTGCAATGTGTGCTGCACCCGCCCTCTCTCACCTCCTGCAGCCATTCCACGCTGAAGTAATGCATGCAGATGTTGGACCAGTTGAACAGCAGCCGGCCGGTCTTGGGGTCACTCGCGGACGCCTGCGCGTCCCACACGGCATCAGCAATGTCTGTTAGGCTGAGCAGCTCCGATACCCAAGCTCCCACGGTAAAGCGCGGCCAGTAAACGTGCCACCAGCCACTAGGTTGTCAGGGTCCTGCATGCGTTGGTGAACCCAGCACTCTGCACAAACGGTAGCGTGGTGTTCGGTGGGCAACGGCCCAGCCCCCATGCGGGGCCCCATACCCCCGCCTAGTGCTTCAATGCAAGCAACCCCACCACCTAGCACGGAAATCTATGCAACGTACAAGGCTGTGCCCGCAAGGCCACAGCCACAGCCCCTTTTCGGCGATAATGCAGCAGCAAGCGTGAGCAGTTTAACACAACACAACCTCCCGGTGACAGGCATTGCCAGGCACAACCGCATGATCAGCAACCCCACCGATGACTGTGGCAGTGTGGTCTGTGGCGCAGCACCCACCAGTGCAGGGTCGAGCTCCGAATACTCCACCACAGCCAGTTTGCCACCACGGCTGGCAAACACGCCCACCTGCAGGCGGAATGAGAAAGCATTGGGCAGTCATGCACTTAAGCATGTGTGTCGCAGTTGCATCGCGTTGCCGGGCAAGATGTGTGCTTTACGGTCTGCTGCATTCGCCTGGTAAAGTGGAATACGTATGCTCCTTCAAAAGTGCATTAGCAAGCAGGGTTGCCAGACTTGCCAGGGATGCAAGCAGCTAACGAGACCACGATTACCTTAGCAGGTGCTTGCATGCCAGGCAACCTTGCAATCCCCAAAATTCTCACTCAACAAGCCGCGGGGGCAAAAGCCACTCACGCACCTTCTCCTCTGGGTACGCCTTCGCCACCGTGCGTGCGCCACACTGCGCCCCCCTGGAGTGGCAGTAGCCTAGGAACAGCGGGTCGCCACAGCGCGCCAGGATGTTGTCCACACAGTAGCAATCCAACGCCTCAACGCCCTGCATATAGATGTAGAAGCGTCCGGGCGTCTCGGACTCATTTTCGCAGGTTGTGGCCCTTGCGGCAACGGTCACTCTTCGCCCAGCACGCCCTTGAGGGGGTAGGCAGCAGTGCCCACGCTAGCATGGCGGCACCATGCGCAAAGCGACCCAGTGCCCATACATTCACATTGTGACAATCGGCGATACAATGATAAGGGAGAATTGTTCCTCCCCCCCTGGACCTCACTGTACGAACCCCCTTACCGCCCCAACCCCCCAACCCCTAACTCCTCATGCATGTCCAATACCGGCGGTATCGTCCATTGCCGCTCACATGCTTGCGCATGTCGTCCAGCGCCCCGGAGCGTGCTAGCGCCAGGTACACGCCGCCATTGCCGTCAGGCGCCTTGGCCAGCCGGGTGTCGGCCTCCAGTATGAGCTTGCCTGAGCTAGGCGGGGAGGGCGGAGCAGGGGGGGG